>OZ026517.1:59671477-60101982 GCA_964019695.1 Loripinus fragilis
TGTTAAACTGTTATATAAATAGAATAGTGGAGCAATGCTACTTAAATGCAGATTGTAAAAGCGAACAACGTTGACAAGAATCAAACTTGTCTTAACTCTTATAATGACAGAGCAGTATAGCAATGATAGCAATGATACGGATACGGCCACAATATAAGTTAACAACATTTACTTGAATCAAACTGTGTTTAGCTGTTATGATAGAGCAGTGGAGCAATGATACGTATACATCGACTGCATAAGTTAACAACGTTGACCAGAATTAGCTTGTTAAACTGTAATGATAGAACTGTGGAGAAATGATACTGATACGTCGACTGTATAAGTAAACAACATTGACCAGATTCAAAGTGTAGTAAACTTTTATAATAATACATTGTAGAACAGAATAGTAATGATACTGATATGATGACTGTATTAGTGAACAACGTTGACCAAAATCAAAATCTACATTAACTTTTTATAATGATAGAGCAGTGGATCAATGATACTGATATGTCGACTATATAAGCCAACAACGTTAACCAGAATCAACTGTGTTAAACTGTTATAATGATAGAACAGGGAAGCAATGATACTGATACGTCGACTGCATAAGTGAACAACGTTGATCAGAATTAAACTCTGATAAACTGTTATGATGATAGAACAAAGGAGGAATTGGACTGATATATCGACTGTGTAAGCGAACAACGTTGACCAGAATCAAACAGTGTTAAACTGTTATAATGATAGAGCAGCGGAGCAATGATACTTATATATCGACTGTATAAGTGTACAACGTTGATCAGAATCAAACTCTGTTAAACTGTTATAATGATAGAACAGTGGAGCAATGGTACTGATATATCGACTGTATGAGCGAACAACGGTGACCAGAATCAAACAGTGTTAAATTGTTATAATGATGAAACAGTGGAGCAATGATACTGATACGTCGACTGTATAAGTGAACAACGTTGACCAGAATCAAATTGTGTGAAACTGAGAGCAGTGTGGCAATGATACCGAAACGTCGACTCTACTCGTATAAGCAAACAACGGTGGCCAGATTCAAACTGTGTTAACTATATATATGATAGAACAGTAGAGCAATGTCGAGTGAACAACGTTGATCAGAATCAAACTGTGTTAAACTGTTATAATGATAGAACAGTGGAGCAATGGTACTGATATATCGACGGTATAAGTGACAACGGTGACCAGAATCAAACAGTGTTAAACTGTTATAATGATGAAACAGTGGAGCAATGATACTGATACGTCGACTGTATAAGTGAACAACGTTGACCAGAATCAAATTGTGTTAAACTGAGAGCAGTGTGGCAATGATACCGAAACGTCGACTCTACTCGTATAAGCAAACAACGGTGGCCAGATTCAAACTGTGTTAACTATATATATGATAGAACAGTAGAGCAATGTCGAGTGAACAACGTTGATCAGAATCAAACTGTGTTAAACTGTTATATTGAGCAGTGGAGCAATGCTACTGATATGTCGACTATATAAGTTAACAACGTTGACCAGATTCAAACTGTGTTTAACTGTTTTAATTATAGAACAGTGGGGCAATGCTACTGATATGTCGACTATATAAGCCAACAACGTTGACCAGATTCAACCTACTTTTAACTGTTAAAATGATAGAACAGTGGAGCAATGCTACTGATTTGTCGACTATATAAGTGAACAACGTAGACCAGATTCAACCTGCGTTTTACTCTAATAATGATAGAACAGTGGAGCAATGCTACTGATATGTCGACTATATAAGTATACAACGTAGACCAGAATCAAGTACGTTAAACTGTTAAAATAATAGAACAGTGGAGCAATGCTACTGATATGTAGGCGACTATATAAGTGAACAACGTAGACCAGATTCAACCTGCGTTTTACTCTTATAATGATAGAACAGTGGAGCAATGCTACTGATATATCGACTATATAAGTATACAACGTAGACCAGAATCAACCTACGTTAAACTGTTAAAATAATAGAACAGTGGAGCAATGCTACTGATATGTAGGCGACTATATAAGTGAACATCGTTGACCAGATTCAACTTGCGTTTTACTCTTATAATGATAGAACAGTGGAGCAATGCTACTGATATGTCGACTATATAAGTATACAACGTAGACAAGAATCAACCTACGTTAAACTGTTAAAATAATAGAACAGTGGAGCAATGCTACTGATATGTCGACTATATAAGTGAACAACGTAGACCAAGTTCTACCTGCGTTTTACTCTTATAATGATAGAACAGTGGAGCAACGCTACTGATATGTCGACTATATAAGTGAACAACGTTGACCAGAATCAACCTGCGTTTACTCTTATAATGATAGAACAGAGGAACATTGCTACTGATATGTCGTCTATATAAGTGAACAACGTTGACTAGAATCAACCTGCGTTTACTCTTATAATGATAGAACAGAGGAACAATGCTACTGATATGTAGGCGACTATATAAGTGAACAACGTAGACCAGATTCAACCTGCGTTTTACTATTATAATGATAGAACAGAGTGCAATGCTACTGATATGTCGACTATATAAGTGAACAACGTTGACCAGAATCAACCTACGTTAAACTGTTAAAATGATACAACAGTGGAGCAATTCTACTGATATGTCGACTATATAAGTGAACAACGTTGACCAGATTCAACCTGCGTTTTACTATTATAATGATAGAACAGAGTGCAATGCTACTAATATGTCGACTATATAAGCCAACAACGTTGACCAGAATCAACCTACGTTAAACTGTTAAAATAATAGAACAGTTGAGCAATGCTACATATCTGTCGTCTATATAAGTGAAAAACGTTGACCAGAATCAACCTGTTGAATTAAAATGTTATAATGATGATAAATTTGTACAGTGATACTTATACGTCGATCATATAGGCACACAGTATAGAATATGACCGGACTGTGCATGTCATTTACAATGATTAAAATACTGAATGTATCGCATACATAACCATCCTATTCTTTCATATAGTTGTGTTTTACAAATAACTTGTGTGTCGCTTTTATTGACATATTTTCCAATTTTGTAATGAACTAAGTCACGTTACCCTAAAGTAGGCGGATGGTGGCCTTGTTTAAGTACCATAAAGCATGACATAGAGGATATTACCTGAGTGATCATGTTTTATTGAATTTATTAACGGAGTGGCTGCTGCCAGTTAACTGGTAGCAGCGAGTTTACGTTAAAATGGCTGCTGCCAGTTGACTGGTAGCAGCGATTTTAACGTAAAACGCTGCTGCCAGTTAACTGGTTATAGCCATTTTAACGTGAAATCGCTGCTGCCAGTTCGCTTCAGTATTTTTATTGTAGTGTGTATAGAAAGTTATTTTGCATCGACTGAAGTAGCAAAATGTTAGTGATTGCCTTACTTAATGAGTTGTTTAACGTTTTTCCGAATTTGGTTCATGTTAAAGTGTGAGTATGGGCTATGTTGAGCTTCCAAAAACGTAAAATAGTGACTATATAACAAACAAACAAATATGTTGTTGCTTGCTTTGATTAATTTTAAAAGCGCACATCTTATTATTATGGAAAATAATAGTTTTGCTGTTTGAATCCCATCATCATTCTTCGGGAGTTAATACTTTGCAATGTAACTTCATGTACAAAAACCTAAAGAGTTTTGTTAGTCGCTGTGAGTGCGTAAGCTGCTTCGATAACATCCTGGTCGTAAACCCCGAAGAAAGGTTTACTCACGACGCGGCTCAAAAAAAGTTGGGTTCTTGTTTTTGGGTCGGCTTCGATTGATTTGTCTTTTGTCACTTGTATTTTCTTTCCTATATAGAAGCGTATATTGTTTTGTTGATTAAAGTTAAAGGGTTGCGATGAATAATTATTAGAATGATTTACGTAATTGTAAAAATACCATAATTAGAACGTATGATTATTAATTCCAATTATTGCCAATTAGATAAAGTCGCACAATTGTCAAGAGCAATATGAGGACATACATAAGTTCATCGTATGATGTAAAACAATTTTTCAGCCCATTGACCATAATAAAAATAAAAATTTAACTGGAAGCAGCGAATTTACGTTAAAATCGCTGCTACCAGTTAACTGGCAGCAGCGATTTTAACGTTAATTCGCTGCTGCCAGTTAAATGGTAGCAGCGATTTTAACGTAAAATTGCTGCTGCCAGTTAACTGGTAGCAGACCTTGCCATTTATTAAACGAGTTGAGAAAGAGATAAAATGCGAGGCTTGCCTCGCATTTTATCTCTTTTTCGCAAAGAGTTTAATAAATTCAATAATACAGGAGCACGATTGTTAGATTCTATTATCACATGACATTAAAATGCTTAAAAATCGCATTTTTGGCGTTAAAACGTCAAGATTGCCCCCTCTTTTAAGCAACGTTATAATAAACGCCATTACGTTACCTTTCTAAATCTATCAACCACTTTTTGCATGTCGTTATATCACTCCCAGGCGCGACGTCATGGGATAAAGATAATGTATAGTCCGAACAGTTAAGAGAGACAGGGCGGTTCTTAGCAAAGACACACCCATGGACATTTCCATATAAAAATCGGTATGACAGAGTGTATTTATTCACCTGTGAAACGCTTTACAGCTGTATACCTGTAGTAGTTTTGAGCCACATTGTGGAAACAAGGCATCTCGAATTAATTTGGATAACAAGGAGACTGACTAGTCTAGCTATATGCGCTCTGACAATGTTTCAAAATATTAACTATTCCAATTATAATACTGAATAAGAAAATAAAATAATGGTCCACAAAGAAATTTTAATACTAAAAATTGGTCAGCACACGAGATGATGATTCTTATTACATCGGCGTGTGGCGAAGGCTCCGACGAGCATGACCTCGTCAGGGCTTTCGCTTCTCGCATAAACAAAGTATGCAAGTTGTAGAAAATTTCAAACAACTTTCAGACATCTAGTCCCTCTGAACACGCCAGAATGAGCGATTATTAGAGTCTTTTGCGGATATGCGATAAGACCAAATCTCATGTTTGTATGCCCTTTCTCATGAGCCAGATACATTTATTATTATTGTATCAGGCTTAAAAATCAAACAAGTTTTGCCATACAGACAGAATTTGAAGAAAATGCAAATCTACCCTCCCCAAAAATTTTCACAACATATCCATCCCGAAAAATGAAATGCAGCAGGCCTCAAGCCTCATACTAAAAATAAATGTTTACCAGGCATGCTAACGTATAAAGTTGGTCACCCTTGTCGTCTGCGTTTCAGCTGGTTGCACGAGTAAAGCGTACATAGGCTATTACACCCGCTTTACTGTAGACAAGTATTGTTTGACAGTGTATGACAGCGCTCTGTCTGACACGCCTAGTCTCTGTTAGCTGGTCGCACTATATACAGTATTAGGATGAACCCTATGAAAAAAGTTTGAATGGCAAAGAGAACTTTCACTGTGGGATTGTATTTATATGAATGCATACACTACATCTACATATAACTATGGCCAGTGCGGTCGCTGGTGCAAACGAGAGCAGTTTGAGTCAATGCTCTAAATTTTTTGAATCTCGAAAAAAATTCAAAATTTTGAGTTTCAGTTTATTACTGCGTTTGTTTTCTTCCACCGTAACTATGATACGTGAGGTAGTTCTATTTGGCTGTAACAATCGCGACAAAAGTCGTCTGCTTTTTTCGTCTGCTCAAATGTTTAAGAAGCCTCTATGACAAACAGTGTGGACCCAGACCAGACTGCTCCAATAGGAGCAGTCTGTCTGGGTCTACCCTGTTTGCTTCTATGCTTAAATTAGTCAGTAATGTTAGGCAATTATTTGCAGCAGACGACTTCAGCAGACGTCATTTTTCAGATGCATTTTTTCTTGGCGCTTTAATAGAGTTTTCAACCAAAGGTCGTGAGTTCGAGTCCACGAGTGTTTTTTCTCTTTTTTTTTTACCTTTATTTGATTCGTTTTAGTTCATTTATTATAGATGTACAACGACCACTGAGTAATGACATTTCCCAGTGAAACATTCGACGTCATCTGAACGTGACGATAACGTTCCCAGGTATAACGTGTTTAAGACGTGATCGTCTCCCCAAAAGCGTTACATTTAGGAAACGTCCAGAACCTTTAAATTTCATTTTCAAAACGTGCAGAAGACTAAATAAAACCCCTTTATGAACACGTTTTTATAATGTTTTGTTTAGTGTTCAAGACGTTTTTGTAACCCCATACCTGCCGTGGAACATTGCAAATCTGTAAGGAAAACGTTTTAAAAGTTGTAACTAACTTACAAAATACGTCTTCGTCACCAAAACGTATGGTTCACTGGGTTGGATCATTCTATATCAAATGGTTATGCGTATCGCGTAAAGTGAGCCAGTCTGTCTATACCATCTTCAGAGATTCACATGGAAATCTTTTTTTTTCATTTTACAGCCAAAACATACGGTTAAAAATTATTCACTATACATGTTTGAATTTAAATTCTGTGGGAAAATGTCTGAAGAAAAATATGCAGCAAGTCTTGGCACTAAGGCAAAGCAGATTGTTTTAAATATCTGCGATTACTATTAAAAAGATGTCAAAAGCAGTCAGAGATTTAGGGGTACGGTACATATTCTCCGCGAGGATCCTACAAAAATAACAATAACTAATGCAAGTATAGATAAACAAAAAACTTTGAATCGTGACTTTATTACAATATTGAAACATATTAATACGGATCTAGAAATAGTGGTTTCAGGCGTTTTATTATGTATATTATAATATTTGAAACACATAGATGTTCAAGACAGGCTGGCTCACTTTATGCGTTCCGCATCAACCTTTTACTAAGGTCATTACTCAGATGCCGTGGTACATCTATAACAAATGCTCTTAAACAGATCAAATAAAGGTAAAAACAAAACAACAAAAAAACACGTGGACTCGAATTGACCTTTTGGTTGTTTAATACTGGACTAAAAAAACAAAAAAACTCCAGCTGATAAGTTTTTAGACCTAATTTTTCGCAATAACTTTTTTATCTTCAATTTTAGCAAAATGTGCTCGCGATGAAAAGTATTCAGGAACATCTCCGCCAGCTTCTCCAAATGGTTCCAGCATCCTAGATGCTGCAGGTTCCTCTGTGCTTAGATGCACTCTTTGAACATTTTAAGCAAAGCGCAAATAAACTTAGTCCAAGAAGTCAGTCAAAAAGTTACATAGCACCGCCCTAATTCAATTACTAAAGCGATGGATGGCTTGTTCAAATATAATAGATATCGCGCCTGATTCGCTCGTGCGTTAAACTAGTAGGAACATCTCAAAACCGTTCATTTCATAGCACGTACATAAGAGAAAAAAAGCACGTCATATGATAAACCAGCCTTTGTTCCTACAAATGAGCCTGCTTAAAGTTGATTCTGCATATGGACTGTAAATTCTGAGTATGTTAACGGCAGTTTTATGTTATGTACAGCCTCTGAAGAACGGGATATGCACCGCTTCCGAATATTTTTTTGAAACTACCCCTATCTGTCACGCATTTACGAATTATACCTGTCATTAAAAGACTGAGAAATAAATTAATTGCATTTTATGTTTTTTGTTGTCATAAATGGAACCACAATGCCCAAATGAAACATACAAGTAGGCTAAAAAACACTTTTTTCCAAAGCGCATCATGTGTTACTGTAGCTTTGGGATTGGACAATTTAAAATTTTGAAGATCCATTCTGAAAGACATGCTATCGAATTGTTGTTTAAAGTTCAAGTCAGCCCGGATCATCCTACGAGTAACACAAATCAGAGTGGTATTTTTACGTCCATGCCCCTTTTGCGAACTTAACAGTGCTCCTAATGGAATTTCCAATTACAAATTGTTTGTCATTTTTCTTCTAAACCGATGGGAAATGTTATCAGATGATCTTGTCATATGCTCTCGGCAGAGGTCCACACGAATCACTGATAAAACAAATCAAATGTCATCTAGAAAGGACTAAAGTTTACGATCGTTTTAATTTTAAGGGAGATAATTTCACTGTGAACCAACTTTAATAAACTGCCAAAAACTAACCATACGTCAAAGACAAAATGTATGACAGTATTTTATATGGGCAATCGATGGCCCTTAAAATAGCGTGTTCAAATTGTGGGAAAGTTCTAATTTCGTGTTTTATGAAAGAACGGATAACTCAAAAGAAGATTAATTTGCCTACGTGTTTTGGGAGCATTTTGTCAGGGCATGTGCCAGGAGCTCTTTGCAATATTTAATTTGGTTGAAAACAAAACGAGTTTAGATATATTCGGTAGTGAAAAGTTTAAAGTTACTTTTGATTTTAAGTTTATTGGTATGTTAATTTTATGTTAATTTTAGGTAAAAAATCTGGGAATTCGCAGGACGTGTCATTTTTTTTATGATGCACGTGCTTCAAAACGGACGATTTGATATGACCCCACTAACTTAACGCACGAGCAAATAAGGGCGGTGCAATGTACTTTTTGACTGACATTTTGAACCGATTCGCTTAAAGAGTGGATCTACAAAATGTATGCACAGAAATCGACTGCAGTATCTTGAATGCTAGAACCGTTTGGAGAATCCTGAATACATTTCATTGGAAAACGACGAGGTAAAAAGTTATGGAGACAAATTAATTCTTAAACGATACCAGCTGGATTGTTAATGATTTAAGCTATTATTTGTATCAAAACACTTCAAAATGAGCCTCTACGCGAGAAAACTGGTCTTTGGGGTTTTTGAACAACAAAGGCGCAGACCAGCATGCGCATATGCATTCTATTATTCTCTTATTTGAAAACATCATATGCAATCCTCTCAGATGCGAAATTTCAATTTTCTAGCTGGCCTCTGTAGCTGACCATGCAGGCTGTTGGGAAACCCCGAAGACAAGTTTCTCGCGTTGAGGCCCTTCAATGATAATGTTGGAAATATTAAGCTGGTAGAAATGATCCGGGTTTTTTCAAACGTTCAACTGGCAAAAAGAGCATCATATGCATTAGGGTCTGGATGGGGGGTCTGGTATTTTATTAATTCACTATTCATTTCATTAAAATTTTGGGTTATTCATTAAAATAATACCAATTATTCATTAAAAGTTAGAACGGTGGCGAAGAGATCTGATTATTCATTATTCATCATTTTTTTCTTCAATTCATTAAAAATAGGATTATTTATTATTTTAGGCCCTCATTATTCACTATTCATTAATTGTTTGGCTCAGTGTTCACTATTCATTATAAAATAAGGCCATTATTCACTAATCGTTATACCCCATCCAGACCCTCATGCATGCTTCATTTCCATTTACTATTCGTGTATTGAAATTCATAAGAGAGAGAGAGAGAGAGAGAGAGAGAGAGAGAGAGAGAGAGAGAGAGAGACATGCGCAGACCCAGAGAAAATCTGAAGTGTCTATAGGTTTCCTAAAAATACTAGTGTGAACAGTGGCGGGTCATCATCAGCCCGCCAGCGAAATGCAATTAAATGGCCTTTTGTTGGCGGACCAATGTTGGCCCGCTCTGTTTGTTAAGTCGACGACTAAAATAAAAAAGTAAACACTTTGGACCTGGACCCCCTACCCCCAACAATGACAAAACATCCTGGATCCGCGCATGGAGAGAGAGAGAGAGAGAGAGATGTCCGGCTGGCTGAGTTGCCTGACATTGTTCACGCGCGTTTATTTGTTGTTTCTATTCAGTAAAACACGAAACTCACAAAGCAAATTGCTTCTTGATGTTTTAATTAGAGTATGTTTCAAGTGCCGTACAGAACGGTCGCGTCAAAGTCACGTGTCCACTTATTTTGTTCATCATTGGACATAGTCATTTTCTCTATTAGCAATAAAAAAACAACTTGCGCGACGTTTAGCCGCCCTCTTTCAATTCTAAGCCAGACTTAATACGATTTCGTTAACCTCTAATTGAAAAATGGCATCCTCATCCGAATAAAGCCTTAAAGCTGCGAAAAAGTGACGCACTTCCGGTTTCATCAATTAGTATCTAAAGCGATGTCAGTTTCATGATGTTAATTTTCAATGGCTGTCAAATGCTCTCAAACATAATCAGAATTTGCTTTCATGCTATCATTGAGCTTAACTCTTTGCTTGTTTCGCAAATTTTAGCAGACAACATTTTTATTTATTTTTCAATGCAGTGTGTAGAAAACAGTTGTTGATAGTTCAAGCAAATCTATTTTCATTTGCATGAATTCTCAAATTCTTCGTTTTCGTACATTCACAAAGTAGTTAAGGAAGACATGTATCTTCTGTCGTGCTCGTGTTCAGCGGGAAAATGGTTTTATATTACGGGATCAAATGAATTAAAGACAATGTTCTGTAATCGTCGGCATGTGATTAAATCCAATTGTGACAATACCATCATAGTTCAGACCCTAACCTGTCCTAATGCTTGAACTTTTAAAGTAAAATCTCCCATTGTATGGTTTCTATAAGTGAGCAATACGTCAAACGAAATGAGATCGGTTTTAGAAACACCGCCCAAACCCTGGCATCCGCGGATCCAGAAATTTTTGAGGTGAGGTAGGATCCAAAAACCACTATATGCGGACAGTTATCGGCCCGCCAGCGGATCGCCATTTGCGAAACACCATTTTAAGTGACGGACCGCTGGCGGCCCAATGATGACCTAACATTGAATGCTGGCTTTGTCCAGATTCATAGTCTCCGCACTTATTTTAAGGCGTGATGTCATTCGATAAAAAGAAACGTAACGCAACATTCGGAAAAGTCTGTCACAATTCGAGAATCGAATCATGCCTCGGGTGTATATAAGGAGCATTACGCGTAGTACTATGTACCAATAAGCTTCATCTTGTTAGCCAGAACTGGCGTATGGAAAATTAGTTCTGTAATCGATTATTCTGTTTATCAAAAAAAAAAAGAAATTAAAAGCAGCATAAATGAAGTTTATGTACTTTTTGAAAAAGCATAAACTTCACTTAAGCACTACTGGTGGCCCAAAAGTGGCCCGTTGGCAAACAGAAGGTTAAAACCGTTTGTTTGGCTGCAATCACACTTGTTATTGTGTTCACATGCTTTCTGTAACGTCAGCGTCACGTTATCGCCCGCGTTATCAAAGTAGATCCTCGATGTTCATCCGTGGTCCATAGAATACGTGGAATTGGCCGAGGCAGTTCCGATTGATAACGCAAATACAAGAATAGCTGATAATAGATCGCAAGATCTGATGCCAGCAAGGAGATGTATCCTTCTCGGTAACGTTACAATACTGAAAAGATTCGAATCGCGAGCAGTGTTCGAAGTTGCCTCATAGCTGGTTAACGTTAAAATTAGTTAGCCCTCCTATCTGATTTTCACTTTATAAAACAATTCTTTGAATAACTATCTGAAAACATTTTTTATAAAATGAATTATAGGTCTGAAAATGCATGTAACATGTCTTGTTTATGACAGTGACGTAAATTATATCACCAAATCGACATCACAGATTTTTTATTCCAAAAGTCATTTGTGACAGTAACTTAAGTTATATCCTCAAATCGATATTACAGATCTACTATTCCGCAAGTCATTTGTGACAGTAACGTAATTTTTATATCCCCAAATCGATATTACAGATATTTTATTCCACAAGTCATTTGTGACAGTACGTAAGTTATATCCCCAAATCGATATTACAGATCTATTATTCCACAAGTCATTTGTGACAGTAACGTAAGGTATATCCCCAAATCGATTTTACAGATCTATTATTCCACAAGAAATTTGTGACAGTAACGTAAGTGATATCCCCAAATCGATTTTATAGATCTATTATTCCACAAGTCATTTGTGACAGTAACGTAAGTTATATCCCCAAATCGATATTACAGTTCTATTATTCCACAAGTCATTTGTGACGGTACGTAAGTTATATCCCCAAATCGATATAACAGATCTTTTATTCCACAAGTCATTTGTGACAGTACGTAAGTTATATCCCCAAATCGATATTACAGATCTACTATTCCACAAGTCATTTGTGACAGTAACGTAAGATTTATCCCCTAATCGATATTACGGATCTATTATTCCACAAGTCATTTGTGACAGTACGCAAGTTATATCCCCAAATCGATATTACAGATCTACTATTCCACAAGTCATTTGTGACAGTAACGTAAGATTTATCCCTAAAATTGATATTAAAGATCTACTATTCCACAACTCATTTGTGACAGTAATGTAAGGTTTATCCCCAAATCGATATTACAGATCTACTATTCCACAAGTCATTTGTGACAGTAACGTAAGGTATATCCCCAAATCGATATTACAGATCTACTTTTCCACAAGTCATTTGTGACAGTAACGTAAAGTATATCCTCAAGTCGATATCACAGATCTTTTATTCCACAAGTCATTCAGTGTGACAGTAACGTAAGGTACATCCCCAAATTGATATCACAGAAATACTATTCCACAAGACGCTTATGGCAGTGACGTAAGGTATATACAAAAATCGACAAAATTTTCAAAAATCTGTAAGATCTACTGATAATGTCATTCCCAGCGATTGTACACCTTCAAAAAGTTCTTATCTTAAATATGTCCTGGTAACCCTTTGTATACTGTAAATTCGGGAATTTTCGCCAGGGTTTTATTTTCGTGAATCTTCGCATATGCGAAGTTTCATGAAATATAACCCTCGCGAAAGGGTGAAATCATTCTGTCATTTACTGATATAGGTAAATCATGCCCTAGTCGAGATTTTTTTTAACGTCGCGAACCTGACTTTTAGCGCTAGTCGCGAAAATTAAATTCTCGCGAAAATTTCCGAATTTACAGTACATGTACTGGAAACCTTTATACGGGTACTTTGGCAAACAGTTAAGACCTGGACGAAATGCGCGGCATTTCATCAGGCCCTTAAAGCTGCATACTCTGTAACTATGAACATTTTTCGAAAAAAATTATTTTCTTTTTAAATCATTTGTAAAAGTAGAATTAAGCTATGTTTTCACAATAAAAAGGTTCGGTACAGCTGAAAACTGCATGGAAAAGTGAATTATCTTATCAAATAGGTGTATTTTTCTCTTGTTGGTAATTATTTGCGTTCCTCCAATAATTATAGACCGTTGAATTTTAACATAAATGCAGTTGTTTTGATAGTGATAACTTGCTAAGATTTACAAAAATGGTAAAATGTTTACCTGAATTTGAGTATTTTTACTGTGTTCTTGAAAAATAAAAACATTATTACGGCGGCCAAAAGGCCGCCGTTCTAATATCGCTTTAGACCTACAATTTATGCAAATTTTCACCAATCAGAAGTATTCTTAAATTGTAATATTCATCACACCAGATAGAAAACAATGCCCTCATTGGTTAATACTCAGACTGACCACGCGATCTTATTATAGATGCAATTTAGCTTGAAAATTTCCATGTAAATGGCCGAGAACCAGTCTGTGCACTAGTCCTAATAATGAACATTGATCATGAATATAGGTCAACACCCGCTGTACAGCATTTCTAATTTGCTTTACTACCATTCTTTGCATGCCTTGCTTAATTGCACATAGTAAATAAGTGCAATATAAGATAACTCACTATATCCTAAAGGACTTTTACAGCATTATATAAAGCAAATCTTTGTATTTTTTATTCAAGCCATTATGGTTTCCCGTATCAAATGCGCGTTACAGGATTATAGTCTGTTTCATAAATTTCGACAATATGCAGTGATTTTTTTTACCTGCGCGTCCTGGGTCTCAGACGCATGCTTCTCACAAAGGACGCATGATTTTAAACCATGAGAGTCCTGCAGGATGCATTAAAATTGTGGCGAAAAGTCTGCATTTAGTATTTGCAACTTTCGTTTTGAGTGTTTTTTTTGCTTGCGGCGCTCTCGCCGCAAGCATTTCTGTCGGAATAGTGATACCCTCTACCTGGTTTGTCTATTTATATAAACAAACTGTTAGCATAACGGTCGTGGTTATGAGAACAAAACAGTTCAACGACAAGACAACTCACCGACAGCAAGTTAAGACAGGGTTCGTACAGAAATGGGAAAACAGAAGTCCAGGACTTTTCCAGGACTATTCCAGGACTTTTCCATTTTTCAAGGTCTCAATTTCGTCCCAATTTTGTATAACACAACGTTTTAAAGTGCACTTTTTTCAGTCAGAAGCGGCAAAATGAATATGCGCACTCGATTTCTTTGATTCTGACACCGCTGATAAAAACCAGGACTACCGCACAAATTGAATAGAATGGAATACGAGTTGCACCTCGCTCTTTGACGTGTATCTAGCGATTTTCATTCAGTTTTTTTTGCGATTTTTACACAGTTTTTTAACGCATCCCATAAATCTGAAAGGACTAGTTGTATTTTTATATTTTTCAAAGACTAATGTATATTATCAAGGATGATTTTACAAAATTCCAGGACAATTCCAGGACAAAAGGCACTTTTTTCCAGGACCAAGGCCAAATTTTTCCAGGTCTGTGCGAACCCTGCAAGAGCATGTCTCATATTATATGCCATATTAACCCCCAAATTCAATTTGTGGATATATGATGTGGTCATGGAATGTCGCTCACTGTATTCATCCACTGTGACCTTGATCTCAAGAGTCAGTTCTTGAAAAAATGCACCCACAGCAGATCGCCTATTTTATTTATGGTAGCATTCCATATTTGGTATGTAGATACATCTTGGACCCTGGAGAGTCACCAAATGTTTCCAGGTCACTTTGACCTTGGCCTCTGGCTTCTGTTCTAGCAAAGTCGAGTTCAGAGCATATCTGTTTATAATTTGTGGTAGGAATCCTAAATTTGGTGTGAGGATATATTTTGGTATCATGGCGTGTCGCATACACTTTTTGGTCAATTTGACATGTAGCTTGTACATAAGCATGTATGAAAACACTGCAGATTTAGTTTTATAACTTTATTAATCATGCCACGATTGTCCAAACATGAACCATCTGGCACAATTGGAATGATAATGGCCCACTTCGAAGCAAACTAAAGTTCCTACTAAAGATCTTACGTAATAGATGCGTGCGTACGTTTACACCTGAATGGCTACAGTTGCTCCCATATAATTAGTTGTCAAGTAAACAAAGTGAATAGCCCTGTATGTCCCACCTTAATTCTTCATCATAGACAAAAAGGGTGTGCATAAACTGCACAGACTACTTTAATTAACAAGTACGAATAAGAGGGACCGCAAATAGAACACATCAAGGATTTATTTTGTAAAATAAAAACATTTTGACGCTATTGATAGATCTTGAACCTATCTTGCTAGATAGGTCTAGAGGAGGGAACCATATAAGCTACTAGAGTAACGGTGCTCTGACCCACCATTGATCTTTAGTAGGTTCATGACGTCACTATAGTAGCGACTATCGATGTTCGAATTGAACTTTAGTTACTATAGTAGGAACTAAACTTCGATTGGAAGTGGGCTATTATAATTGCCATCAGTAATCTATTTAGAATTGCTACCAGTCTGATAATAAAAGTGGTCATTAATACACGTAAAAAATTGTAATAATATTTCTTTCTTTTCCAAATGGTTATGTTCATTACTTTATAAATGTAATTGTCTGCAGTAGAGTTGTATGATTATCAAAACTTAGCATCAGCCTATAGACAAGCAACAAATAAGGAATATGTTTATATGGGAAACATGAAATGACTATTTGAAAAGTTCTAAGCCTTTGGGAAAGGCGATCAACTATACAGCCCCTCAGAGATCGTTATCAGGCTACAGGGACAGTTAAATATTGAGGCAGGTCTGGTTAACAAAAAATGACGACCTGACGTTTAGACGGCAACTTACGTCAAGTGTATCAACGATATTCGCATCGACGATATCCGTTCTGGCTGGCTATCGTCAGTTCCAGACAAATAATAGGGCTTCGAGGGTAATTTGTATCTAGGTTTTTAATAAAAATATTTTGAAAAAAATACTTTAAATCACGTCTGATTCCTAGACAAATTTTAATTTGCAACTTTTGAATCTAAGGGTATTGCTATTCGATAGACTGTTGTCCTAACATTATTTAATATTTTGACATGAAATTAAAAACATGTTTTGATGACGTGTTGATGTTCATTGTTGCCAAAACTAAAAAAATTGATACATTGAAAATAAGTAAATTTTATTAATTTCATTTTTTGCGTTTTTAAAGTCCTTCAGTGTATGGTGCTTGGTGCCACTTTAGATAACTGTTTGTGTTTTTCTTTTTCCAAAAGAGTATATTACCCACCGACTCAATAACTATTGTTAATGTTCGTCTATGACGTGGTTTTAGTGCAGTGTAAATAATAACCAAATTTGGAGGTGTTCCCAACAAGGTGCACATGCTGTTTTTCAACTAGGCAAGCCCTCCTTTAAAAAGGAAAATTTATTTAACTTGCACTTCGTGTCTTGAATAATATTGGTAAAAACCGGTACTGAAAAAACTCCCCAACAGTATAGCGATCATTACTTCCCTTGGGAAACACGTGTTTTCAGATATGACCCGCTGTAGGGGAGTTTACCGGTAAAAGCCAGTACCGGACTACTGGTAAAAACCAGTGCCGATAAACAGTACTGATCCAATACTACCAACCCGAAATGAAACATTTGAATAATGCGTTTTACCCGCAAGTTTAAACACCCTGCTTCGAGCAAATACCAATAGAATGGTTAAAGTATTACTGCAGGCTCATGAAGTACGGAGACTGGACTATGCACAGATGATAAAAGAAAAATTAATATGGTATGTCCAAAGGCTCAAATGCAGTAACTTCCAGCACTACACTTGTAGGCATGCAGAGTTAGATGAACACGGGCTAATGACCTGGGCTCTAAAAAATATATGAAAACTGCGAGACAAAAGTCTGACTCTTGGCAAAAGATGATAATATGATTAAATTAAGGAAATATACTGTCTGCAACTGAACTTTTTATTAATAAGAAAGTCAGGTAGGTTTTTATATCTTTATTATTTTACTTGACAAAGTAAATTAAGTTTTATCTTTATTATAGTATAAATGAGTATGCCAGTGCTTTGCTTCCCAAATTGGCTTCTATGAATGGCCGGATTCGTATGGATACACAAAATTTATAATTCAAAGTGGACGTCGTATGGGATGCAGAACTTCGAGTTTGGGATGCAAAGAATTTTGGCCCAGTGAGTCCCGGGACTCATAGAAACAAAATTGTAAAAAAAAATCACTGAATTAGGTCTAGTCTATTTCTAAAACAAATATAACAAGTGTATTAAATGCATTACATTATATACAAGGGCGTAAAATTCATCGCGAATTAGAGAGTAACCTCGGGGTTCAGGCGAGTAAATACGTGCAAAGCTTGCTCTGACCGGCAAATGCATGTTTTTACAAGGACAGTGTAGCTATCGGCAGAGTCTCTCTTTAATCAGACAACATGGTGCGTTATAAATAGACAGCCAAAAAGCCCACGTTATAATGTCTACTAATAGCGCTTAACAAGATACATCTTTGTGAAAAAAGATGTATCTTAAAAAAAGAGGTTATAATGGGGATGGATATTTAACGGTAAATAATGGCACATAATTTCCTACAATTTGAATGTGCCCGCAACCCACAATCCTACACTTAGACTCAGATCAACCTCTGCAGCTGTACATGTATCAGCGTATTTTGCTATTTCCTTTAGGAAGATGACAAGCACAAGCTCTAGTTTCTTTAACTACATGTATGTCAGACGAACATGTATCATATAAGGCTAACTTCCCAGGGCTAACTTGCAAACATCCAGCACAAATCTCGGGCCACTATGGGCCCGCCAGCAAAACGCTTTTCGGGTGGTGTTTTTCTGGCAGACCGAGAGTAGCCGGATTTTACGTGCTTACTGGGGGCTAGTCGATCAGTTTTTGAGTCTACATGTATTTATTCCCTGACCCCGGCTATGGCGAGGTGCCACAGGAAATAGAAAGGTTATAGGAGTTAGTTCCACACAAAAGTGATTTGGTATATCAGTATTTTTCTGTAAATAGAGACATTCATAATATGTAAATAGAGTGGTGAAAGTGTGAACCATTTAAGACTTGAAAACTACTCCAAGTTGAGATCTGAGACGGGCAGAATCTAGCCTATGTGACAACAACAACAACAATATGGCATGTTTTTTCCGGGTTTTCAGTTTGTTTCAGTACATACATTTATCGTCAAAATCTCCCGTTTTCTTAAAAACATTAGGACTAATAACATTGTTCCCTAGCCTTTGCTGGTGAAGTGCCTAAAATTTGGAACGATTCAGATGCATATCGCTCAGCGAAAAGAGCACCAAGCAAAAGAGAGACCAGAAACATAGCACAACTTCCATATTCGCTGGTTTTAGACGGAACATCCTTTTCCAGCATGCAAAGACAGGGAGTATAAGGGGATTTCGTCACTTAGTTGTGTTAAAATTGTAAGTATTTGAGAGCCGCCGAATATCTTTTTTAAAGATATTTCTTGTTTTTAAAATTAGAAGATCAAAAGTTACAGACTATGCAGCTTTAACTGTTTACAAAGACTAAAGCGATTTTCAGAGATAATTGGAAATTATAACCTGTGACCCCTCAATATATACAATGAACCATGCCAATATTATTGTATCATATCAGATGGAAGAACCCATCAGAATACTAAGGATAAAAGGTGTATCAAAAGAAACCTCTCTTCCAACTTTTGCTTGCATTGGAAGCTGATTAGAAATCATTTCCCAATCTATACCAGGTACGTGTATTACTAACGGCCTAACTCTTATTAAGTCAAATAACTGGTAAATCGAAATAAAAACTCTGGTTCAATGACATTAGAATTAATGAGAGTCGAATATGTATAATGTTATATCTAATCAACATTTACATGTACAGTGCAAATGCTGATCAATGTTTTCGTTAGAGGAGCAATGTGGACAGATCGAGGGGTTGCGAGTTCCAGCCTCAGTGGAGGCACTGCGTAGTGTCCTTGAACAAGACACATTATCCTCTACTAAGTACTCTTTCAACCCAGGAATACCCGTCCCGACATGACTAAAAATGTTGACTTGGACGTAAGGAATCAAAACAAACAAACAAACAACACATTTTCACTGTTCCAAACTGAACAATGGGACCATTTTACATGGCAATTCTTATACTTCAATAAGTGTTATCTTCAGAGGCTAATAACAGCTCATATGAAGCAATATTTGATTTTGATTTATTATGCGGAATAGAGCTAAGACTCAAAATAGAAATAAAAAAGAGTAAAAATGAACAATTTCATTGGATTATGTTATACTGTTGGCATAAAGTTAAGCCACAGTTACACTGTCACGATTCTAGCCCCGATTCACCACGACTCATCCCGATTTGAGACAAATGGTAAAATCGGGTTGCATCGGGATGCGTCGGGATGGAAAAAAGAAATTCCAGCATCAATACGATGTCTCACGATACTCCTACGGTGTCTGCACGATTCATCTACGGATCCACTACGACTCAAGACGGCAGGGCTACGATTCACCACGGTGGAGCTACGAATGCTCACGATGCCTCCACAATTCGATACGGTGCTAGTACGATTCAAGCCGGTAGGGCTACGGTAGCGTCACGACCTCCCTCGAATGTGCACGATTTATTGGTTGGCGTGTGATAGTTGGCCAAATTATGACACCAAATATCATTATATCTTCGACCTTTGACGAAGCCAGTCATGCCAAAAAGAAAACTTCAGCAAAATCAAAAAAGTCACCTGACCCACCGGCTAGGCTCAGTCCTGTCCCAAGTCTGGTTGTATCAGATGATGAGTCAACTCTTGGACAGGCTGATCGTGATCCCCCTGCGAAAGAGGGACAGACAGATCTGACATGCGAGGAACAGACAGACAGGCAGCAAGTCTGCGCTTGTGCGGCATTTCTGTCCAGTTCAAGCTGCAAATTAGCCATTTGAAGTCTCTGGACATAATCCATGATGCTAACTCAAATTCACTTTTGAAAATGATTTTTCAGCAATGATACCTCTGTTTTTATACCAGAATCCTGTGTCAGTGATAACCCAATTCACCACGAACGCCCACGAACGCCCACGAATGACCACGAATACTACCACGGTGCCACTAGGAATGATCCCGATCCCGCTACGGTAGAGCTACGATTTAGGCCACGCCCACAATCGAACACGATTCACCCCGACGAGTTTAAACGGTTTAAACTCGTCGTAGCCCTGTCGTGGAGGTTGCCGAATCACCAGGAGTCTTCACGAATCACCACGGTACTACTAGGATTCGCGCCGATCTCTTTACGGTGCTGCTACGACTCATGTCGATGCATCACGACTTGATAAATCGGGGTGAGTCGTAGCTCCGTCGTGGCCAAAATCGTGACAGTGTAACTGAGGCTTTAAGCATATGGTACCGCCATTGACCGAAATAGATATCTTCAGAGGCTAATAAGAGCTCATTTGAAGCAATATTTGATTTTTAATGTATTATGCGGAAGGGAGCTAAGACTCAAAACAGAAATAAAAAAGTGAGTTAAAATCAGCACTTTCATTAGATTATGCTATACTGTTGGCATAAAGTTAAGCATATGATGTCCTATCTTAAAATAGTCAACATACTTAATTTGAGTCAAAAACCGATTCCGCAAAAACACAGTCATCGACTCAAGCGAACAGGTTTTCTGTGTCTACTCTCAGTATGAAATTTACCAAACTTCGGTGCTGTTTACAAACAACCGATAGAAGAGGTCTTAGTTTTTCAGTATTTTATGACCAACGCTTCCTCTAAGTTGTGGCAGCAAAGCTTTACATGCCAGACAATCTGGTAAGGAGCATTTTGAAAACAAAAATGTTCAAAGAATAGTCATGAAATGTATTAATGAAATGCAAATCAAGCATGATTTGTTATCTTGAATCCATAAACCATTGTTGGCAAGCTGTAAAATGATGTCTTCACTACCTAATTTGCATATTTCCAAGATGACCGCCAAATTGAATAAAAAAAATAGAGTTACGTGTTAAGGATGCCAAACTGGTACAAATCAATCCAAAATCACCTTCTCGTGATTGGGGGTCTTCATTGACATCAATTTATGCAATTACAATTAAAAATGTGATCAGAGGTAATCAGGGGGACAACTTGAGCAAATAATCTGGCTTCCGACTTCATTAAGGAATGTTCATGTTAGTGCGTGCATATTATCAGGCCCAAATGTAGCAAGAATTACTTCATTAAAATGAGAAACTTAAAACATGCATCCCAATGATATCACTTTTGTTTGCAGTAAAATACTACAAGTTAAACAAATTCTGTAAGTTTGAGCTAGGGGAGGGGGTTAGTGCAATTTTAAAGAAAGTGGGCCTCTACCTACAAAATGACTCATATCTCATCAGCCACTCATCCTACACTATTAAAATGCCAGCAAATTAAAGCTTTGATATAGTTCTTCCATCCGATGGGATGGTCTGATATGCAGATTAATTATCTAATATGCATATTCATCAATAGTGATGATAATTGCAGAAAAAAGCAAAATTAAAAAAAAGCAAAATTTTAAACTGAATTCTGCCCCAAACTGTACTTGTTGCATGTTATCATATCATCAGTGATACAATTTGACAAGTCCTTTCATCCAATAGTCATATGTAAAATTATCTCATTTGCATATTTATGAATACTAATGAAACTAAAAACTGAGGTAAAATCACGGAATTACTATCCCCCACACACATCGGGAGGGGGGTATTCGATTACCTTGCACCCAAGGACAATTACTTATGGCTGCAAAAGTGGTCAGTGGGACCACTAAATGCCAAAAAGACATTGTCTCCGAAAATAAACCTGTTTGGATTACATAAAAATGCATGGTGTCCTTCTGGCAATGTAGCTGGGTTAGAAGCATGTCCCCTTCATTTTCAAGCAGACCCAAGATTGACACTTGCGTGCCGCATCTTCCATGTTTTTTCCCTCTTCCACTAATTCAAGAAAAGCAAGTTATCAGTTACCGGCAAAAACAAAATGGGCATTAAAAAAGCAAAGAAAATACTGGCTCAGGGAGGCTTGCCTAGAACAATTTACTTCCCCCCATATTGTGAAAATCCTTAATATTATTCTAAAGAAAGAAGGTCTACCTACAAAATGATTCGTATCTTAGCAGCAACTCATCCTAGACTACAGAACTTGGTACCAAATTAGAGCCCAGACATAGTGCTTTTATACAATGGCTGATATGCAAATTATTATTTTGCAATTGCATGAGTATAAATAGAAAAACAAAATAATAATGAACGAAATTTCGTAAGAGAAATAAGGAGGTGTACCTATACACATTACCGATATGTCAGTTGATAGTTATCATAGACTATCAAACTGGGTACCAAATCAGAGCCTAGACAAAGTACTTTTAACCAATGGTATGATATGCAAATGATCTAATTTGAATATTCATGAATATTTATGAAAACATGAGAAATAAGAGAAAAAGATAGAATATTTAAAGGGGTGTACGTACAACATAACCCATATGTCAGCTGTTAACTATTCTAGACCTCCAAAATTGTTCCATATTAAAAAGAAGTCATAGTACTTTAACACAATAGTCTAATATATAAATCTTATTTGCATATTTGTAAATATTAATGAAAACATTAAAAAAGAAAGAAAAATGCAGAAAATTAAAATGGGGATGTCTACAAAATTACCTATATCTCATCTGCTAACTGTACTAGACTAACAAACTTGGTACCAAGTAAATTTTAAGAAATAGCACAGTTTTTACCATGATCGGATTTGCAAGTCATTTTATGATTATATTCTCAAATATTAGTTTAAATGTTAGAAATGAGAGAAAACGGTAATAAAATTAAAGGGGTGTATCAACAAAATAACTCATATCGTAGCTACTTATATTTCTAGACTACCGCACTTGCTAAGACATTTAACTTTACTCAATAGTCATTATGTGAAATTAATCTAAATTTATTAATATTAATGTAAACATTAGAAATGAGAGAAAAACATAGAAAAATTAGTGGTGCTCTACTTATAAAATTACTCTTGCCTCATTTTTTAATTGTTCTAGACAATTGATCTTAGCATCAAACGAAGGCTAAGACAAAGTGTTTTATTCACATGGTCAGATATACAAATCATTTAACAAACATATTCTTATACTTCTCATACCGTATTAATATACATGTATGTACATACACTGAAGAACGAACGGCGTGAGAATGAGTAACACACAACTGTATAAAATTATTGTAAGATGTGAACAGAGGGATGGCCCTCCACGACCCTCTGCACATCATGTTACGGGGAGATAAAAAAACCCCTCACACCTGTGGTATGAGTTGATCGGCCCATAAAGGCACTATCTGTGCATATGCAAAAGCCATACTAGAGGGAAATTGTCTAAGTTCTCACAGCAATCATTTTTGTCAAAATTATATATTTTGGCACCAAATTCCTTCTATATCTTCAATATGTCCATATTGTTCAGGTAAAATATTGGATCAATTTAGATAAAACTGTGGCAGATGTTGATCGGTCAATGGAGGCACTTTCAATGCATATACAAAAGCCATATTAGAGTAAAATTGTCGAAGTTCTCATAGCTATCATTTTGTCAAAAATTAGTAAATGCCGAATTTCTACACAATAATCCTCCAGGTGATAATCTGAGCTAATACATGCTGAAGACATTGGTCAAAATTCCCAAATCCTGAACATAATAAATTCATATCATGAACGATTTCAAGTTTAAATGGTCAATCTTCTTAGATAATTTCACCATAATCCAAATAAGATATTTTAATCAGCCTAATTTCATGTATAATCCTGAAAATTTTAACCCATGTGAAGACAGCAAACAGATACTTCCTGATCTGGATGCGCCTCTAGGGACAGGCTGATCTGCGACAATTTTGTTAGCATATGATTTTAAATCTTGTTGAGGAAAAGTTTTTCTGATATAAAAAAGAGTTTTGACTATCTTTCACCTTTAAGGACAATATATCTTTGGCTGTCCATGCATTCAAAACATATATAGCTGAAAAATAGTCGTCATATTGTTGAAGACGGCTTATGCTAGATTCATGACACACCTGGCCCCAACAAATCTTGTTCGGTCAGATTTTCATGTAAACCACTACACTATAAAAGGTACTTTGAGCAATAGGACACCACTGTTCTTAGGTGCTTCCGGAAACTCAAACGGGCGTGTTTCAGAGAGAGAGAGAGAGAGAGAGAGAGACAGACAGACAGACAGACAGACAGACAGAGAAATCAGACTTTTAACAAAAACCTATTTTGTTATGCTAAAAAACCGTCTCAGTAAGACGGACTGAGAAGATTCTTTGGAACATCCACAATATATGAGGCAGTGCATGAGATTTTCAACAATGTGGTATGTGCGACCAGCAAAGCCTCAGATCAGACTGCGCATACGCGCAGTCTGACCAGAGCCTTTGCTTGTGCTTGAATATTCTATGAATGTTAAGCTACTGACTAAAAATCATTTGGCGTTTCTAAGCTTAAAAGGAGGCTGCACAGGCTCGTCTGAGTCTGCACTTGTCAAAATGCGACATTGTTGGAAATAACATACCGTGGCCCAATTATTCGTTTGCATGTAATGGAAAACTAGGAAAACAAGCTAAAATGGCTGGGAACATTGTACGGTACTCTTCTCTGCTTATTCTACTGCTGAGTATCATAAGATCGCATTTCTCCAGGTATCAGTCAAATCTAATTTAAACGTATAATTTCTAATTATGGAAGTATTGATTGAAATACAAAAGGTGAAAAGAAAAAAATGCTGACTACAAATTGGGCACTAAATTAACTGGCAATATAAAAAGCTTTTAATGAAGAAGGATGAAAAAATGTGGTCGGCCAAATGAATCTTTTTTTCCGCATTAGCAATGTGCATCACGTTCAAACGGATCACCATTTGATTCGAAAAAGTCAATGTACTAAACAACAAATAAACGCAAAGATTTTTTTTTTCACCCAGCAAGTTTCCACACTTGAGGGCGGCAATCGAAAACGTTATTACTAGAGACGAACATAGATGGAAAATAGTTAGAAACATAGTTTTCGATAGCCATTTGTCGCCAGTCGGGCGACAAACGGCAATTATAAACAGTGTGTCTAGTGATTTTTGATCCGCGTTCGACGATTGTTAAAAGTGGTTTCGATTGCCGCCTATCCGGCATGGTGTCAGACTTCTTGAAAAAAAAATACAACGTAAGAACGTTGCAACACTAATAGAGGCAAGTTTTGCCTTTGGATATTAAATGGCACCGACTAGCAGTCACAACAAAGGAAAATAACAAAAAGGCTAAAGAACCAGAGGCAAAAGTATCAACAGGCAATAACATTAAAGGCAATTTCACCGAAGGCAATGCCAACAAAGGCAATACCACCAAGGGCCCTGGGTAGCTCACCTGAAAATGTCTGTCCATAAGGTCAGGGAAAAGCATCATCCAGCGCACCAAACAGCTTTGGTGAAGGATCTGACAGCACTTTCGATAAGACTTAATTAAACAATCAGATTATTTTGTGTTTTCCTAATATAAGCCTATGTAAAACATGTGACCCGGGATGGGGGAATTTTTGACCCCTTAGGCATAATAAGAACAAATTTGGTAGAATTCTACTAGGTGATGTTCCATACAAAATATGAAGGCTCGAGGCCTGGTGGATTCAGATAAGATTATTTTTAAATAATTTCCTTTTGTAAGATTATGTAAAACATGTGACTACTGGGGAGGGGCCATTTTTGGCCTCAGGGACATTATTTGAACAAATTCGGTAAAGGTCTACTGGGTGATACTATATATCAAATATCAAGGGTCTATGACTTGTGGTTTCAGACAAAAGATTTTTCCATGTTTTCCAGATATAAGCCTATGTAAAACGGGTGACACCCAGGGTTGGCCCAATTTTAGTCTCAGGGTTATAATTTGAACAAATTTGGTAAAGGTCTTCTAAAGGATGCTACATACCAAATATCAACGCTCTAGGTCTTGTGGTTTCAGACTAGAAGATTTATCATGTTTTCCTTATAAAAAGCCAATGTTAAACATGTGATCCCCAGCGGTACCAGTTTTGGCCACAGGGGCATTATTTGGACAAACTTAGTAGACGTCAACTAGGTGATGCTACATACGAAGTATCAAGGCTCCAGGCCTTGTGGTTTAAGACAAGAATATTTTCATGTTTTCTCTATATAAGCCTATGTAAAACATGTGACTCCAGGGGCGGAATCATTTTTGCCTCAGGGGCATAATTTTAACAAACTTGGTAGAGGTCCACTACATGATGCTACATACATGTACCAAATATCAAGGATCTAGACCGTGTGGTTTTACAGACAAGAAGGTTTTTTTTTTAATTTTTATATCAAAAAACTATTTTTAGGCTGTGTTACCTAGATATGCAACGGGCAAAAAACATTTTGAACAAACATTAAAAAGGGTCACATAAGGCTCATTCCTGTCCAGTTTGGTCAAAATTCAGTCAGTAGTTTAGCAGGAGGTGTCATTTTAGTCAATTGTTAACGGACAAACGATGACAAAGGATACGAGTGATCACAAAAGCTGACCTTGTCACTAATTATCAGGGGAGCTTATAACAAAAATGGTACAGAAACTGTGGCAATTTCACCAAAGGCAATCAAACCAGAGTCAAAAACACCTAAGACAAAAAAGGGCAGTTGAACCAGAGAAAATCAAACCAGCGGCCAACAACAACTTAGACATTACCATCAAAGGAAATACCACCGTAGGCAATGATACAAAGGTAATTTCACCAAAGGCAATACCACCAAAGGCAATAGCACCAAAGGCCATAACATCAAAGTTAAAAGCATTTAAGTCAATAACACTAAAGTCAGTAGCACTAAAGTCAATAGCACCAAATAACACCAACGTCAATAGCTTTAAAGAAAGTAACACAAAAGGTAACTACAAAAAAGGCTATAGCATCAAATGCATAGCACCATAGGCAACAATACCGAAGGCAATAGAAATAAAATCAATAGCGTAAAAGGCAAAAACACCAAATGCAACAACACAAAAGACAATAATACAAAAGACAAATCCACAATATGCAATAACATCGAAGACAATAACACTAAAGGCAATAACACCAAAGGACATAAGACCAGAAGCAATAACACCAATTTCAATAACACCAAAGGCATAACATCTAAAAGGAACAATGCCGAAGGCAATAAAACAAGATAAATAGCAACAAAAGACAATAATACCAAAGGCAATACCACCGAATGCAATAACACCAAAGACAATAATACCAAATGCCATACAACCAAATGCAATAACACCGAAGACAATAATACCAAAGGCCATACCACCAAATGCAATAACACCAAAGACAATAATACCAAAGGCCATACCACCAAATGCAATAACACAAAAGACAATAATACCAAAGGCAACCTCACCAAATGCAATAACATCAAAGACAATAATACCAAAGGCCATACCACCAAATGCAATAACACCAAAGACAATTATACCAAAGGCCATACCACCAAATGCAATAACACCAAAGACTAATACCAAAGGCCATACCACCAAATGCAATAACACCAAAGACAATAATACCAAAGGCCATACCACCAAATGCAATAACACCAAAGACAATAATACCAGAGGCAATCACACCAAATGCAATAACACGAAAGACAATAAAACCAAAGGCAATCTCACCAAATGCAATAACATCAAAGACAATAATACCAAAGGCCATACCACCAAATGCAATAACACCAAAGACAATTATACCAAAGGCCATACCACCAAATGCAATAACACCAAAGACTAATACCAAAGGCCATACCACCAAATGCAATAACACGAAAGACAATAATACCAAAGGCCATACCACCAAATGCAATAACACCAAAGACAATAATACCAGAGGCAATCACACCAAATGCAATAACACGAAAGACAATAAAACCAAAGGCACTCTCACCAAATGCAATAACATCAAAGACAATAATACCAAAGGCTATACCACCGAATGCAATAACATCAAAGAAAATAATACCAAAGGCCATACCACCAAATGCAATAACACGAAAGACAATAATACCAAAGGCAATCTCACCGAATGCAATAACACCAAAGACAATAATACCAAAAGCCATACCACCAAATGCAATAACACCAAAGACAATAATACCAGAGGCAATCACACCAAATGCAATAACACCAAAGACAATAATACCAAAGGCAATCTCACCAAATGCAATAACATCAAAGACAATAATACCAAAGGCCATACCACCAAATGCAATAATACCAAAGACAATAATACCAAAGGCCATACCACCAAATGCAATAACATCAAAGACAATAATACCAGAGGCAATCACACCAAATGCAATAACACCAAAGACAATAATACCAAAGGCCATACCATCAAATGCAATAACACCAAAGACAATAATACCAAAGGCCATACCGCCAAATGCAATAACACCAAAGACAATAATTCCAAATGCCCTACCACCAAAGGCAATAACACCAAAGACAATAGTACCAAAGGCAATCTCACCGAATGCAATAACACCAAAGACAATAATACCCAAGGCCATACCACCAAATGCAATAACACCAAAGAATATAATACCAAAGGCCATACCACCAAATGCAACAACACCAAAGACAATAATACCAGAGGCAATCACACCAAATGCAATAACACGAAATACAATAATACCAAAGGCAATCTCACCAAATGCAATAGCACCAAAGACAATAATACCAAAGGCCATACCACCAAATGCAATAACACCAAAGACAATAATACCAAAGGCCATACCACCAAATGCAATAACATCAAAGACAATAATACCAAAGGCAATCTCACCGAATGCAATAACACCAAAGACAATAATACCAAAGGCCATACCACCAAATGCAATAACACCAAAGACAATAAAACCAAATGCCATACCTCCAAATGCAATAACACCAAAGACAATAATACCAAAGGCTATACCACCAAATGCAATAACACCAAAGACAATAATACCAAAGGCCATACCACCAAATGCAATAACACCAAAGACAATAATACCAGAGGCAATCACACCAAATGCAATAACACCAAAGACAATAATACCAAAAGCCATACCACCAAATGCAATAACACGAAAAACAATAATACCAAAGGCCATACCACCAAATGCAATAACACCAAAGACAATTATACCAAAGGCCATACCACCAAATGCAATAACACCAAAGACAATAATACCAAAGGCCATACCACCAAATGCAATAACACCAAAAACAATAATACCAAAGGCCATACCACCAAATGCAATAACACCAAAGACAATAATACCAAAGACCATACCACCAAATGCAATAACACCAAAGACAATAAAACCAAAGGCAAATTCACCAAATGCAATAACACCAAAGACAATAATACCAAAGGCCATACCACCAAATGCAATAACACCAAAGACAATAATACCAAAGGCAATCTCACCAAATGCAATAACACCAAAGATAATAATACCAAAGGCAATCTCACCAAATGCAATAACACCAAAGACAATAATACCAAAGGCCATACCACCAAATGCAATAACACGAAAGGCAATAACACCAAAAGCCATACCACCAAATGCAATAACACCAAAGACAATAATACCAAAGGCAATCTCACCAAATGCAATAACACCAAAGACAATAATACCAAAGGCCATACCACCAAATGCAATAACACCAAAGACAATAATACCAAAGGCAATCTCATCAAATGCAATAACACCAAAGACAATAATACCAAAGGCAATCTCACCAAATGCAATAACACGAAAGGCAATAACACCAAAAGCAATAGCACAAGATGTAATAGCACCAAAGGCAATATAACCAAATGCAATAACATTAAAAGCAAATGCATCAAAAGCAAAATCACCAAAGGCAATAGCACTAAATGCAATAATACAAAAGGCAATACTATCAAAGGCAAACTCACCAAAAGTTAAATTATCAAAGGCAATATCACCAACGGCAATAAAGTCTTAAATCCGTGCTGGAGTTTGTGTTTTTCTTGTCATCATCGTTTTCAGCAATGGTCAAATTCTTGTACAGATTTATCAGAAAAAGATGAATGGAATGGTCCAAGTTTATACCTGACAACAGATTTTATACTTCCCAAAATAATAAACACGACATGTCACGTAGCTCAGAGCATCTAACTTAAGCAGAAGGGAAGGAAGGTTTACTATTTTCTTTGTGATATTGGACTAAGGTTTTAAACAAAAACCTTTACATCTAATTGGGTAACGATAAAAGTTTATGACAATATTGTCGTATGATAATTATACTATCTAAAATAATTTTATGTCATTAATAACGTCACATTTCGTTGGATGACATGTAGCTTTATGCAGCTGAAAAGTTTCCAATTTCAGACAAAACTGTAGTAGTACATTGATATGGAATGTACCGTCGGAAATCACGTTTTATGGCTCAGCTCCTTTTTCGTCGTAAAACTACATTTTTGACCGGATACTAGACGATATACCTTCCCAAAGGGTCAATTTTGAATACAGTTTTTTTCCTTAAATGACTAAAACTGTAACATTTATCTCGGTGTGCTTTTTGTGGGACATAGGCAAACAGTACAGATCCAGATCCGATGCCTCAATACGCGGCGTCTGATCAGGGTTGCCACTGTTTTCTTGCAGAATATTCTAGTAAAATTTGAACAAAATGAAAAGTACCACCAAACAAAAATTTAAATTGAATTTGACTGGTCCAATCGATAAGATTAGGAAATTCCATTTGGCATAAATGGGTTAATCAGATTGACGTACAATCCCGTTTAATTCATCTACATCTTTACATTAAGCCACCACAATGTGACTATTACTCAACAGGTTTTGATTTCTTGTGGAAATGCTAGGCAAGATAAGAAAATCAGAACTAGAACGCACAGTCGATGGGGCGCCATCGCAAATGCCCACAATTAAGATTTTGGCCCCAGTGCCCCCAAGTACAACCCCTGTTTCATATCTTTTATTTGTGAGAACACACATACACAAAGTTTGGCAAAAAATCTTTGAAATTGACTTTGTAATTGAAATTTAATGATATTTGACCTTTTGACCTAACCCAAGGTCACCAGTTTGACCCTAGGGTGAAAATTTTACTTGTACTCTTTTCCACTTATCATTCCCATTAATTTGATATGCCACATGACCATGTTAAAAAAACCCATAAAAATTAGCCCCTGAAGTCCCACCCCTGGGGCATGACCCAGGCGTAAAAACAAAAATTCCGTTCTGTTTGTTTTATATCTTTTATTTGTAAGAACACACACAAAGATTGGTATAAAAATCTTTGAAATTGAATTTGTTATTAAAAGTTAATGATATTTAACACTTTGACCCCTTCCAAGTGGCGGGGCCAAAAATGTATTATTGTTGCACGCCCCATATATGTGAGTAACTCACACACAAAATTTGGTCGAATTTTGTCGGATGGTTTAGGAGAAGATAGCATAACGGACAGACGGATGAACAGAGGAGATAACAATATTCGAAGACAGAAAGGGGTAATACAAGCATATAGAGGACAGAAAAGACTAATTTTATCGTTAACTGGGTAAGAAATAGGACAAAGAAAACATAAATAACAACATATAAGATAGAGGGGAAAAGTTCCCCCAGTGACCTTTGGCTTGCCAGGTAATGACCAAACTGCCTTCCTTTCAGGCCCTTACGTGCCCGATGGCAGAGTTCCTGATTTCACATAGAATAACAAGGTGGGTAGCCCCTCCATGAACGATACCAAGGAAGGGGGCTCAGCAACAGTTGCTGGTAAAGAATTCCACGTTGTTATGGAGTTAAGTAATCGCCTGCTTACATATCAATCAAGTCCTAAACCACCCTGTAGAATAGAGTTATCTGAATATTGGCTCTCCTGGACTCAAGTGACTGCCATTGCAGATGTTCAAGCGCGGACTGGACGCTGCTCGTGTTTATACAGCGTTTTTTTGTATACCGCGCTGCTCTTCTTTGCACCATCTCGAGCTTCCATATTTTGTCCTTATGGTGGGGATTACACATGGACGACAAACTCCAGTTTTGACCGCACCACGCTGTAGTATGCATTGGCTTTGGTATCCTCGCGATCGCTTCAAGCTCTTAGATAGCGGCGTAGAAATCTTAACATGACTTTCTTGGATATCCTGTCAATATATATTTTCCTAGAGAATTTTGGTCAGGTGTGGTGCTTGATTGTATCGATTCCTGATCTTTGCCCTCTTTCTTACCTTGTAAGAAAGGTCAGTTATAAACAGCAAGAAGAGTAAGGTACTAAGCACTGAACCTTGTGGAACCCCAATCACTACTGGTATTCTGTCTGATGTACAACCCTAAACAACCACTTTCTGTATTCTGTTATACTGAAAGAATGGGATCCATAGGTGCTTTGTTTCTTGTATGCCATAGTGATGTAATTTCCTCAGGAGTCGGCCATGGGGAACCCGGTGGAAGGCTTTAGATTAATCCATATTCATATCCACCTGCGTTCCCTTGTTTAGAGCGGAGGCAAGAATATGAAGTAGAGTAACTAGTTGCGTTTCACAACTTCTCGCTCGGAACCCATGTTAGCAATCTGTAAGGATCTTGTTGGCGTCCAAGGCATTGTTGACTAAACAAGATCTTTACAGATTTGCTTGACTATGATATGCTCCAACATCTTACAGCAGAGGGAGGTAAATAACACAGAGCGATAGTTAGCTGTAAGGATCTTGTTGGCGTCCAAGACATTGCTGACTAACAGTCAGCAATGTCTTGGACTCAACAAGATCCTTACAGATTTGCTGACTTATGATATGCTCCATCATCTTACAGCAGAGGGAAGTAACTAACACGGGGCGATATTTAGCTGGGTCGCAATTAGTGTTTATATACATGTATAAATACCACTACAAACACACTTATTGTTCCATTTCTTTAATGTTTTCGATATTTTTAATGCTTTTGTGATTTCATTTTCAATGACAAAATACTCAACAAGACATATTTTCAGTATAAAACAAAACATTATCAATTACATTAGCACCACTGAATAAATAGTATTGCTTTACCAAGTCCTGAGAAAAATATATCTTGTGATTTTGGCGGGGGATGAGAATGACCATCATTAGAGAAGGCCCAGGGCCCTTTGACTGTTTTCCTAAGTATTCTGGAAAGATTTTGAAAAAATACTCAGCATGTAAAAAGGTAAGAAAGAGAGGTCGTGTCACAGAGGGATGTGGGGGCACTTAGATAGTTTCATACATACGTAGGCTCGGACCATCTTTTGGGGGTTCAAAATTTTAAATTTTGGTATTTTGGGGTTTTTCATATTTTTTTTTGAATTATGAAGAAATTGTGGATATCCTTTGGGGTCATAACATAATTGGACAATTTACGGGATCATTTCAATACGTTTTAGGACTTTTTCTTAAGGACAAGGTACAGATTGGGAATAATTTTTGGGGATCTCAAAATTTCAAATATGTTTTGGGGTATGCCTGATATTCCTGGTAGTTTTTTTTCGGGGGGGGGGGGGGGGGGTGGGGGTGGGGTGGGGGGGGTGGGGGGGGGGTAATCAGTACATGCTGGACCCAAGAATATGTATGAAGGAAAATTGAGAGTACCCCCTAGGGTCGTGTATTCTTTACAAAAAGCTAAAATTATTGCAACTACTGTATTCAGACTTATTAGAAGGCAACTAGCAATGTTGCTCGGAGTTAGCAAAGAAGAAATGGCCATGAAATCATCATCACCATCCTCATCCCAAATCCTTAAGTTCATAGAATGAAGGATTTTATGATACATTTTAACTGAAGACATTATATCTTTTTCTCAGGGTTGGGTTAAAACACAATTTCATTATTTACACATACAATTCTCGAGATACTCTTCCGATCTAAAAAATAAATACTGCTTAATGGCGAGCTGGTTAAACACACATATCATTCCTAAACACATATATCAAGAAGCTATCCCATACATCCGTTTTCTATGTCATTTGAGATACAATTATTTGGAACATTAACATACAGTCAACCCTCTTTACAATGACAGTGTTTGTCCCCTAATAATTTGACGTCGAACTAAATTTAAATTGTGATGAAATCAAATTAAATATAAGCTGGTATATTTGTGCCAGTTAATAATTTTGCTGTTATGAAGAATGTCAGTATAAAAAGGGTGAACATATTTGGACTTTTCAAACACCTACGCTTACAATATCTCTCTTGATCCTTATTGTGATGAATATTATCTTACTGACTTTCTCCTGTTTAACCAGCAGGATTCAAGTTGTGAGCAAGGATATACAAGCAGGGGTGGAAAACAGTGTTGATCCAGAGCAGCTGGCTTCTCAGAAGCCAGCTGATATGGATCAACACTGCTTTTAAAACTTTTTATATCTGGGTATAGCATGGTAAGGATCAATTGTGCCATCAACATATCTACTAGGTATGCTTGGCATACCCAAGGTTTGGAGATAGGGTTGTTGCACAGTTTTATGACATGGTCATTTTAGTTTATTATCTATCTATTTATGTCAATGTATATTTCTTACAATTAAAGCAACAAAGAAGACCTTGTGTACCTGAAATGTTTGTTTTCAGTTAAAGAAAATAAGAACATTGCCAGACATGTGACATTTCATTTTCATTATAAAAATGAACATATGGATTAACCCAAGAGTATATTAAACATATTGATTATCCCAAGAGCATATTGAACGTATCTATTTACCTAAGAGCACATTGAACTTACTGATTAACATATGAACATTTTGAACTTATCAATTAAATTGAGAATATTTTGAACTTATTATTGATTAATTGAAGAACATTTTGAACTTATTAACTGGAGACCATTTTGAACTTATTGATTAACCCAAGAGCATATTGAACTTAATGATTAACCCAGAAGAGCTTAACTTTACTAATTAACTCAAGACAGTTTTGAACTTATTGAATAACCTAAGAGCATATTTAACATATAAGATATTTTTATCAAATTTAGGTCGAAAAGTATCTTGCTAGAGATAAATGAAAAAGCGATCTAACTCGACAGGAATAAGAGTAGTCTGGTTGCTTATTGACTAACCCGCGGTTGATCGCAAATATAATTCTGCAAGCAGTGAAGACTATGCTATGCATGGGTTGTTCCAGAGAGGCAGGGGCTCTGGATTTCCCTAGGAAATCACAAGTTGCTATAGGATTCCTTAGAAATCATGGTACAGACACCCCTTAAGAAGAAATTGGACCCAGTGGGTCCAATTGCTTCTAAAGGGGGGTCCGTACAGCCCTTTGTGAAATACGTTGATGACTAAAATAAACGTTGTGAGGCCTGACCCTAAGAAATTTTCTGGATCCGCGCATGTTTAGCATCTATGTGATAAATATCATTAGTAGACTCATTTGCATATTTAACCCTTTTTATCTTAATGAATTCCTCCATCTGTTTGATACAAAGAACCTGAGATAGCTCATTGTACATATCAAGGAGGACAAGTAAGAATATCTTATTTATAGGGTCTGAAATCCCAGGGGGGTACTCTAATTTTTTCCTCATACGTAGGCTCGGACCCAGCATCTACCATTCACCCCCCAAAAAAATCAGGAATTTCAAGCACCCCAAAAAAATATTTGAAATTTTAGCAACGCAAACAATTTCCCAATTCTGTACATTGAACTTAAAAAGACCCTAAAATGCATAAAAATGACCCTCAAACTAGCCCGATTTTGTGATGACCCCCCAAAAATATCCACAAAATCTTCATACCCCCCAAAAATATTATTTTTTCTGAAAACCAAAAAAAATATAGAAATTCAGAATTTTGAACCCCAAAAAATAGCCCGAGCCTACGCATACGTGAAAATATCAGAGTACCCCCCCCCCCCCCCCCAAGGGTCTGAAATAGGGTCCCTGAAGATTTATTTCATCTTCTAATGCCTTTGCTTTTATAACCCGACGTTTGATTGGATAACGTCATAAATTTGCGATATACTGTCGCAAGTGCATATATGCAGCTGGTGAGCGGTTTTATGCAGCTGGCAGCCGCTGGACGTAGGCGCAACTTAGTACATTTTCACTGTCTTTTTGAAGGAAAATGTTAATGTTGCATTAGAATGGGTACGTTTGGTAATCACGTTTTACGGCTCCGCTTACGTGTCGCCGTAAAAGGTGATTTCCGACAATATACCTCCCCAAATGAAAATTTTGAATACGGTTATCCCCTAATTAACTAACAGTGCAGACCTTGTTAAAATGTCGCATTCTGTTGCATTTTATCTGGGTTTCCAATGTTTGCTAACATATCAATTCAGGCAAAGGGATAAAAAAGCATTTTCATCTTTCGTTTTGTATGTTTTATCTTTGTACATGCTCACCTTTGGAAATTAAATTGTCAAAATATCAATTTCCATCTTTTGCATATTTTCTTTGAAAATTTCAAACCTTTATATATTTTAAGCCCCATATTTCTGCTTTCAGAAAAACATTCAAGTACTTTTCTCTTATCAGCCAAATTCTATCCAGACCCTTATTTATGAAATATGTTGTGAAAACCCCATTAGTTGGGTCGGGGTTAGGGTGGGGGATCTAAATTTCATCAACTTCTTGTTTGGAAAAAGTCTCAAGATACTTCATTCAAATCAATGAGTGTGTACCAAACTGACCACTCGAAAATATTCCACACCAACTAAACAATGCAATATGTCTTGAAATTGATAACCTTGATAAAATTATGCCCCGCTTTGTTAAAATTTATCGATTTTGATAGCATTATTGAATTTTGTCTATAATCAAATATTAACCACTTAGAACGCGAATAACCACTACTGTAGTACGGCAGACAACACTTGGGCTGATTCACACAAAACCAGCCCGAAAAGTAAAATACAAAGTCTTCCACTAAAATGATAGATGACACACGATTTTTTCAAATTTTGCTGCTGGTTTGAGAGAGCAACCAATTCTTGATATGTCATCGTAAATGATTTTCACGAAATATTAAGCCTTATATTCCTTAACCTTTTGTAGACTAGTGACCCTTATATTCGTCTTTGGCAAACAGTGACGACCCAGATGAAATGTGCGGCATTTCATCAGGGTATTTACTGTTTGCTAAGACAAAATTGATTCTCAGAGCAAATAGTACAGTTTTATTTTTAAATTATTATAACCTGTGGCCCCTGGATATAAACAATGGACAATTCCAAATTTCTTGTAACGTTAATACTTTCGCGTAAATGCGTACACAACCAAACATAATTGCATTCTCTCCAACAAACCAAACAAAATGAGCTAGTACATGAGCTTTTTGATCTAACACCAAGGCTCTGAGGAGACTGCGCATTTGCGCAGTCTCGTCAGAGCCTTGGCTGCTTGTATACATAAAGTATAGTAGTATGTGAAGGCGTATGCATCTAGCCCACGTTTTAGCCCTTACAACGCCAATCACAACAAAAGTCGTCTGTTTTTGTTATCTGCTGAAATGGTTTAGAAGTGTTTCCCACGAACAGTGTAGACCCAGATGAGACTGCTCCTATAGGAGCAGTCTGATCTGGGTCCACACCGTTTGTCTCTATTTAACATTGTTAAATAATGTTAGCAAAATTTTGCAGCAGGAGACAAAAGCAGACGGAATTTTCAGATAATTTTTTGCTGGCGTTTTAAGGGTTAAAAGTGATTTTGCGCATGTGCGATCTGGCCCAAATATCAATGAACAAAATTGTTCGACATATACTGCTGCGCATCTACAATCACACTGGTGTATCCGGCCTGAGGGATGACGGGATATTTGTTCTGTAGCCCGGATGAAGAGAATCCATTGTTACCCTGGTTGAAAGAGCCATACTGATATCCATTTTGTAAACACTGGAGCAGAGCATCGTCGTTACACGAGAGACCCTTACCAGGAATGGGTTTTATCTCTAGAAATTTATTGGAAGAGTCTAATGGATTGTTATCGTACAAATAGGATGAACCGTTCTGTGAATTAAAGGGAATCTTTGTTATTTCCGTCTGTGACGCACATGGGGATTTTGAGAGTTTTGATTGGCTGAAATCACAACTGTACCGCGGCGAAGAACTGCTAAATAAATGATTGGCTGACATACGCATTATGACAGAATGCGTGTTTTCAGTTTGGGAATTCGACCCACTTTGTATTTGTTCACTACTTATTGCATCTTTATTATGCTCCGTTGATGTGTCTGACTGTTTTGATTCTTTTTTCATTGTTCTACACTCATACTCGTCCACCACGTCTACGTCTGATACGGATGATTCAGACCGATTGCTGAATGGTCCATGGTGACTTAGAGGTGTTCCGAATGATGGATCTCTGCTACTGCTCCTTGAACACTGGCCATTCGGATGGAAATCACGTGTAACTGGTGTGAGCTGCAATGTTTCGTTCAGTTTAGGATTTTCGCCACCAGAGGACAAGGCATAATATTGCGGATCACGTAACGAATATCGATTTTCTTGTCGGAACTGACCTGTATCAAAATGACTAGGTGCCAAATAGGGATACGCACAATCCTTAAAATCTTTGTAATCACTTGGTTGGGCTTGATATGGCGAACACACAGTACCAAAACGGTCTATAGAGTCATTCCCATGTGCCATTATCGGCGTAGGAAGCCCAATACCCTGAAATCCTTGTAAAGGTGAAACTATGTCAAGGTCACCGTCAAAGTCCTTATCTTGATAATCACCAACATATTCGGGGTTTTCTGCTATATGTGGGTAAGGTGAGCGGCGAGCTTTAGATTTTGGCGTTCTGGCTTTGCCTGGGCGTAGTCTGTCTTGGAGACCGAATGCTGGAATATCTTTACTTGTAATCTGATCTATCTGGAGCTGAAGATGATGTGCTTCCTTTTTACTGAAAAAAGTCATAATAAATAGAGGATCTTACATCAGTGGTCATGTTTTATTGAATTTATTAAACAAGTTGGGGAAAAGAGATAAAATGCGAGGCTTGCCGAGCATTTTATCTCTTTTTCGCAACGAGTTTAATAAATTCAATAATACAGTAGCGCGAATGTTAGATTCTAGTTATCATATGACAAATACTTTGAAATTTTATTTCTGGCGTAAAAAACGTTATAATTTTGTCATTACATGTTATGTACGCAACGTTGGTATGGACGTCACAACATTTCCCGTAAATCTATAAACCACTAGTGGTTTATCGATTTTATTGCATGGCGTTATTTCACACCCAGACGCGCGCGACGTCATATGATAAATTAAATTTATTCAGTGCATGAGATTTCCAACAACTTGACATTTTGACAAGAGTAGACTCAGACGAGCCTCTGCAGTCTCTTTTTAAGCTTAGAAACTCCAAATGTTGTTCAGTCAGTAGCTTAACAATCATAAAATACTGTAGCGACTAGCAAAGGCTCTGGTCAGACTGCGGGTATACGCAGGCTGATCTGAGGCTTTGCTGGTCGGACATACCACATTGCTGGAAATCTCAGGCACTGGCTCAATTATCTCATTAATTTGAAGTCCACGTGACAAGGATTTCACTCTAAAATCACAAAGTCAAGCTAAAGAGGTTAGCTTGTAAATATTGTTAAACCAAAAGAAAGGATTATTTTACTTATTGTCTACAAAAATTTGTGCCGTGGGTGCTTGAAAGAACCGTCTCATTGAGACGGTTCTTTCAAGTAGCCACGGTGTATTAACCAGAATATGCATTATGAGCATTTAATTAAGTTAAGTCCCACACAAGTATATTTTGTAAAGAAATAATGAATTTAACAAATAATTAGGAAACAAATTCAGAAATTGCTCTATACCCTGAATCGAGTGTGTCACATATCTATTTCAAACCATTAAATGGCTTCTTTGAGAACCAAAATATTCAAAATGTTATGTATTGGTCAATTTAGATGTGTGACCCTCGGGGTGTGACCAAAGTTTAGTGTTCTATGTTTTGTTAGTCGGTACTGTACGTTGGACCGAGGCAGCACAAATTATCTTGGTTCTTATCACAGGCGATCAGCCCAGATGTCTTTTCTCACTAGAGCCATAGCCCCTTATATAGAAATGCAGATGACTAAAATCGAGTCAAATTAGACCTATAGGGCCCACTGCATAGCTAGAAATACGTGTTCAAATGATGACTGTATGCGCATGTAATGAGCACCATTATTTGAGGGGCTAACTCAATCGTTCTGGGCCCGGAATAACAATGCCTCCTTAAAGTTAAGGAAGACTTAAGGTAAGTATTGATTTTTTCAGAATGCGAAAAATAACGTTAGAAACTCATTAAAAATAAAAAATAGTTTCATTTTCGGTAGATCACAATAATATCTTTTTTTTGACCACAAGTACTGCATCGACCCAGGCAATTTATTTAGCATTTAATGTAGCATGGTGAAATATCAATACTTAAGGCTTCCTTAACTTTAAGGAGGCATTGTAATTCCGGGCCATGATTTATTTGGTAAAACACCTGGGCCATTACATGACAGAAAACAACAAAATTAGAGTGCGCAAAGCAAAGACTCAGACCAGACTGGGCATCCGCCCAGTCTGATCCGAGTCGTTGCTGTGCGCTTAGGGGTGACTATGGAACCAAGCTTTCTTCATGCCGACAAGGAAGACTGATCAGACTGAGCTGATGTATAGGCTGATCAGAGTCTTCTCGTGATGTAGATCAACATAGTAGTTGTTTCTTTTCATGTTCTAGCTCTTTTTTTGAAAATTATAACATGACACCACTAGATATGTACAATGGACTATCCCAAGTTTAGTGTATCAAACTACCTGGCCGCGTAGCGCAGTCTGTAAAGTGTCTGGCAACAGATGCGAGTCTGACTGCAGATCCAGGGGTCGCGAGTTCGATCCCATCCTGGTCCCATATTTTCGTGGAGATTGATCATGAAATAATTTCTACGGTCATTCACCTCCCTTCCGCTGAATCTTTCAAGAAGGGTTGTTGTCAGTTACAAGCGAAAGTATGTGCTCGAAGTACTGGTTAACTGCTTGTTCAAGCTTTCCCAGGAAAAAGTGTGGTTAGATGAACTGGCCATCCCACCATGACCATAGCCGTTGACTTCTGGCGTAAAGCAACAAAACAAACAAACAAACAACAAACAAAAGTATCAAACTACTGTCGTGCCAACCAAGAGTGACAGAAACGTAATATTTTGTTTACAATTGTTAAGTAAAATATTAACTTGTACGTTCCACTTGAGCTAATGCGAATCGATGGATCACTTGTGTATTAATCCTATCCGCAGGATAGGATTAATACACAAGTGATCTACCGATTATAAGCCCCTGGTAACTTTGTAAACAAATCATGACGTAACTGTCGCTCTTGGCTGGCAGGACAGTAGAAGGAAGAAATCATAAGTACACAAAGGATTTATTGATGCATTACCTTAGAACATAGTTGACACTAACTATACAGTGTGGCCTGGAAGAGCGACTATTGTGGACAATGGTGGCATAGCTCTGTATCCAGACCCATCCACCATCTTTGGACAGAAATCGATAATACTTCGTCGTTACTTGACCCTTCATCAATACTAAAACAAAACAAAATAGACATTAGTTGTTCAAATAAAAACACGTGCATTTCTACAAACGCAATCGATTAAGTAAACTGGAACAAGAATTGTGGAAAAGTAAGTGAGTATGACTAGAAAATGCCACCATGTGCGGATCCAGAGGGTAGGACAGGGGGTCTGGACAAAATCACAAAAATATAGGGTTTCTTAGCAAAAGTGGTCCGAATTCCCTTAAAAATCACAAAGCTACCAAACTAGCATTCAATGTTGGGCCATTATCGGCACGCCAGCGAAACGCCATTTAAATGGCGTTTCGCTGGCGGGCCGATGATGGACCGATTTTAGTTGTATTTTGATCCACTCATTAACTAAAAAAAAGTTGGACCCCCTCTGAAAAAACTTTCTGGATTTGCGTATGGCCACAACCATATACTGCAGACCAACCCATTGCACCAAAGTAAAGCAGCCAGCATACTTTTCCTCAGCAATATGATTGCAAAACTAGAGAGGACACTAAATATTTCATAACAAAACAAGGACTAAACAAAAAAAAAACACAAACAATGGGAGCAACAGTAATCAAAGAATCAACAACAACAGCTCGGTAGCCGATCGACTGAGGATGGGGCAGGGGTGGGTGATAGGGGTGGCACGTGTGTGTGTGTGTGTGTGTGTGTGTGTGTGTGTGTGTGCGTGTGCGTGTGTGTGTGTGTGTATGTGTGTGTGTGAGGGGTGAATGCATTTTACAGCGAAGATATAGTCATCAACCGCAGCATAATGAAGAAAGTTGCCAGCTCATCTTGAAATCGTAAAGTGTACAGTGCTCAAACTGAGCTTGCACACGTAAAATATTACAACCACGCAACTAGCAGGTTAGCAAAAGTGTACTCCTTGAACTCGAATTTAGAGATATAGCTGCCATGCAAATATAAACAATTTGCAGTAAAGTGACAGGAATTTTAATACTGATTGGCAGTTTGCGATGTTTAAATGGACATGATACTTGGAAAATGTGAATTTCAAAATAGTTTTCTTCCTTATTTTCACTAACAGATGTTGTAGGTACACATTGGAATAGCCTCTATGAGGCAATTCCAATGTGTACATACCACATATGTCTTTCAATAAATGAGTTTTTCACCATAAGCTTTTTAAAACAAATTCTCAACCACTTTCATTTATTCCAAGAAATGAACATGTAGAAATGATCAGCTTTTCATGTAATTTGTCATGCACATGGATGGCAAAAATAGACTGTTTATTTATGCTTCTGACTGCTTATCTTAAGATGTTTCATGGGAGTATATTGCTAAGTTGCTAGTTGCGTGGTTATATATATACTGAAGGACTTTAAAAACGCACCACCTGCTTAAATGCTAATTTATGTCGAAAATTTGATATTTTCATTATGTGAAAAAAAAAATTGACAAGTTCCGTCATTTAGCTTGCATTCAATAAGAAAATCGAAACGCTGTGGCTTATGATTGCCGTGACGTCGCGATAATTCTGAGACAACTCAAATTCAAAAAGTCACAGAGTCCCCATACCTTCCATTATGAACGAAAAAAAGTTTTCGGACCGATGTTTGTTTTTGAAAGCAAAAGGAAAGACAAAATCAAATCATGAAGTTTTAGGCCTCTGGCAACGTTCATTACGTCTACATGACGTCATTGATTTTTGACGTAATTTGCCGTTTATATCCTAAGGATCACGAGTAATCAAAATCTTTTTGTTAACAACAGATACTCCTTAATCAGATGCATAAAAGACAAAAGCATCGCGACATGCGCGGACGTCACTCGTCTGTTATTGGTGTTTGAAAATTTAAGCCTGACGTTAGCAAAGAAACGCTGCGCGTGGGAGTGTAATAAAACGATTATTTCTGAAAACTTTTGTGTTTTTCCATTAGTTAAAACATCTGGCTACCACCTAAAAGTGTTTGTTTTCAAATTGAATCAAAATCATATTTGTCAGACGGCAATTGTTGAAAAACACTTACGTCGATGTAACGTCAGAATGAACAGCATGAGCAAATCGAAATAATGGCAAACCATGGTCCATTTTGCAAGAGGATAAAAAAATGATAAAGAAAACATCATCAAATAAATCATGTGGAAGAGAAAGAGAATGTAAAATGGTGCGTTTTTAAAGTCCCTCAGTATATTTAAATATCTATACAAGGGAACGTTTCGTCGACGTCAAGATGGTAAATCGGCCAAGATGACATGTACTTATTTTTAACACTTTACAAGTCGTCTGCTGACAATTTTCAAAATTAGCATTTTTAAAACATTCTTTCAAGAACACTATCAGAATATTATACGGATTAGATCCAGATCAGGACCGACAGAACTTTACAAACGGTTTGGACCCAGATCAGGACCGACAGAACGTCGGTCCTGATCTGGGTCCAAACTGTTTGTAAAGTTCGTCAGCAGACGCCAATAGTCGCCGCTAGGAGGGCAAGAGTTGAACGTGGCATTTTGCACTTTCCATCCACACCTCACAGAGAACTGTTTTTGATCTATTATCGGATCCTGAGATTATTTACGATATTGGAAACAACGTCCATGAAGTCACGTATTCATCAATAGAATAATAAACACATCAAAAGCTGTTTGAAATCTTAGTGCAGCTTCCGTTTATTTCTGACATGTCTGAGGCTTCATAGTTTTTGTTGTGCCTTTCATTTACTCTTTGCATCATGCTTGGTAATTTTTTCATATTTTTATCCTCTGCAGATTTCTTTTAAATTAACTTAATCTATTTGAAGATTACCATTAGAGTTTTAAAAACGTTGGATCTAGATCTGGGCTGACAGTTTGTTGAACCTGATCTGGATATAAAACTCTATGCAAAGGTATTCAGCAGGTAAGACACTTGCAAAAATAAATATAAAAAAGTAATAGATTAAGTTCAACACTCTACCATTGAACAACTGGGCTCCTTAATAAATTGTTTATAGTTGACTTTATAGTTTCATTGAAGCATGCTTTTATCTTTAGTTATTCAAACAATCTCACAAAACTGCATCATCTATGTAGCGAATTAAACTGTACAAGGCAATATAACTATGCAAGGCCACTTCAATATTTGTCTAATCTTTCAAATAATAATTTACAACCGTTTTAACACCTCTTGTGATAACGAAATCCTCTATTGGGCAATAGACTTTCTTTTAACAGGTGTCTTTATGACTCACAGTTGCAAAATCTATACACTTAGCCAAATAAATTGGTATCTACCGTTATCTTCCCTGCTGGGACTTTAAAAGTTTCGGTTTTTGATGATTTCGCCTTTTGAACTTTCAATGTTTTAAGGATAAGACAGCTTCGCGGTTTTCAAGCAATATGCTCTAAGGACGACTTGCAGAGTCCCTCTAATTATGGCTGCAGAGATATGGAATCATTTTCCATCTTACGAGTTAGAAAGTTATATTATTTTACACAAAATAAAATCTAGCATTTCTAAATGCCCTCCAATTTTTATATATATATATATATATATATATATATATATATATATATATATATATATATATATATATATATATATATATATATATATATATATATATATATATATATATATATATATACTCGTGTGGTTAGAGCCCTATGACGCCCGAACGATGTTTAAAATGGATGTGTTATGAAGAGGCAATATCTTTGGCTTGACAGTCAATGCCGGGTATATCACTTATGGTTTCTCCCAGGCTATTATAATAGCTAAATACCAGCAGTAATATAAACAAACAAAACAAATATAATGTGTTCTTACACAAATTTTCGAAATGAGACCCAATAAAACAAAAATGAATTGATCGACTATAATGTTTGTCTGAAACACGTTCCATCCTCAATGCTAGGAACGTAGCTCATCTGTGCATCTGAGCAAATCATATATATGCCAAGCATATAACTGTAACATTATGAAGAAATAATGTATATGTCCTTCAGCCTTTCCAAGACGTTAGCTCAGAACCAGGTTAACTTTATGTCCATTCTAGTTTTTAAATCATCTTAATGGGAGAGTGAGAGCTGGTTGCTTTACTTTGTTTGTCTTCCTGGTGTATAGTGATTGTTATGTGGCTCTTCCCCGCGATGTAACGGGTTTGTCTGCAGTTTGTGATTGTGGTATTTCCTGATCATACTCACTTACTATTTTGGAAGTATAACGTACCAAACCCTTCTCATATAGTTCATATGTTTTAGCCCAGCTGAAAACTATCAAAATCCAACAGTCGCAACTTGTATGGACTGATCAAACTTTCTCAACTTCGTATGAGACGTTTGTTAGTGGTTGAACATGAATTAACCAGTCTTTATTTATCCTGCATACCAGCAGAGTCCGATGCTCTGGAACCATTGCATACCCTGGCTAACGAATCGCTTTAAAAACGAAGCAATAACAAAAATAAACATTTTGTGGCTGTTCCTTGGCAGTAACCGGTACTGGACTTGGAGGGTTTATGGTTTTTGTGCGTTTTTATGCACAAAAGGCTCAACCCGCAGTGGTTCTGGTTTAAAACGTCCCAGAGACGGACCACAGCTTAAAGTCTTATCAAACAGACTGGTGGAGCTGGGGATCAAACTCGAGACCCCTGGGTACAATGCGATTGACTTATCCACTACACCACGCTGGCTCCTTAGAGATCCACCTGATAATGTTTGTTTATTTTAACCCATAAAGCGCCAAAAAAAAGAATGCATCTGAAAATGTCATCTGCTGAAGTCGTCTGCTGCAAATAATTGCCTAACATTACTGACGAATTAAGCATAGAAGCAAACAGCGTGGACCCAGAACAGACTGCTCCTATAGGAGCAGTCTGTTTTGGGTCCACACTGTTTGCCATAGAGGCTTCTTAAACACTTCAGCAAACGAGAAAAGCAGACGACTTTTGTTGAGATTGGCGCATTAAGGGTTAAACAATATTTATTCCATCGTAATTATAACATTTAAAGTACAGTGCAACATATGGAAAGGATTTGATCGAAAGAATGAAATGCTTGTTTTTACCATCTCTTGAGACCAAATTATTTCATTTTCATGGAAAATTTAAGAAAAAATGAGATGTAATCAGCATAGCGAACTCCCCACACCTTTATACATATGAAAGTAAGTAAGGGTGCAAATATCAGGAAAAGATAGAGGCTAGTATAGGGGGCACCAAATATCCCATATCCCTTGAAGTAAACAGGCAAGTATTTCTTATAAACTGGCGAATATCCCCATAATTAATTTCCGGAAATATTCAATATCCCTGAAAGTAACTAAAATATTGAATACAGTATCCCATATCCCTGGAAGTAAAATGTATAGTATCCTATATCCCTGGAAGTAAAATGGCAAATATCCTGTATCCCTAGAACCCCTATACAAGCCTCAAGATACAATTAAGTATCACACCTGACCCAGGATACCAATGGGAAAGTGACAAACTCACAGTTAGACACCACAGATGAGGGCCAAGAGGTCAGCCCTTTCCCAGAAGGTGACCACAAGGCACATACATTGTATTAAAGGATGCGCACAAAAGCACAGCAAACACAAGGAAGAAAAAACATAAAAGATCAACAAAAGAAGTACCGCCTTGTAACGGTCAGTAAAATATTTTACTGGAGGGCTTTCCAGAAAATCTGGATCCGCCCCTGAACACTGGTCTTAACTTACATGTTTGGTGAGCAAATCTCATATGTATGATATCACAGGCATGTATATGGTGGTAGAGTGTTTTCTCGATGAGTTCTTGGGGTTCATAACCCGTTAACTCAGCTACCCTGAAATTGAAGAAAGAAACCAAATCATTAACTTTTTGCCTACTTGATAATTTTTCAGCTTCTCTTGTCGTTTGCTGACTTTTTAAAAATCAACTTTTTCGAAAAATGATTTCAGGAATACCACCAAAGTGACGATCAGGTTAGATCCACGTTTTGTAGGTCGGGATCTGGGCCCAAATGTTTGCAAAGGTAGCCAGCAGACGACACTAGTAGGCAAAAAGTTGGGTTAACTCTTTGCCTACTTGTATCGTCTGCTGACAACAGAAACTTAGACCAGAAGACATGATACAATTATTGTCTTCAATTCGGTGGACATGAGGATTTATCTACCCGAAAAACGAAAAAGTGATATTCACTTTTTAAGTGTAGATAAATCCTCATGTCTACCGACATTGAAGTCAATAGCTGTTTTGTTATGTGACTTTTTAACTATGAATGAACATTTTCTATTTTCACTTTCATTTTTGTTGTTGAAATCATGGTCAACCTAAGGACTTTTTCACACGTTTTAGCAACTGTTTTTAAACTATTTTACTGTAGTATTTTGTATTTTGAAATGTTTATAAATCCTCTGAATGTGGAATATAAATTTAATCATAAAACACTTTTTGTACATTTTGTGTATTCAAACAAAGAAAGAATGAACAAACAAAACAAAATAAAACTGTTGTTAAAGTTCAATAAAGTCTTTAATTTATCTGTTGAGAGGTGAAACAGCAAATCATGTCAATTTCATGCAGCCCTTGCCAGTTTCATACTCATCGTGCTATCATAACTCTCTAAAGGGTAATATTGCAGTTCTGGAAACTGGTTTGAGCTGGTTTTTATCATATATCATGTTCTTGGCCAGTTAAGACCAGTTTTCAGGTAGACATAGAGATTTGTGAAGACAATTTGGGCCAATCAAGAGACAGGATTCTCTCCAGTCATATACTGGCCCGAACTTCCAACGCAAAATGTTTCAGGAATGTAATTTTAATTAGTATACGAGGTCTTGCTGTAATCATTGTACCGTTCAGGGGTTATGGCAGACTTTCACCGAATCGGGTTGTGATTAAAAGGGAGTGATGACTGATGAAGTTCTACTTTCATTTTCATAAATAAGTGTTATAATTTTTGATGAAATTGCATTACAATGGATGAACCAATATATATGTAATATTCAAGGTTCAGTTCGATTTTGCGTTAGAAGTGTGGTTCAGTATACAACAATTTCAAATATTGTGCCCGCTTTAAGAAAACCAAATGTGTCTTGTTATTACACGAAAACCATCTGCAAGCAGTCACATGAAAGTTCAAGACTGATTTTCTAAGAAAAAAAAGAAAGTTATCCAAATAATTTCGTTTCCAGCAGTCGTGCTTTCATGTCAAACAATGTTGGTCCATTTTGTTTCAATTCTTTTTTGTTATGCATATTTGCAAAAAGTGTTTCTTACTGTATAGGGACCTACACAGTTTTACCAATTTGTTCTAAAATGCAACAATCGACAAAACAAACGATAAACGTGGTAATTGGCGATCTAAGGGTTAACAGTTGCCCTATTTTCAAAATGAAACTAGGGTCTATCTACACAGGGTTAGGCAATTTTACAATATATTCAAAAGTGTTGTAGGCCATCGTTGTATGTACTCACACACATAATGTTCATTCAAAATGTGTCATTAATGTCAAATTTAGCTTAATAAACACTATTGAATTACTATTTCTTCTTCTCGACAACATGCTGAATCACAAAATCTAAACCTTTAACATCATAGAAGCATCGAATGTTCATCCATTGTACTGCAATGGGTATCAATGAGTACCTTTTAGCAAAGCTGGTGCTCATACAAACTTTGGAGAATTTACAATGAATCTTGTTGAAAATGATATGGTTTTGAAGCTAAAACGATATATAGTGTTGTACTGGAATTTATTTGAATTCATTAAATGATTAACAATCACTTTTATACTGAAAAATTCACTTTAACTATTTCTGACACTGCTTTGTTTTAATTGATTTGGTTCTTTACGTCCCAGTCAACAGTTGTTCAGTTATGTTGGGACAGATCTTCCTGGGTTGAACCAGTACTAAGCAAGGATAAATGTGTCTTGCTTGAGGACACAACACAGTGACGGCGGTGATTCTCAAACCCCCGGCCCCTCGGTCTCGAATCAAGCACTCTACCAAGCCACTGTGCTCCCTTTCTGACACTGTGCGTACATGTTTATATGGTAATAAGCTTACAGCATATTTCTGGTTATCAGCAAAACACTGTTTCCTAACCCTGTGTATATGTAGAAATACCCTGAAGAAACATATTGTAATTTTAATTCAAATTAGCAGTATTTTGCAATATCGACAATTGGACTATTGAGTTTTTACAGTACAATAAGAAACTTACATGGCATCTAAAAATATAAGTTTTAAATCTAGACTAGCTCTGAACATAAACATATTGCTGAACATCTTAATCTCTGTGATTGCACTTGGTGGTAGTGAGTGGCCTACTGCAACCATCCCTATATTCTGTAAACAACCGTCAAACGGCGCCATCTCTACCGGACACTGGCGAACTTTGATGTAGCCGCTACAGTGGATTACCTGAAACAACATGTAAATGGGTCAGTCCACAAGATTTCAGTAATTATCGCTTCAGTGATTACCCGAAACAAATAAAATTGGTCAGTGCACGAGATTTCAGTACTTATCGCTTCAGTGAGCAGCGAAGGTTCATGCAGACTCGCATGAACCTTCACTGCTCACCTAAAATATATACTGACGGGCCAAAATAAAGCTACAATATAATTTTGTCAGGTTATACATGTGTTCACAAACACGAGCTGCACGAGGTTACCATGACCAGAATCTTGTATTGAGTGAAACATCGGGGTTATTTGAAATCGATTTTTTGTTTATCAGACATGTTGGCTAATACACATGAATATTTTAACAGCTGTCACTAATTTTATTTCCATCTGAGCAATTTATCGAAAATTTTGCATGTAGCGTTTCTTTTGTCCGTCAGTATAGTATAGATGCAGATAAATAGTCTGACCAAGTTTTAGACCTCTAGCGTTGCTCGATACCTAAGCATGAGCGTTTATAGAGGCATTTTCGCGTATGTGATAAATACCAAAATCTCGCGTGCTGACCCAAATATATGTTGACGGGCTAAAGAAACGCTACATGCAAAAAATTCGATAAATTACCCTGAAGGAAATAAAATTAGTGACAGCAGTAAAAATAGTCATGTATATTAGCCAACATGCCTGATAGGCGTAAACAAAAACCGATAAATTAAAAAAAACGATGCTTTACTCAAGGTTCTGGTCATGGTAAGCTCGTGTTTGGGAACCACATGTATAACCTGACAAAATTATATTGTAGCGTTGCGTTTGTCCGTCAGTATAGTATAGATGCAGATAAATAAGCTGACTCTGTGATAAATACCAAATTCTTGTTTGCTGCTCCAAATATAGTCAACTATCATTTACCTATATCAGTCTAGAATAATTTGAATGGGCCTCGTTGTGAGAGAATCTGATCTTGTTGCATTCGCAACAAAACGCAGACCAACGCCTTTGCGATTTAATTCCTTAGACGAGTAATATCTAATCTTTCTACATGCAAAATATTAGCATTAAATCTGCTGATCTTTGTAGCTGAGCAGGTTGGTTTGAACCTTACTGGGTAGCTTACCCTTGAGACAGGTTTTATCACGCCGAATGGACAGATGCAAACAGTGTGGACTCATAACTGCTGCTATACAACACAGCATCTGATTATAATTGGGCCGCGATGCAACAAAATCCGTCTTTGGGGTCTCCGACAAAGTGAGATTCAAGACGGTTCTTTTGAGTACCCACAACATATGTTTTGGTTGAGAAATAAGAAAAATAATTTTCAGTTACGCAATCTTATCTGGGGGCCTGAATCATTGCGTTTTAATTACCTTGTATCCTTGGGTACAAAGTCCAGCATTACGTTTGGCAAGAACACATTTCATACGGATAAAAAACGATCTCTCCAACTCGTATTCTGAAATGAAAACATACTGCTTACAACAATGTCACAATATAACGTCACTGGCATTGTTAGTTATGAGTATTAGATATACTATGAACGTAAACTTCTAAAATTGAAGTTCCTTACCACATTATGCTAAGCGTCACATAAATGAATGAGGTTCAGCCAAGCTGTTTTAAAACGAATGAAATCAAGATGTCTGATACATATGTACAATATTTACATATGAATTGGCCTCTGCTTTTTGCTATAAGTAAAAGTTGAGCTCATGTTTCCCTTTCCTTTAAAGGTTCTTATACTTTGAACTGCTATATATATTTTACTTTCAGATTTTTTCTCCCAATTTGGAGTTCGTTTATATCAGTTGCCAAGATAGTACATTATTTGATCCATTTCTGTGCTGTTAAAGTACTCTCTATGCCCACATCATGACTAAACATCTTAATGACTGTAGGTGATAGTATCATTTAATCCCATTTTGCATACTCTCTATGCCCACTTCAAGACTAAACTTTTGAATCGCCATAGGTGATAGTATCATTTAATCTTTTTCTGGTGTGTTAAAATACTCTTTATGCCCACTTCAAGACTACACTTTTTAATGGTTGTATGTGATAGTATCATTAAATCCCATTCTGGGGTGTTAAAATACTCTCTTTTATATAGATGTTGACTTCAAGACTAAACTTATTAATGGATGTAGGTGATTTCAGTCGGTGTAACAGCAACACAATAATCTTTTATGCAGTGGTTTCTTTTGCAGTTTTTTTTTTCGCGAATATAAATAGTTTACCAGAAAGGTTTTAATTGATAACATTCGTCGTATACAAATGCAATTGCCAAGACAATGCAACTCTCAGAATGAATTTGCATCTTACCAAGGGGGACTCAGAAATTATGTTCAGGGGTAGGGATGGGGTGTCCAAGTCCAACTGACAAAAACAGAGGGGGGCCCAAGGGAAACCTAAATTTCCAGTGGGGTCCAAGTGAGCAGAAAATGTTATCTCTGATATTGGTGCAGCTAATGTATTCAGAAGACCTATGTGTATTTTGTCTACAATACCTTGAATGTGAGGTTGATAGGACTGGGGCATGGTTAGAATGGCAGCCATTTCATCATGGTCGTTCGGATGGATGTACTCGTAAATACTACTTCCTGTTAGTTCGACCTGAAAATGTGGAATGACAAATGTAAAAAGTCTAACTGAAAAAATCAATGCAGTTTGAATATTTTCTTCGTCAACCTTTTTTATTCTGGATACTGGTAAACAGGTACTTTGGCAAACAGTGAAGATCTAGATGAAATGCCGCCTTGTGAACAAGGCGTCATTTCATCAGGGTCTGCACTGTTTGCTAATAACATAAAAACGATGTTAAGGGATAGAAATACATCATTTAATTGAAATTTTGACCTGCAAAATGGACAATCCCATTCTTGTTGTACCCATATGTATGGGAAAATCCGTTGGAATGAAAAGGGTTGAAGGAATTGGCTATGACGATGAGAATTGAAAATAAATAAGGACTTATTTCGGTGGTAAATGCCAGAGGATACCAAAAAGAAAGTGAAATGATGATACTATTAGAACATGCATGATTCAAATCCACAAAATGACCTAGGGGACCACCGATGACACAGATCAGCAATTGGTATTCGCATAGTATGATCAGATTCTTCATTGTCTGCTCGAAGTAACAAAAAGCCATCCGCTTCGTAATGTACTCAGAGCTGAAGTCGAGCTTTTTTTATTGATTGAGTTAACTATAAAGCTTAAATAATATAGAAAAAAGGATCCTTCAGAAATAGAGAGAACCTACAATATAAGAAAACAGCAAACTCGGTTTTTATTGAGTCTGTTCATGAGAACTAATGGTAAGTTCAACAATTATCACGCCCCCTAGCACTGGCTTAACTGGTATTCTGCTTTCCGCCAGAACCCAATATTCCTGAAGGACCAGAATAGGAAAAATATCAACACTATATTGATGTACGGGGAGAAGTTTTACCTACTCCACGCGGCACAACGACAGCTGTTGCGACTTCCAAATAATCTGGAAAAACCGATCCTTCAGAAATAGAGTGAACCTACAAGATAAGAAAACGGCAAACTCGGTTTTATTGAGTCTGTTCATGAGGACTAATGGTAAGTGCAACATTCTCACGCCCCGCTTTCCGCAGTCAAAATCCCAGTCAACAATATTTGAGTCATATCAGGACTCCTCCTAGAGAGATGGAGAGAGAAAACAAGAAGGGAATAGAATAACGGTCCCACCCAAATCTGCCTCAAGTGAAGCAAATTTATCCTGTCAACAGGTCAAATATGACAAGGCCATCTCTCTGGTAGCTGAATTCGAGCTGAATTTGTTGAAGCCCGTAAGCTAATCAGAGTCTTTTTGCAAGGCGCACATGTCATTTTCCTGGTTTTTTTTTCTTCTCTCTCTATACATTGCTAATATACTGGGCTGTGCTAGGGTATGTTGGTTTGTTGTAGGGTAAAGAAACCCAAACATTGTATTTATAGCCTGTGTTAAGGGAATTTATTCAGATAAAAAACAAACAAAAGTCTCAAACAGATTTGAATGGTCGATTCCATAAAATAACCAATATAAGCCTAGCGTCCTTTTTGTGGGACAAAGGCAAACAGTGCAGACCCATATCAGACGCAGCAAAACGCCTAGACCAAGATGTAGGCGCCTTGCCTCACTAGATAGCTGCATATGGTTTAACCCTTTAACTCATAGAGATGCCTTTAAACGCTTTTACAAACAGAGCAGACCAAGAGCTGCCTGATCAGGGTCTACTCTGTTTGCTTATGGAAATATGATATATCTGATCATACACTAGTGGGCCTGACAAGTAATTACTTTGCTCTATGTAACAACATGGAAGTGTATTTATATAATTATTCATAGTGGGTGGAGCCTAGCATGAATATTCATGAAGGAAAGGGTTAATGAATGACTTCATATCACCGATAGGTGAAAGTAAATCTCATGAGCTACATGTAGTGACGGGCCAAAAACTCTACAATAGAATTTTGTCAGTTTAGATATGTGGTTCACAAACACGAGCTGCACGAGATAACCTTGACCAGAACATTGAGTAAAGCATCATGGTTATTTGAATTTATCGATTTTTGCTTATCATGCATGTTGGCTAATATACATGAATAGTTTAATTGCTGTCACTAAAGTTATGTCCTTCTTAGTAATTTATAGAAAATTTTGCATGTAGCGTTTCTTTTGCCGTCAGTATAGCAATAAATAAGAAAAAAAATCTGGGTGTCCTTTTTACAAAGGGCAGAGGGCTTACCTGTGATAATCCGAGATGGACGGATGCTGTTTCAGAAATGTACAATATTTTGCCATCAGGTGCAACCACAAATATAAACCCATCTAGAGTCTGAAATTATAATGAAATCAACCAAATTTTAAGCCAAATGGAATTTCCTACTCTTATTAATTGGACCATTCCATCTCCGTTTAAAGGGTAGTAGGATGGTATTTTTTTCATTTTTAATCAAATTTTAATAGAACATTCTGCAAACACACAGTGCAGACACTGATCAGACACCGCACACCGCATTGTGCGGCGTCTGATCTGCGTCTGCACTGTTTGTATATGTCCCACAAAAAGGATGCTAGGCTACAATATGGGTTAAAAATGTACATTACCACACCAAGAATTCGGTTCTTATCGTTTCAGCGAGCAGCGAAGGTTCAAGCGAGCCTGTGCTTAGGCGCAGGCCCGCTAAAGCGTTCATTGCTCGCATAAACGAAGTATGGATTTTGATGAAGTCGCAGGCCACAATTTAGACCTCTACCTTTACCGGATACATAATTCAGCTTCGCGTTGATTAGACTCTGTGGCATTTGCGCTGCATAGGTAGTACACCAAAATCTCTTGAAGCTACGTTGAAAAAGCATCAACTAGTCATGCAACGTGACAAAAATGTATCTCTGTACTATTGCAAATAATGCATGTAAAGACCCTTGGACAGAGCCTGGATATCCACTTCCTGCAGATAAACTGTACACTGTCAGTACTAGGGTTTCGGACTGTGTATAGGCACAGATATTAAGAATACATTTTCTCATGTTTTACCCATTTTTGTGGTACCATATTATTCTTATTTACTGTAAGACTACCTAAAACTTGTTTATGGTAAAATGTATTGTGCGTGTATATGCTGTATGATGATTCTGAAATAAAATAATTAATATAAAAAAAAAACTCGTGTGCTGGTCTAGAATGGCGCTCCTAACAGAATCACAAAAAGAAATAAGAGTTTGTGTTAGTTTTTTTACAAAATAAACACCAATAACACAGAAATAGAACGCGTACTATGGAGTTTTAGATGCAAAATATATGTTTCTCCGTATGTTAAATTTGAACCCACTGCCCCAAATTACAGATAATTCATCATTAAAATAATGCCATGCAAACAGGAATTTCTACTTAACCATGAACTCTCCCTCTCTTCTCGCGGAAAATTAGCTAAATAAGCGCAAATTGACTTGGACAGACGACATCTTGGGCTGATGTTTTTACATCCTATTATCAGTGGGTTTAAAATCAATTTGCTTGGAAACCGGTTAAATCGGAAATTGGCACGGAGAAAATCCCCGTTTTTGTCATAATACAGAAGCATATCATCACCCGATTAATTGTACTGGTCTAAGATTTAATCGTTTGACGTTATTTTGGAGGCGCTTAGTGAATTATACTGTTCTTTTACTGCATTAAGCGTCTAAAGTGATTAGGATCAATTCAACGTCAATACGATGCTAATGAGGGTGGTAATAGAATTCGACGTAAAAGTTTGTATCAGTAGTTGACACTTAGCCCTTTGCCTACTAGTGTCGTCTGCTTTGAATCTTTGCGAACAATTTGGACCCAGATCAGGCCAGACAAAAAGTCTGGCCTGATCTGGATCCAAACTGTTTTTACAATCTGAAGGTATTCCTGAAAGAATTTTTCGAAAATGTTGATTTTGAAAAAAAAAGCAGACGACCAAAAAAATGCCCAACATGCAAAGAGTTAATGTTCCCTAATCATAAAAGTTCCATTAATCAGAGATTAGGGGGCATTCCCCCGTCCATGCCAAAAGTGCTAGACACTTCCTTGGATACCATATATTACAACGTTTTAACCAATCGCAATCGTTTGATAACATAACATTTTCTTATGCAACGAAGAGCAAATAAGGTCATTATTTTGACTAGTAACTATCCAACATCCATTTTTGAATAATAATAATAATAATAATAATAATAATAATAATAATAATAATAATAATAATAATAATAATAATAATACGAGGGTTAGTAATAATAATAATAATAATAATAATAATAATAATAATAATAATAATAACTAGAACTTTTAAAAAAAACTACACATTAAACTATTTTTTTCAGATTTCTTAACCGTTTTAGCATTGATCCTGTTGTCAGTTGCTATAAAACCACTTACATGACATAAGAAGCTGGCTTTTCAAATATAGTAGAACCGTTTAAGGAAAACTTTATTGAAAATATTATAAAGCTGAAAAAGGGCGCTTCAAAGGAATACAACATATTATATAGTTTGAAATTTTAAACTAGAAAGCCCATAATGATGGTGAATTTCTATTTGATATCCCATCATGTCCCTATGACACAGAACAGAACATAACATATATTTTATTGACGTAAACTGTACAGTATCTCGTCATACATACATGCAAATAATAACAGATTCATAAATGATCACAATAGATATATACATGATTTGACAACAAAATCTTAAATTGTTCCAACAAAAACTATAGGAACTATATATACATTTATCATATGACGTCGCGTCTGGGAGTGAAATAACGCCATGCAATAAAATCTGTAAACCACTAGTGGTTTATCGATTTACAGGAAACGTTATTACGTCCATAACAACGTTGCGTACATAATGACGCAATTATAACGTTTTAACGCCAAAAATGAGATTTCAAAGTAATCTTAATGCCATATGATAAATAGAATCTAACATTCGTGCTCCTGTATTATTGAATTTATTAAACTCGTTGCGAAAAAGAGATAAAATGCTCGGCAAGCCTCGCATTTTATCACTTTTCCCCAACTCGTTTAATAAATTCAATAAAACATGAGCACTCATGTAAGATCCTCTATACAAAAATTATAATAAAGCTAATCATTCTCTACTTTGTTTACCATGTTACTACTGGACTCTAAAAATCATGATCTTTTTTTTAATAAACTGCAATATCACTTTCTAATTAAAGCAATAGCTTTCATTGGATATATCATCACCCAACACGTTATAAAGAGAATGTGTCATGCAAAACAATAACGATGTTGATGATGAGTTTAAGCTTAACGTCACATCAACGCTTTTGTTTCATTAGCGTCAAATAAGTAAAAAAAAGCAATTTCTTTGAATGTTAAAATGCTGTTACTGGTCTTTTAACAAACAGCAATATATATCATAGAGAAAAATAAACAATTATATATATCACGAAGAAAAATAAACAATAATATATATCATGAAAAAATAAACAGTTATATATATCATAAGGAAAAACAAACAATAACATTTTTCATGAAGAAAATGTATTTTATCTTCTCCACTGAACAATGCCTCCTCCTCAAAACGAGCACTCTACCGCCGAACCACTGCGCTCGAATAAAGAAAAAAAAATACAAGCGCATTTTAGTTTCAAGTTACGTTTTTCCAGCCCCTTTTGTATTTCTACCTCTTTGTATCACACTGTAAAAAATAAATATTTTAACACCAAATTTGATGACAATGACATTAAATGTAAATTAACATCAAAGAAGGTGGCAGCTCAGCTGCCACCTTCTTTGGTGTTAACAAACACTAAAATCTTTACAGTGCACGAGTAGACTATGATCTGGATTGTGGCGATGTCTGGTCCGTGCTGTTTAGGTAGACTTGCCCTTCAATGAGAATCCAAATGCACGTAACCGATATTTGCAAGAATCAGCTGAAAACATGATTATAAAATGAAATAAATGTCTTAAATCTATGTCTTTTGCTATTAGAATTCCATGAAATGTATGCTTTGAATGACCGTGTTTTGCTATTAGAATTCCAGGAAATGTATGCCTTAAATGCATGTATTGTGCTATTAGAATTCCAGGAAATGTACAAAATATGAACCCTGTACATAATTCCACAGGCTTCACAATATTAACAGCGGTTGCACACCTTTAAATAACTCTTATAAGATTACCTAACACTGTGAGATATGTGACGTAAGTGCAAATCTCGCTAGGTATGCATATCAAGCGTGACTTGCACGTCCATCGCATGTACACATCATCTGTCATGAATCCGAGTCATTGGTCAATGTGATATATTTAGATAACGTCAGCGAAGTTGGCCTTTACCAAAATATCAAATGAAAAGAGTGAAAATAAATACAAAATTAAAGTCCCTCCTTCTATTTTCAAAGGCTTTTATGGCCAAATAATCAGATTAATGCGTTTTCTCATTCAGTTCCAAAAATTCTCATTTCTGCTTGTAAACACTACACTTGTATTCTGATTGAAATTAAACAAGTTTTCCCAAAGAAGCTTGTAAATTAATGAAGTGTTGCTGAGATAAGAGGAGCGGCCATATTTCTAGGCGGTTATTGTATGCCCAAGCACGAACTACTCTCGCCTGCTTAAATGTGATAGCAGCTCACAGAGACTCCATCAAAATCTCGTTAGTTTTGTGCGGGGCTTATAATAAGATAGGGTCAAATTAAGAACAATAGCAAGTCTAGATCTTGTACTAACTTTTGCTTGTATAAAGATTGGTTCACTTTTGCGGATCAGGATCTGGGATGTGAATTGATGGGGTGGGGTCAGGATTTCTATTTAGTTAGTTTTTTTTTGTTTCAGCCTAGATTAATACATTTTTCTTTCAGCATTTTTATTACTTGAAATCCACTTTTCATTCTATTTTTAACCATTTTGTTTAATTTAGTAGATCTTTTCACTTTCATAGTGGTCCTACGTCCCCTTTTTAAATTGCTGTCTAAAATATTTGTTTAAGAATGCTATCAGTCGTGTTAAGCGCTGTACTGGATATAATTTCAATAGTTGGAATTTTAAAATTTCACAACCGAATAAATTCAACACATATGTGTTATTGAAAATAGAAATATTTGTTTAGATTTTAGATTTTATGAACAGTTGAAAGTCCATGGTCAGATGAATTGAGTATGAAAAATAAGTTTTTCCCTCGAACCCAGCTTTCTACATTGTATACAAAGCTTCAAAAGCACTTTGAAATTCTTGGGTATAAAATTGATATTTTTAATAATTACTTGTAGGACAACAATTACTTCCGAAAAAGGACGCATTTTGATAAAGAATAAATTAATAGCAGATTGGAGGGTCCATGATAGTGTTGATAAAATGTTCTGAAAAATAAATCATTGTGTAATTTCAGTCCTTTAGATAAAATGTGATCATTTTAAAGTCTATAATTGAGCCAGTGCATGAGATTTCCAACAATGTGGTATGTTCGACCAGCAAAGCCTCAGATCAGCCTGCGCATACGCGCAGTCTGATCAGAGCCTTTGCTAGTCGCTTGAACATTCTACGATTGTTAAGCTACTGACTGAACACCATTTGGAATGTCTAAGCTTAAAATGAGGCTGCAGAGGCTCATTCGAGTCTACACATGTCAAAATACCACATTGTCGGAAATCTCATGCATTGGCTCAATTTTTCTTCAGTAAACAAAGTGTGTTGATGATGCTTCAAAGAACCATCTCAAGTACCCCAAACCAAATCCAATATATTGAACGTAAAATTGTGATAATTGCTTATTGGTCGATAAGAAATAATCACGATTTTACGCTGAAACTGTGCGTATTTGTTTTGTTTGGTCTTGCTCTGTCCGATGTCCTATATTTTGATCCCTTTCTGGAATTCAGTTGAGCAATGTTATCCAAGCGCATGACCAGAATACGAAACTACCAATTAGAGCCAGCGAACCACAGTGTTGTATTAAACATGGCGGCCGCTGTATATTGTGTCTAGAATAATGTCTCGTCATAAAATTCATGACAACTGAGCTACAATATTCATTCATATGTCACGAATTGAAATTGCAACGAACACGCTTTTCAAGTGTGTTGGATGTTTGATATTACAGCAATTACAACAAAATTCCAACACAACTGGAAGGGGTTTTGTCACGCGCTTCAAATGTGTACTTTGAAGACACGGATAAAAGGCTGCATAATGCGGCATTTCATCTACATTCCAAAATAGTAAGTGAGTATGATCAGGAAATACCACAATCACAAACCGCAGACAACCCTGTGGCACCGCGAGGAAGAGCCGCTCAACCATCACGAGACACCAGGAAGACACATTAAGCAAAGCAACAAGCTCTCTCTTCCCCATCAAGATGATTGCAATACTAGAACGGACACAAAGCAACGTACAACAAAACATAGAACAATTACAGACTCCCACAATGGGAGTAACAATAAACAAAAAGTCAACAACAACAGAACCACCGCCTTAGAACTGACAGCAGCCTAAGCCACCGAGGGCTTAAATGCATTTTACTGGTACCAAATCTTCGCCCTAGATTCTGCTGTTGTTGTAGTACAAGAAATGTTCAGCTCGAATTGAGGCCCTCTAACTAATGCAATGTATCATCATGGAGAAACATTCTAATCAAATTTACACATCATGATGAAACAAAGAAAAGGGCTCAAGACTCACAGATAGTCAGAGCTAAAGAAAACCTCAAGTTGAGCCACGGTGGGTCCAGCTACAGATAAGCATCAGGCACCAACCCACCGATTAAAGCTTTACGTCAGAGCCGTCATAGAGTCTGAGGCCTGACCCACCGTCGTGCAATTAAAGATGAAACCATAGCTATAAACCGTGATTGGGTTTAAAACTAGACATGCAGACTGTCGCATGATATCCAAGTTATATCCAACCCTTATATAACGTTTTACTATCTTTTTGAATTGATCACTAAAATTAGGTTTTCCAACAATTCGTTTGAATTTATAAACTAAATCACCATAAAATAAAGGTTCTGATATGCCTTGTTGCAGAAGAGTTTTTAACCCAATGTTGTATTTAACAATTAACTCTGAGTGTCTATGGTAGAATTTAGAAAACGCTTTTCGAATTTTATGATATCTTTAACCTTGCTTTAATAATTTAGCAGTTAAAAATAAGTTTCTGTTGTTGAAGTCATCAACATTAGAATGCACTCTAGCAAAACGGATAAGCTGAGAAATATATACACCATAGGAAGGAGAGCGAGGAACATCTCCATCAAGAAATGGGAAATTTACTATTTCAAAATTAAAATCATCTCGTTTATCATAAATTTTAGAAGAAACTACGCTGTTTGTTATTGACAAGTTCAAGTCCAAAAACGGAGCTTCAGTAGCAGAAGAATTTGCCTTATTTAACTGAAGTTCAGTGGGATATATCTGACCTACCATTTGTTCAAAATAAGGATTATCAATATTAAGTAAGTCATTAAAATATCTGGAGGTTGAGTTAAAAGCTTCAATAATATCAGTTTGGTTATTGTCTGACAGAGGCAACATAAAGTCTCTCTCATAACAAAATAAAAACAAATCTGCAACAAGAGGAGCACAATTAGTACCCATTGGAATATTTACAATTTGCCTATATAATTTCGAGCCAAATCTAATAAATATATTGTCAAAAAAATAATGGAGCGCATCACACATTTTCTGACATGACCACAATTTATATCGTATAGGTTGTTCTGAAGTAAAAAAGGCATTTTTATCATTACAAGCCTAATAAAGTGAGCCCTCTCTGTTAAATGTTTGTTCAATTAATTCTGTTAGTTTTTCTTTGATTAGATTATGAGGCAATGTAGTATAGAGAGTAGAAAAATCATATGTAGACAAACCAGATGCTAGAAAACCTCTAGACTTCAATTTATTAGGAATTTCACCTGAATTTTTAATAGACCAAATAAATTTTTACCATTTCTTTCATAAACTGTTGTGCAATATTTAATGACATGGTTTTTAATCGCAGTGAGGCAAGAAGTCAAAAGAATAGACAACTCAGTAGTTGTACATGCACTAGAATTAGCAATAAAACGCGACTTATAGGGCCGTTTATGAAGTTTAGGTAACCAGTATAACGTAGGAAGCTTGCTATGGTCCTCATGAACAAACAACCCAAACTTAACTGCCATATGGCATCGATGCCTATCAACAATAGACGTCTCATCAAGCCCGTTATGCTCATATGTTTTTACAGTGCTAAGTTCTTGTTTTAGGGTGTTAATATAGTATCTTTTTCAAACGACTACAACATTGTTAGCAGCCTTATCTGCGGGGGCCAAAACGAACCTCCTATGGAATTCCTGGATCCCTTTCTTAAAGTTTGTTCTATCAACCAGAGGGTAGTCCGAGTTTTCTCTGACGTATTAGTGGCTTTTCTTTAATTTGATATTTGCCACTACTAGTGGCAAATATCAAAACATAGAAAAGCCACTTAAACATCGGAGAAGGCTCGGATTATCAGAGGGAAGAACCCATTAGTGTATAACGGGTTAATGGCATTGTGGTCAATAGCAAAGCTTCCATTTTTTCCAACTTCAGTCAACATAGGAAAACTTGATTACTTGAACTTATCACAGACTCAACAGACATGGGCGGGTCCAGACGGTGAGGGGGGGGGGGGCAGGGCTTCCGAGCCTCCCCCATGGAAAATTATAAGTGACTATAGGTTTTCTTAGAAATACTGGTACGGATCCCTCTGAAGGGAGGTCCGTACGACCCTCTGTGAAAATACGTTGACGACTAAAACAGTTTTTTCATGATCCCTCCATCGGAATTGTTCTTTGTCTGCGCATGACAGATAGTAAGTTCTACAGAAGTCATCAAACAACTTGAGTGAACAGAGACTGAATTACAGTAGAAAAATGTTTGTAACAATAGTTAAACCTCATTCAGGTTCCTTATAACTATCATCTGGTCTACACTTAAAAACTGTCAAATATCTTCTTGCCTTAATTCAAGGTTAACAAAATTTCCAGAGTAAAAATGTAAATATTTTCTTACCCATCAGTTTTAACATTTGCTTTTGGTTCTGAAAAGTCTCAATAAGACTGTTCTTTTGAGTATCCACATACAATAATGATTTAATTGAGAAAAAAGGAAATTAATTTAGAACTATGCACTATCTCATTCTGGAGGATTCATTATTCCACAAAAACCTTGGTGCTCATTGGAAGTGTCTCATTGAGATGCTTCCAATGAGTACCCACAAAAAATAGTTTCACTTAGAACTGTTCTTATCACTTAGATGGAACACAATTGTCTAAACTACATGTAGCACATTTCTACTTGGCTGTCATGTTCTTGTCCTAAGCCTATTAAAGATTCCTTGATCAACAGCAGGTCTCAGATAGGCTCTCCAATAATCTAAATCTTCTATACCCAAAACAAGTTTTGGCATCATGGGGGCTTAGGTGAGTAATTTGAAGAAAACTGAGTCTAAACTATATGGACTGCATACTTCATCTTTTTCCCTGCAATGATAAACCAAAGGGTAACCATTCAATAAAAGTTTGTAAAATTGTATGAAAATATAGGCAATATCCTGAAAGCAAAAAATTCCCGAGCCTTTTCAGACTTTTACTTATAATGAAGTCAGAATGGCCCATTCTATAAATTGAGGGGTCCAAGTTATGATTTCCAAAAAACTTGTTATTTCTCTGAAAACTGCTTTTGTCTCGGCAACAGTGCAGACCCTGATAGAATGCTGTGTTGTATTGGCATTTCATCAAGGTCTTCACTGTTTGCATTTCATAGAGGTCTTTACTTTTTACTAGCATTTAGGTCAACTTTGAAAATGGCTTTGTTTCTGTTTTTCCAAAAATAATAATAACTGGAAATTTATGTGTCAATTTGACACATATGACCCCTGCCCGGGGCCATTGTATGTGAAAAAAAAACATTATTCGTATGAGACCCAGGGTATGTAAGGGACAAACGGACTAGGGTGATGTTTCAAATTTTATTATATGTATGCACTTTATATTTCACACTGGCAAATCTGGGCCTTTACGTGTATCAGCAAATGAAGGCAGTTGAAAATCTCTTAGTTTAAACAAGATTTTATTTCGAAGATAGAATGCATTTATCAATACTACATTAATATGGTATTAAGTATTTGCTGTTCTGGGTTATCAGCATTTTGTGCAAAGAAAAATGTTTAAAATTTTAGAACTTTTAAGGTACGTTTTTCGACCTGATAAGCACACATGCTCATATTAGCACACATTGGGTAATTAAAAAGCTGTTTACACAAAATGAGTTTAGATTTCTAGTCAATCCATTGGTGAAATTTCATTATTAATATGGATTCACTGTGTAGATGGAAAAGAGTATGGATCAAATTCAGATGTCATGAGGCCCTAATATTTTGTTGGGCCTGATCATGGCTCAAACTGTTTGCAAAGGTTTCCAGCAGAGAAAACCAGCAGATAAAGAGTTATTTATGCAATGTACACTTACTTTTGATATATGAGCACCAACGACTTGTGACATATATGGTCAACCACTCTCTAATCAGCATATCTTTGTCGCCTCCATTGTTCAAGGCATGAAGACAATGCTTAATAAAACCTAAAAAAGATATAAAGAAACTTTGAACAAAAAATAAAATGCACTATTGGCTGCAAATAAAAGGCTACATCTGATTGGATAATGTCATATAATTGGCGACATTATAACCTGTGAAAAACTGTTGCAAACTCGACATCATTAAGTAACTTATGGATAACAGGATACCAAAATTGAAGCATGAATATCAGGATAAATGTTGAATGCATGAAAAAGTGTGATAATACAATAGATGTAATGCACTGGATCTCCAATGGAGGTCCAGAACATTACCTCCATCCCAAATTCCACCAGTTTCTGCAAAGCTGAAAAACAGAATGAGCATGAAAATATACATGTGCATGAAAATGTGGAAAAAATAAAACAAAAGTTATTATGCAATTTCTATATGACAGGATGGGAGGTCTCATTTCATCCATAGGGATATCGGGAGGGATATGACTATTATGAGGCATCATATCTTGAAATAGAAGTGTCAATATATGAATGAAAATAATAATTCTTCAAAGTAATATAGAAATTTCTTTGATAGTGAAATATGCAAAAAGGTTAATTATTTGCAAATGATCAGACTTAATAAGATCTTTAAGATGGTAATGCATCATGGAGCTTATAGCCAAGGCATATCTATAAAAAAAATAGTGTGCCTGTTCTTTGGCATTAACCAGTACTGAGCCTGTAGGGTTGATCTATTGTTTGCAAACAGTCTAGTATGAGCAAACTTTTTCAACCCAGATCAGACTGCCCCAAAAAGAAATGGGTCATTACAGTTTTGTATGTTATTCACCTTTCCTTAAGCAATGTTTTATTTAAAAAATAAATGTTTTAGTGATTTGTCAAGCATCCAATGTCTCGAGTTTGCTAACATTGTAAACCCTGACCAGTTTACTCCATTAGCAGTCAATGATATGGGTGCCAATTTTTTGGGCCCTGGATGAAAATGGATGACAAGTGAATTATATAACAAAAAGTGCCACAAGGCCTTAGTTTATCCCCTCTCTACTTCTTTCAAGGGAGGGGTTGGCGGTCTCTTGATTTTTGAAAAAAATTGGCATAGGTTCCCCTAGCCAGAGCATTTACAGATTTTTTCATTTGAGGGTCTGTAAAAGTGTTGGGTAAGACAGAGAACAGGCAAGTTTGGATAGATTTCCCTTATCCTAAAGAAATCTTTCTTGCACTGCTATATGGATAGATTTTGTTTGTAAATTTAAGAAAAATAATAATACCTGCTTTGCTTCAGCACCAGGCCAATGGCGGCCGGATACTCACTGCCTTTTATTTTCGTCCAGGGCCCGTCCTGATCGAGCAGATGACAGATATTGTGATTATAGATCCAACTGTGTAAAGCACCAGGTTGACATAAAAACTAATCAGCATTCTATTTTTTCAAGGATGTTGGAGGGGGGGATAGCCGAGCAAATGAATGTGCTGTGTTTTTAACTTATCCATTGTCCCTATTGTGTGTGGGAAATGCTGGGGTTGATAAACCTAGGCAAACATGGCAGTGCAATGTAATAACAGACTAGGGGGTGCTACCATTGTTTTATCAGCTGGCTGTCGAAATCACAGGTGTTTGTAGTTATGTCCAAAAACATGTTATTGATGCCCTAGAAACTGGGAAAAGCCTTCTAGGGCATCAATAACATGTTTTTGGACATAACTACAAACACCTGTGGTCCAAATAGTGTCCCCACAGTGTTAGGGTTTACGGCATGTTTTTGTCCATCAATGCATCAACTTGATAATGAACAGAATAAAGACTTCTAAAAGCTGAGTTTATAACATTTTAAATTTTAGACTTTCCTAAAGTTTAGGCTAGACAGCATTTTATTTCAAACTCAAACAGTCTACTTACGTACCTATGCCTTTGCCGTCGCTGCATATCTGTGAAAGGCACTAGATGCTGGGTAGTGCCATTCGCCTCAATGTACTGTCTTCCCGTATTTTCGTATAAAGCGTTCTCTTCTGCCAATATTTGCTGAAAGCTTTTCAAAAGCTCAACTTGTTTCTCTCGCCAAAATGTTACCCTCAGAACTGGCACTCGCTTTTCGATGCTAATATCTTGTTGAGTCCCGATTATGCTCACCGATTCTTAAATGCTCTGATTCAATTGGAAACTGTGATTAAATGCCGAAACTGCTAGAAAAATACAGCAACATTCAACAATCCGTTAGCCGCGAAATTCACCATTGTTGTTTTGTGCCACATGACGTATCACGTGATTACGTTTCTCATAGCTACAGAGAAAACAGACTGGTTCCTATCCAGTGTAAGTAAAGAAACGGCGAAGCCGTGTACCAAAATCACCCCGCTACCCAGGGGCAGAAAACGCTAAATAATTGGACACAAACCCATTTTGCAAAGCATTTTATTTCTTGACAACGTAGTTCAATAATTCAGCTTCATGTCCGTGCATGTTACATTGCCGTCCTCGTCTACACAAGTTACGAAAAATGTCGCTGATTTTCGCCATCATTTTCCCGTAGACTTTAAGGTAAATGTCAAAATAATGGTCAAAAAATATAAACCCGATTTTCTAAGTAACGCAAATGATTTCAGAAAAAATAAATTAGGACTGAATAGCAGGTCCATTAACCTTCCTACTGTATAATTTTTACTAAAATCTGTTGACCACCATGTGGAAAGAAATTTTGATTTTGCATGATTTTTATCTGAACCGGCACTTAAAACTCAAGAAGACATCTTAAGATGAACGTTAACCCTTTCTGGACCGTAAACTCCTAAACGGTTACATGCACTTTGACAATGAAGATTCAAATGAAATGCCGCATAATGCAGCATTTCATCAGGATCTGAATTGTCTGTTTAAGAAAACATCAATCTTCAGAGACTGAAGAAATACAAACGTATGTTTCGGAAAATAATTAGTTGTGACCCCTCGATATATACAATAGACCATCATAACTTTATTGTATGAAGCTATATGCAAAATTCCACTAGTCTGATTAAAGCTGCATAGTCTGTAACTTTTGATCTTCTAATTTTAGAAATAATGTTTTTATTTTTCAAGAACACAGTAAAACTACCCTAATTCGGGTAAACATTTTACAATTTTTGTAAACTACAACAAGTTATCACTATCAAAACAACTGCATTTATATAAAAAATCAACGGTCTAGAATTATTGGAGGGACGTAAATAATTACAAACAAGAGAAAAAACACCTGTCTTTATAAGATAATTCACTTTTCCATGCAGTTTTCAGCTGTACTCAACATTTTACTGTGAAAACATAACTTAATTCTACTTTTACAAATGATTTAAAAAGAGAAGAAAATTTTTCGAAAAATGTTCATAGTTACAGACTTAATTTCTTAAAGTTTTTTTTTTACAAAATGCGTGGGTGGTAATATTTAAGTAAAAATTATTACCTGAAGTAAATGAGACCCCAACTCTTTCTCCAAAGAGGTACGCCGTTTACTTGGTATGCATCCCCAGTGATCGCCAAGGCCTGAAAAATATGGAAACCTTTTACTTATACATGTAATTCACAATGACAAGTTCGACCCTTTACACACACGCTTTTATAAGCGCTAAGTTAGCTGTCTAAGAGTTGTGCATGACATATGAACTTCTAATTTTCGGCCTGTTTCATTTTTGACATGGACCCATCCTGTGGATGAAAAACAGTGTTGATCCTGATCAGCTGGCTTCATTAGAAACCAGCTGATCTAGATATACACTGTTTTCAAAATAGGGTGTAGAATTAAAATAGTGAAGCACAGTGCGCTAACTAGTTCGATTATGTTATCAATTTAGAAACAGCAAGTATAGCTTTAAAAACAACATACATAAACGGTGCTGATCTGACTACGCAGACGGACAGGATGATCAGTATTCGCACGTTGCAACAACCGTTGTTTCTTTTAATACATATCCTCTGGCTCTTAATGGGGTGGGGACCATTTGCCCTTTGTTGCATGCATTTCACTCAAGAGCCTGTTCTATTTTACTTATTTTAGACTGACTCTCGTATTTATTCATAAAAAATTAACAAGTGTTTGTTTTTTGAAAAGTTCTATTTGTTAACTGGGGGTTCTTTTCAATTTCTAAAGGAATTCAACCTTATATCAATACTTTCAGTATGGTAGTATGTCTCTAGTGACAGATGCAACATACCTAAGTACTTACGCATATGCGATCAATGAAAGCTCAGACGAGCCTGTGCATTCGCACAGTCTCGTCAGAGCCTTTGCTGCTCGAACGCACATTGTAGAGGCGTAAATGAATGACCAGGCCAAACTTTACTTCGCAAGCCCCCATTTAGACATTCAACTGATGACTTTGCGTATTTGCGATAATGATCTGGCACATATTTACACTCTCTTGGCAAATAAAATTTGAGTGTTTTTTTCTCGTTTTTTTTTCTTTTTAAAAATATCTCATATGACCGTTTTATTAATATCTCATACGAAAAGGAGACATTATCTTGGTAATAATAACATTGTTTTTAAGAACTGCAAAATATGCTAAAATTTCAGTTTTCCAGTTATCATGGTTATCACTCATTTGTAAACATCATTTTGTATCTACATTTGTGTGTATACGAAGTTCTAAATAAAGAAGGAAGAAGTTACTTCCGTTTAATGGCGATTACCAAGGAACAAACTATTAATTACTACACGATAACTGATAATTAATACCAAATTGCTATTGCAGGTTCTTCTCTTTAATTCTGTGATAATCTATGGCGTTCAGTTTCGATTATAGAAAGGTTCATGCAAAAGCATTTACATGAGACAAGCCATGAGAAATAGGTGGTAGGAATTACATTTCTATAAACATCTAAACAAAAAGGTCTGGGTGAGATGGGGTTTTTTTTGCTTTTGCGCACAGGGAAAAGCTGATTAAAAAATACTGAACTTAAGAAATTTAAATCTTCCTAGATGCCCGCTAAAAATGTATATTTGGCTAATTATTTGAACCAGAGGGGTTAAGTACCTAATTCAACATTATGAGGTTGACTTTCCACAGAAAGTCAGCCTCAAATACTGAATTCGGGAATAATCCTGAAAACTTTGAGTATGTTTTAGATTTCTCCAAGGCGAGTCGCTTGAATTTTGGCAATATCTCTTGGATTACATCGGCGACCAGCAAAGCAACATATGCAAACTCACCTGATCATTTGCTGCTCGCATACAAAAAGTATGATATAGACGTCACGAAGGATAAGACCAGGCCCCGAGGTTATAAAACTTTTATCATGTTAACCTCAACCGAGCACGAAATTTCAACTACTCATAAAAACGTAAATACCGACAAATAAAGATGTTTTTTTTTTTGCTTTAAGTCTCTCAGATGTTGTATTTATCTTGCTAATAAATGTTAAAATGCCAATTATTGTTGGCATTTTAACATTTTTGAGCAGGATAAATTTTGTGCTCAGCTGAGTTGAGCATGGAAAAAGTTTTATAACCTCGGGGCCAGGCGTTTATTAGAGTTATTTGTGCATATGCGTTAGGTTCCAAAATCGCGTGTGCTGAACCATGTATTAGTCTGTATAATCGGGTGACTAAACTGTACCAAACAGGGTGGCATATGGAACAAGAAACAAGCAGATTTACTGTTGAGTCCTTATCTTTGCTTTACAGTATCTCATTTTTATATCTTGATTTATATGTTCTGGATGATGATGCATTGATAAGTTAGGGGTCTTTCGTGCAAACCAAATAGCTATGTGTCTTTATCCACATCTGAATTAAGGGTGAGGCTGGCGCCGTGAAACCTGATTAAGCCCCCCAGTAAATATTTTACTGACCGTTCCAAGGCGGTACTTCTTTGTGGATCTTTTATTTGTTTTTGTTATGCATTTGTGCGTGTCTGTTTTATTTGTGCCATGTGGTCACCTGCTGGGAAAGGGCTGACCTCTTGGTTTTTGTTTGTGATGTATAACTGTGAGTTTGTTACTTTCCCATTGGTATCCTGGGTCAGGTGTGGTACTTGATTGTATCGATTTCTGATCTTTGCATCCTTAATTTCTTTTACAAAGATCGAGGACCCCGAGAGTGAGTAGCGCTTTCTGATCTGAAGTTTAAGTGTTACGTATGAAAACATTTTCGACTGCTCTAGGTTAAGAAGCGAGTTCAATAAATTAGGCACGATTTTTTTTATCATGATTAGAATAACGTGCAGTAGAAATAACACATTAACAATTGGTGCTAATAATACAACGCACGCGCAAACGGTGTCAATAACTAATGAAAAGGCTGAACATGAGCTTAATTTGAGATATACAAATGATTTGCTATTTTGTTTAAAGCGATATTTCCCCTCTTAGATACATGAAGTGGCAAATATGATATGTGCATAGTCGAAGGAATGTTATCATTTTCTTCATGTGAAGCAAACTAGTCGCCAAGCATGTTATCACAGGTTTAGATAAACAAAAAAAAACAGCGTAAAAAAGTAAATATTTTCTAACCCATCAGTTTTAACATTTGTTTTGGGTGCTCAAAAGAACCGTCTCATTGAGACGGTTCTTTTGAGTACCCACAACATATGTTTTGGTTGAGAAATAAGAAAATTAAATTGAATTAAAATTAAATCGTTACGCTCTTAACTAAAGTTCTGCATGTTATGGAAGACGAATACAAAAGAAAAACATGAAGTAAAAGGCAAGATAGAGCAACAACATCTGCAAATGTATAAACAAGATCTGATTTTTTTACGACTAGCCAGATTTACGAAATATATTATATTCGCAAATATTATCAAGCCGCTGCCCAGTAAGAACTTAAAGACAGGTCAATATCGGCCCACCAGCGAAACGCCATTAAATTTTTGCTGGCTGGGTACGCATAGACATATACAATACGGTTAGTTTTGCGGTGTCGCGCGATTCATATTTGTTCTGGACCCACAGCCAGGCCAGGCGTCTTATTCCGATTTATAAGCCCATTTGTTTCCAAACATTTGACGCCTGTCGGACATACAATACCAAAGTCCTTACAAAGTCATACGGAACACCCCTAATGAGAGCTGGGTGCAGCGCCGCACGTGCAGGAAGTCATAATTTGTGATGAACTGCGCATGGCACAAATGGAAACGGTAATCCTGAAGTTTTAATTTGTTTTTAAGTACGAGTTCAATTCATCCCACAATGTCGGGTAAATTTAATGGTGGGTGACTTGCAAGGACAGCGTAAATTTATAGGAATTCAATTTAATGCCAAATTAGTAGAAGCATTTCAAATAGTTCTATGGAATTCGTGAGAACTTGAACAGTCAGGTGCATAACTTCCAAAAGTTAAAAAATATATCACTTAAAGCAGTTAACGTTTTTAGCAACAAAAACAAAAGTAACCTGTTTGAGTGAAACTGTCTTTTTTCATCTTCATATTCTGGAGTTACTGCAATTTTCACGGCCATGTGGGTAATTTTATCTGAAAGACCTTTAACATAACTTTACGATTATGCAATAAAATTGTGTACGCATCGTCTAGAAATTTGTACGCGAGGTCATTGAAAATCAGAAAATAAGCTACTTTTTAACTTGAATAAGTTATATTTTTGACGGACTAAAATTTGACCTTGGCGTAAATAATTTCAGATATAACCTAAATAAGTTACTTTCGATAGCCTCACTTTGAAATCATTTTTGAAAAGACACAATTTTAACTTCTTCGAGTGATATATATTGTAACTTATACAGGATATGCCCCTGACAGTTGAATGCCATTGTCGTCTGTTGATTACCTTTGTAAAGAGCTTGGACCCAAATAAGGCCCGACAAAACGTCGGTCCTAATCTAGATCCCATGGAAACTCAAATGGCATTTCTGAAAGGCCTCTGTGAAAACGTTAATATAAAACTCAGCATTAAAATTACCCACATTGTAAATAGTAAGTGAAAGTTAACATCAAAAGCGGTAGCAGCTGAGCTACCATCCCCTTCTATGTTAACTTACACTAACCGTTTCCCCCTAAATAATCTGAGGCCAACACGTATCCGGTGGTAAATCTTAGCAATGTCTACCTGTTGTTGTTGTAGTTTTAAAATCGCTGGATCAATACAATGGAACAGAACATAGCTTTTAAAGCAACCATGACACGTGGCAGTTCAGCTGCCACCAAATAAGGTGTAAAGTTACACTTATTTTTTACAGTGCACGTTGCGATCTGTTGCCCTGCAGAAGGTATCCTCCTAGTTCCGAATCATGGGAGCTATTTTGCTAGATGCCTATACTTGGAAAATTGGTCAGTCCATGACAAAAGGGTACCAATCGTTCACTCGGTTTATACTGTTCTTGGTACATACCTATTCAAGAACAATACATAGAACGCATTAAAACAGAACTAAATGTACCAGAATTTGATAATTTGGTACTTATCGCATATGCGCAAACGCCTCGTTTAAATGCCCATGCTAAGCTGCACTAGGGTTAAAATTTTTGGCCTAAGTCTTCATTTACATCCCTTCTTTATGTTTGCGAGCAGCGAAGGATTTTGCGTGTCTGAGCATTAGTTGTGGTTAGTTCATTCACAGGAGGCCAGTATCGGCATACCAGCAAAACGCCATTTAAATGGCGTTTCGCTGGCGGGGCTGATAGTGGTCTGTAACGGTATGCTGACGGGGCTGTTTGTTGTTACTGACATAGTGTAAGGAGATTGTGTGGTTAGCCCAGATTTTTTTTTATAAATTGATTTACGAGAGAGCCTACCCTGAAATCTTAGCCCCTCCAGAAAAATACAATTGCCATTTTGAATTTTATTTTGATCCTCGACCCTCAATGCTTTTAAAGAAAATATATAAATTTTACCTGTATCTTAAATAAGAATTTACTTTCATTTGATCGTCTGAAGCTTTCTTCATATTTTTCTTTTCTTTTTATTTCGTCCCCTCGATCCATTCAATTTCAATAGTTTTATAAAATCATTCTGGCCTTAGTCCTAGTTTTGTGATGTGCGCGAGTGTCTTTGTGTATCAGTGTTCTAATGTTTCCTTCTCGTGGTACCATGGGTTGTTCTGTGATGTTGGCATTTGCTGGTCATACTTGTTTGATTGTGTTTATTTTGATTTTGTTTTGGTTTCAATTTTGATTTTGTTTTGATTTCACCGAATCACCCGAAATAAATTATTTGCCTGTGTCAATAGCAAAAAGGTTGCACGAAAGTGCATGCTGACACCAAACTTTATAGGGAGCGCAGTGGCTCAGTGGTAGAGTGCTTGACTCGAGACCGAGGGGCCGCGGGTTCGAGCCTCACCGGCGTCACTGCGCAAGACACATTTATCCTAGCTTAGTACTGGTTCACCCCAGGAAGACCCGTCCCTGTTTAACTGAAAGATTGTTGATGGGACGTAAAGAATCAAATCAATCAAACAAACCAAACGTTATACTTGGTGCCGATTTAACAAAACATTTCTATATGATAAATTTAAGAGTTGGCTAATGCATAAACAACAGAATCAGAGCTCTCACTTGAATTTTGAAGACATGAGTCACAGAGTTCTCTATGCCAAAAGAAGTGGGAGTCACGCCATACAAAAGAATATAGCCTCCTTAAAAATATAGGGAGTCCCAGCACCAAATTGGAAGTTCATGAGTTAGTGAGAGCTCTGAGAATTAATAGCTTCAAATACTGTATTGTACAAACTTGCGCAAGATGATCTTTTTTTACATATTACAATACTAAATTATTTCAAATTATTAGCCACGTCGCAGAAAAACACCCTTATTATATACGTGACGAAGATTGAGAACAACCTGATCATTAGCAAAGTTCTTCATTAGGCTGCGCTGTTTCACCAATCATTCTGAAAATCATGGTCACCAATGATTGATGGAGTTGACAACAAAGACACAGATCAGAATGCGCATCTGCGCATTCTGATCTGCGTCTATGTTTTCCGCACATATGACGAGAGGGAGGGCCTTTGCAATTGGCATAATGGTTAGGCTCAGGCGAAGTTATAAAGGATTCCGGCGGTCTATATCAACAGATAAATACATTCCCTGCACAGTCGATTTGATTAATTTATCAACGACTTCGCAGGTGTTGGGGACAAGAGGTGTTGACTTTCTCTTCGTACCTGGATGGGGCGCCCAAAGGAAAAATAAACAGACCAAAGTTTTAAGGCCGCATTTTATACATATTGAAAATAAGGATAAATTAGCACTGCGACACATGTTTTGCACTCTAAGCAAGTTTTCCCTACATTTTGTCCCGCTACCAGCAGCTCTAAACACATATGTATCAGGCAGCCTATATATTTTGAACTTCGCGAGCCCCGATTGGCGGGGGTCTATCTCACTACTTGTTTCCAGACATATAGGCATGTTCTTGGTACGATACTTTTAACTCTTACTTTATATTGTTCTTGGTTCATTTACTTTAAATTGTTCTTGGTTCATGTACATACATGTAACTCTTGCTTTATATTGTGCTTGGTACATACCACTTGAGCTCTTCATACCCATACTTTATATAGTTATTGGCACATACCTCTAACTAATCATGTACCAAGAACAGTATAAAGCTGTCTAGAGACAAGGTATTTTTCAGAGAGTGTTTGCAATTTCGATTGAATTTTGTTCTTGTTGATAATGTCAAATCAGCTCTCATAAATCTATATGCATATACATTTGTAAATAAGATGTTTTGTTCCTTTTTGTTGATATGGTACTGGGAATGATGCAATATATATCAGAGTATATAATCAAAGTAGATAAACAACAAAAATCATTCAAGTATTAGATCTTAACGAAACGATTGTTCCATAGCAATGTAAGGATATATGGCAAAACGATGATATTATCTTGTTTTTGTTGAGAAGCTTAATTATTTTAAGATTAAAGATGTCAAAGAATTTGATATATGCTTCTCTGTCCATACACTGATTATTATTTTTTCCGCCTACCCTATGCCTGTTTTCTCTGAATTTGGCATGAGTCTTATTCTGCATCCATACATGTACTTTGTGTATCCGAGCAGCGAAGGCCCTGGCGAGCGTGTGCGCTTGATTCGCAGGCTCGCTTGAGTCTTGGTTGCTCACTGATATGCGATAAGCACAATATCACATGTACTTTCTCTTTAAATCTTTGCCTGCTAGTGCCGACTGTTGATTACCTTTGCAAACAGTTTAGATCCAGATCAGGCCCGACCAAACGTCGGGCCTGATCTGGATCCAAACTGTTTGGCACTCTGATTGTATTCCTAAAAGAAATTTTCGAAAAAGTTGATTTTGAAGAAAAAAAAATCAGCAGACGACAAAAAACATGCGAAAGTACCCAGTAGGCAAAGAGTTAATCGACGACATAAAAAAGCAAAAAGTAAAGTTATAAATCATGTCTCTAGCATGTATTAATGGAAGTAATGACAGGATCGTAATCAGTCTGGTCTGAAAACAAGATTACGGTTTTATATCAGTGAGTTATCAGACTTTCTCCGTATTTAAGGGGAGATAATGCTGATGAGGGTTACAGGAGTTTATCAAATCCCATATGGAAGTTCAATTAACTGATATCAGTTATTTCACAGTCCGTTGACATCGATTTATTTCAAAGAGTCGGTCGACGTGACTCGTATCAGAGGAGAGAACAGCGATGGGGAAATACGAAACCAAAATTTAGAAACCAAAATATTTTAAATTGAGTGAAAGTGCTCAAACTGCATCCGGGTTCAATTACGTTTGCTACCTCGCTTAGTAAGGATAATACAGCTGGGAGGATTGGGGATAACATTATTTTATAACAAGCTTTTTTACGAACGCTTTAAAGTGAGTATGATCAGGAAATACCACAATCACTCACCGCAGGTCAACCATGACAGTGTGAGGAAGAGTCACAGAACACCAACAGTCACAAGACACAATGAAGACAATATTTAATGCAAAGTAACCAGCTCTCTCTTCCTCGTCAAGAATGATTATCCTATGAAAACGAAATAATTGGTCTCAGCGAGACCAAATTATATTTCATTTTCATGAGATATTTAAGAAACATGACTGAGATAAAGTCAGCAAAGCGAACCCCACACCTTTATACACATGAAACACCTTTCCGGAAATCCTGGATCCAGAAATCATGTACCATAACAAAAACACGTGATTCCCCTCCCTGTGAATGTGAGGCCTTGATTTACTTGGTTACGGGCTTACGAACAAAATGAGCTGAAACATGTGATTTCCAAGAATGTGGTATGTGCGACCAGCAAAGCCTCAGATCAGCCTGCGCATACGCGCAGTCTGATCAGAGCCTTAGCTAGTCGCTTGAATATTCTATGAGTGTTAAGCTACTAACTGAACACCATTTGAAGTTTCTAAGCTTAAAAGGAGGCGGCAAAGGCTCGTCTGAGTCTACACGTGTCAAAATCCAACATTGTTGGAAATCACATGTCATGGCTCAAATAAACTTTTCGATAGCAAGTTCTTGCCCTTTAGAAGCAATGTGTTTTGTCAAATGGTTGTCAAATGGTCTAAGTACTGAACAAAATAATTGATCAATAGCAAAAGAGTTCTTATTTTGTTTGTTCTCAATTCAGATGCATTATCAAACAAATCTATCCCCTCTTTTAATTTCTGGCTACCGGTAAACATGTACTTTAGCAAATGCAGATCACAGAGGATAGGTCAAACTTCATGGAAATGGTCATCGATTCCGGAATAAAATATATTAAAGACGTCAGACAGTGAGAAACACAAATGACTTGTTAACTAAAATAATCTCATTGATTTTTGCCTGTAGGGTTAGATTGAATGTCGCAAACGATGCTAATACAACATTTGCTTAGAGCGTGAGGTTGCCTTCCTCCGGTCAATTAAGCAAGAAAAAGTAATAGTAATTTGAATGACTGAACCTAAGAGACAAAATGAACTATCATTGAAACTTTTGCTCTTGGCCTTTCATATCTGCTAGATAAAAAGTGGTGGTGTCTAGGCTCTTAAGTCTAATTGGACATCGCACGTGTTAAATTAATATGCATAAAATAAGTTGTTTAGAACATGCTAAGCTTCCAATTGCAGGGGTTGATTTGCTTTTGTTTCGCTGTCATTAAAAGAGGATTTTCTACCATAAAAAATAAAAAAAATAAAATCGCCATTATTGGATTGTAGAATTTTCTGTATTGCAATCAAATGACATATCCAAACGCTACTGGTGAGATGTACAAAAAATAACACGGGAGAATTGTAGGTGGAATTACAAATCTCACCTTTTGTCTAAATTCTTCGGCTGGCTCCAGTCCTTAAAATAATTTTTCATCAATGTGTCATATCATATACTTGTAGCTAGTCTTACTCTGATGGCTCTGAGCCATCAGAGTAAGACTAGCTACAAGTATATGATAAGACACATTGATGAAAAATTGTTTAAGGACTGGAGCCAGTCTACTAAACTCTTTGCCCGCTTGTGACAACTTTCTCCAATTGCTAATAACCATTACAAACAGTAAGGACCCAGAATTCAGGCCCCCCAAAAAATCGGTTCAGACTTTAGACTTTACACTCTGGTCTTCTGAAAAAGTTAATCATCAGACTACAAAAATTACACAGCATGCAAAAAAAAACCCACAAATAAAACTTTTCTTCGTTTTTAGCTTTTCAGCAACAGATTCAACTCAGGATTTTATTATCTTTAAAACGTACATGTACATACTTTTTGTTTTGGTCTTTTATCTACGTAAATGCACATTTACTCGTTGCGTACTGCCGGATACATAAATACGCATGCGTACATCGCCCGGTGAACTAAAAAAATAGCGTTTCGAAAAAAAAATTCAAACAATTTGTATCCACTCAGACCCGATGGAAGGTCTGGGTCCAAACTGTTTGCAAAGGTTATCACTAGACGACAAATCGCAACTAGTGCGTAAAGAGTAAATATATGCGGATGCCAGTTAATTTTATGGAAATGTGTTTTACTTACTAAGACCAAAATTTTAACTATTCGCATGCTGAGCAGTTTTCATGACCGTTTTTGCCGCCTGCTGTTTTTTTTTCTCTTCAAAATCAACGTTTTTTCGAAAACCTCTTTCAGAAATACCATCAGAGTGTCAAACAGTGTGGATCCAGATCAAGCCCGACGTTTTGTCGGGCTTGATCTGGGTCCAAACTGTTTGCAAAGGTTATCAGCAGACGACACTTATAGGCAAAGAGTTAATGAAACCATTGTTTAAATTTCAAAATCACGTTCTGATGATATATCAAATGTTCCTAATGAAGTTGAGAGTATGCACCAGCTTCTGTTTATGTTAATTAATGCCCTTGTTCCCCTGAACAGTAGTTTTTAAATATGTCAGTCAGTATATGAGAATTTGACAACTTATTTCGCTCAGGACAATGGAATATATTATGATTATATACATGTAGAAAAACTGATACTAGTATAATAACGAAAACAACGTCAAAGATGCATTTAAACCATACAGACAGGTCCGTGGCACCTAGAGGAAGAGACGCTTAAACACAGACAACGGCACATGCCAGTAACACCGCTGATAGAACGCAGTTGCAGTTGTTTTAATTAAACTGCTCATATAATACTGTTGCAGTTCTGATATCTAAACAGCTCAATTTAAGCAATTTTGTTTCAAACCGCCAACAAAATCCATTTCAGGTCTCACGTATTAAATCGCTTATATAGGTAATATTGGTGAGGTTTTCTTAATTAAACCAGGAATAGAATGCTGTCGCAATTCTGTTAAATAAACCACTCAAGTAATGCAGTTGTAGTTCTGAAAGAACGGCTCATAGAATGCAGTTCTGTTAAATAAACCAACCAAATACTGTAAATCCGGAAATTTTCGCGAGTATTTTATTTCGCGAATAGCGTTAAAATACATATTTGCGACGGTAAAAAATCGGGACTAGGGCATGATTTACCTATATCAGTAAACGACAAGGTGATTTCGGCATTTCACGAGTATTATATTTTCACGAAACTTCGCATATGCGAAGTTTCGCGAAAATAAATTCTCGCGAAAATTTCCGAATTTACAGTAATGCAGTTGCAGGTCTGTTGATAAACCGCTTTCAGAATGCAGTGCCCTTAATTAAACCGCTCATAGTTCTGCTAAAACAGCATACAGAATGCAGTTCTCCCAATTAAACCGCTCATAGAATGTTGTTACAGTTATGTTGATAAACACCGCTTTCAGAATGCACTGCCCTTAATTAAACCGCTCACAGATCTGCTAAAACGGCTCACAAAATGCAAGTCTTCTAATGATGTTTCAGTTTTGCTAATTTAAACACACCGAGCTACAGTTCTGCTAAGTAACCATTCATAGACTGCCGCTGCCATTCTGATAAAACGGATAGAATGCAGTTTTGCAGTTAAGCTAAAACGGCTCATTAAATACGGTTGCACTTTGCTTCAAACGCTCATAGAGTGCTTGCTTAAACGCTCATAGAATGCTTGCTTAAACGCTCATGAATGCTTGCTTAAAACGCTCATAGAATGCTTGCTTAAACGCTCATAGAATGCTGTTGCAGTTGCTCAAATGCTCCTCCAAAATCATTACAAATTAACATCTACAAAACCGCTCTGTATGTTATATTTTGGAAAACAAGAAAACGACAGTTAACCCATTCCAATCGAGTCCACATACCTATTAATATCAATTAATTGAGTCCATTTCCGATTTAAGAGTTGTTGGGTAGCATTTTTATTCAAATTTTAATACAACAATTTGGTAGCAAACAAAGGAGACCTTTATTATTTCTGCGGCGTCTAATCTGAGTGAGCACTGTTTGTTTATATTGGCTGAGCAGAAATTCCAAAATAAAATGTACAGTAAAACCTGTCTTAAGCAGCCACTCTAAAATAAGACCAAAATTTGTTTTCAATACCTATCATCGCTTAATTCAGGTCAAAAGTTTCGACCTCCATTAAGCTACCATTTGTCCTTAAGAGCTTTGTTTAGTCTATTTTTGAGTGGCCGCTTAAGACATGTTTTTTCTGTATGATTTTCTTATCTAGTCTAATGCTGGCTCAAGTTATACATGCATTGTAGCTATAAGCTTGGCACATAGGCACACCTTTTTAATTTGAAATATGTGTTGGACAATACCAAACCTTCATTATTAGATATCCATAACTTCGAATTAGGATATCTTTACGATATCTAGAAATGACACTAACGGAACTCAAACGACATAGATATATCTAAAGTATCTGAAGAAATTTTTCTGCCAGTATCATTCTTCGTCCAAACAAAGGAACAGATCAAATCGCCAAGTATTGTATGTATGACATTGTTTAAACTTAAAATATAAGATATTAGCTTCCGTTCTAATCCTAGATATGTTATACATGTTTGCCTATAATGTACTTGTTATTGTTTAGTGAAATAAAATATGTTTAAACTAAACCAAGGAGCGAAAAATATTTCTGAAATATGGACAAGTAATATTTTACGAATGTGCGAAAAATTAACACAATTAAATATTTTCGCAGAGGTAACACTGTTCATACCAACAGAACCAGCTTTCAGTATGCAGAGAGCGGAGGCATGATAAACCTTTCAATTGTTTTTCTGGCTCTTGTCTGCTATGGCTTTTAACTGTTTGCCATTGGGTTACAGCGTACATCCCAATAAAAATGCATTTGAATTTTCAATCGTTCGGTATAGCCAATCCATTGTATACGGGTGAATACTGATTAGCCACGCTTTAAAATGTCGCTTCTCAATGACTTTATTCTCACATAAAACATGTTTGCCACGTCCTGGCGATACCTGTCGTTGGTACACGTGATCCAATTATAGGAACTAGCGCTTTGGTGCTGAATTTTTAAAATGGCATGCGCGGATCCAGAAAGTTTTGTCAGAGTGGTCCAAATCTGACAATTTTGTTTTTGGCTGTTCATGGTAGAAAGGATCCACAAACCACTATAAGCGGGCAATAATCGGCCCGCCAGCGAAACGCCATTTGAATGGCGTTTCGCTGGCGTGCCAATGATGGCTTAACTTTGAAAGCCGGCTGGATATTTTTGTGATTTTTCAAGGGATCCGGACCAGTATTGCTAAGAAACCCCTATATTATGTGATTTTTCAGTGTGTGTGTGGGGAGGGGGGTGGGTCCTGACCCCCTGCCCCCTCCGCGCATGACTGGGATGTTCTGGCTGATGACCTTGATCAGTAATTCATCCTAGTTTCAACTGCTAAAGACAGCAAACAAATAATCCCTGGCCAGAGGCTGCTGCTTGCACACACTTTTGCTGGCGGAGTAATTTTACTCTGGCACTCAACGACATAAACTGCAAAGGTTTCACTGCCGGGAAGGGGAAATAAAGCCTGGAAGACACCGAGTAGGCATATAAAGCTGGCCACTATTGGCCCCCCGGCAAACGCCATCCAGATGGCGTTTCAGTGGCATGACCGATTGTGACCAGAGGCTTTTGATGGCTGGGAATGGTCTTCATAACATGATGGTACCACTTTTATTTGATTACATTGAATGTTTAGGTACCAATATGTAGAACATTTTTGCCAGTGAGAACAAAAAACTTTTTATATCGACCCATATTCAGGTATGAAGTAAACTAACTTTGTTTCAAAGTACCTATCAAAGAGGTAAAATAAAACTGTGTATCGTGGAACCCATTAAGAGGTAAAACAGAACTTTGTTTTCTTTGTCCCATGAAGAGCTAAAACAATTTTTTAATAGGTCCCATTAAGAGGTAAAACAAATCTTTGTTTCATTGGTACCATAGGAGGTAAACAAAACATTGCATCATGGTTCCCATTAAGAGGTTAAACAAATCTTTGTTTCATGGTACCCATTAAGAGGAAAATCAAAACTTTGTTTTTATAGGTCCCATCAAGAGGTAAACCAAAACTTTGTTTCATTGGTATCATAAGATGTTAACAAAAACATTGCATCATGGTTCCCATTAAGAGGTAAAACATAACTTTGTTTAATGGGTCCCATCAAGAGGTAAACCAAGGCTTTGTTTCATTGGTACCATCAAGAGGTAAACCAAAACTTTGTTTAGAGGTAAACCAAAACTTTGTTTAATGGGCTCCATTAAATGGTAGCATAAAATTCACCTGTATCTTTTCAGTGGATGTCCAGTTTACAATACCACAAGCTACAATATCAGTTCTGAGCAGTTCTCGAAAAGATTTAGGAACAACTTGTTTATTTGCAATTACTGCTAAATGTAATCAGTGGTATTTCTTCCGAGTTCCAGCTTTTAAAGTACTACATTGTATTGTATATCCTCTTTATATGTCTGTTATATACCGTATATGTAAAAATTATACAAATAAAATATGTTTAAACCAAGGTAGTGTTGGTCTTACAACCTCAAAAGGTTCCAGTAATTAAAAATAATAATCAAACATGCTTGACAGGTTCATTGTGTCTTAAGATATAAGAAGATTGTTGAGCTTGCGGTATAAAGTGTATTATGGGACGTTATGGGTACTTAGGCGAATTTCAAAGTGTGAATAGTCTTAAAGTTAATGGAGACCCCAGATGTTCGAATTAAGCATATAATGGACAGTTACACTATACCAATGGACCCACTTTTATTTCCTTAACCCCCATACAAATGCAAGTTTTAATTAACATAATCAATAACTCAAGAGCTCGCCATTCGACATGAATGCATTGAAACAGATATAAACTTTTTCCGGGTTTGTTGAATAATCTACGGGGAGGTACCGTGACAAATCCGACTGAATAAACAACATGAACGTCTTATAACCCTAAATAAAAAAATGTTGAGTGAAAATTGCATAGGTGACATAGTGTTCGAGTATGGCACGTTGATCGAAAATGTTAATACCTTCAAACCGTCCCAGGTGTGCACTGATTAAAGTTATGTCAGGTGAGATATGGAAAGTGTCGCTTACGGTAGTAACTCTAAATAGATGAGCCAAAATATTTGAGCCAGTTCATGACATTTTGGCACATATCGCATGTGCGAGCAGCGACAGCTCAGACGAGACCGCGCAAATGCGCAGTCTCGTCAGAGCCTTCACTGCTAGCACACTTAAAGTAGGATTGTGGATAATCGCTCGGATCAAGATTTATACATATAGCACTATTGGATAGCAGAGCATATCTGTATAAAGCATGAGTTTTAGTTTCCGCATATGTGAAAACTACCAACGTCTCATGAACAGCTACCGGGTTCTATTTGGAAAGGGTATACTTAACCGTGACAATGCCGAAGGAGCTGAATGCCGTTTTCCGAACTTTGTCCAGAAATAACGCACAACTGATTAAAAGTACCACCCGCTCCCCCCCCCCAAAAAAAAATACAAATAAAAAATAAATGAAGACAAAAATAGCCAAGTCAGTATGACCGGGAAATAGCCCAATTGGATAGCATAGCGCCCCATAAAATAACCTAAGTCAATATGACCGGGAAATGCCACAATGACAGACCAACTCATGGCACCGCGAGGAAGACATCAGAACAGAGAACAACAAAGACATCAACATGTAAGCAAACGCGTGAAATGTAAAACGTACGAGCTATCTGCGATTTTGCACAGGTTTCTGATTTTGTACATTTGCCCAATACCCAGTATAGGATCTCATATAATAATAATAATAATAATAATAATAATAATAATAATAAATAATAATAAACAACAGTGAATGGGCCAGCAAATGAGATTTTGGTACTTATCACATTTGCGCAATAGTCTTCTTTAAACGCGCTTGCCAATTTATGTATCCAAAGCGGCTAGAAGTCTTAATTTCAGCCTAAGTCTTCATCTAAATCCATAGCTTGTTTGTAGGCAAGCATCGAAGGCGAAGGCTCCCCTGAGCCTTAGTTGCTCAACAGTGCGATATGTATCATGTTATTTGAATTTACCAAATGAAATATTGTGCGATGTGTACCAAACTCTCTTGTGCTAACTCAATTTCGATGCCTTTCACGAAAAATTTAAGAAATTCTACAGTTTAGGTGAATTATGGTAAATTGCAGTTACTATACGCCCGTCATTTCGTATGCTTTGAGTGTATCAGGACCTGGGTCAAAAATCAACATGCCTGCTGAGAGGACATGGTCACAATTTAGTAAGCACAGCTAATATTATATATATTGTAGATATTTCAAGCTATTTTTAAACAGACATCTGTTCCGATCATTGTTGTTGCGTTCGCCAACGAGTTTCTCAACTCTCATTATTTTCTTTTCTAAACATTTCAGAACGCGGCATTTCATCAGGATCTGCACTGTTTGTTGAGATAAAAACGATCTTCAGAGAAAGACATACAGAATTATTTAGCAAATAGACTCGATATATATGCAAGTTTATAGACTGAGATACCAGATTGCAAATACTCTTTTTTTAATAAGAAGATGGTAAATAATGTAAACTAATTAAGAGTTGATGACAATACATATACAAAGACATGTATTTTTCGGTACAGCTAGGAAAGTAACTGACTGAAAAAATATTGAAACTTTTCCCGCCAAAATTGCGTTTTTTTCTACAATAAACAGGACAAAACTCTGCTCTGAACCTCACTACTGCATGTACTGCTGCTAAATGACCCTTAAACTGTTAAAAATTAATGGAAATTAAATGGATTTTAAAGGAACAAAAAAAAAAAATTATTCCATTTTAAAATGCCTTTATATGTAGTTAAAATTAACATTTAACTATAGCAATTTAATGCCATTTAAATTAATGTTTTTATAAGAATATAGCAAATTAAGTACCATTACATTAAGGGTATTTTAAGATCAATATAAATTCAATGGCAATTGAAATAGCTGCTTTATTTTTAAGGGGCACTGATTTTTCTATTTTAATGATGCTTAAAACACCATTAAAATAACTGACCTGGCTATACATTAATTGTCATTAAAACAGACGTTGAAAAACTAATGGTCCTCACAAATAATGGCTCATATAATTCCATTTAAACTGTAGCATGATTAAGAGGGCTTTTGAAATTAATAAATGTTTGAAAGATAATTAAAAAAACATGGTATTGCAATGTCTTTATTTTAACAAAATTAAGGGCATTTAAAACTTAATGGCTTATAAAATAACTGTACTTTGCAAAAATATTTTAAGGAATCATCTTCCAAGTTAAAGGCCTTTAATAAGTTACTAGCACATAATTTGAATCATACCATTAATAAATAGAAATTCATACATCAAAAGAGCAAACCGTTTGTTAACTTTCTTTACAGAGGGGGCGAATCCAGGAGGGGTGGAGTGGGATCCATACCAGAATTCCTATGGAAACCTTGAGTAGTTGTGAGATTTTCCAGGTAGGGACTCACCATCCCCTTTGGATCTGCGCATGGGCAGGTGGGTGTAGGGGGAAGGGAGTGGAACTGACAAAAGCTCTGACATTTTTTGTTTATCTGTATTTTACTGAAGGAATCCACTTGCTTCTATGGAGGGCGAGGTGAAGGAGGATCCATATCAGTATTTCTATGGGAACTTAGAGTACTTGTGATTTTTAATGTGGGGTCTGGTCCGCGTATGGGCAGGTAGGGAGGGGGTCAAACTGACAAAATCTAAGGCACTTTTTTTTTATTTTCAGTCATCAGGATATTTAACAGAGGGGGTCCAATTGCTTCTCGAGAAGGGGGTAGTCTATTGTATCAAAACATTACAAGGGATCTGTCTGATAGACTCTAGTTAAGAACTAAACAAGAATACTTCATGAACAGATCAGGATACATTCTGTCATGAGCTTTTTTCACAGTTTAAATGGGCTAAGTACTGTAATTGAACGTCATATCTGATATTCAACTTTAGTGGTGCCATTATAAGACCCTAACTATATATTGTAAAATAATATAATGGTGCTTTAATGTGTTTAGTGTTAGATGTTTTAGGATCCTGATGAGAACAATTCAAATTCGCAAGAGCTATTTGCAAGAGCTATTTGAAAATTAAACAACATTCATTGCAAAAACTTATACAGTTTAACCTATGCCAAAATGTATGTAAACTGTTCACCATCCCTGATTAAAATAATCCATGCCAATTTTCTCATAGTGAATTACCTCACCCATTTTAAAACATTGTCTTACATTTACTTTAGAAAAAACAGCAACCCCAACTGTGTCTCCAGTCTTTTCTCAATTTGTCAGGTAACTTACTATTGTGTTTGCCATCTAGAAATTGTCTCACATCTTTTTTTTAACAAGAGCATTCAATATCCCTCCATTTCTGGCAGCTATGTTTTTCCCCATCATCCATCTCCATTGTCACCCTTAAAAACGGACTTTTCATATTTAATGGCTTTCAACCAAAATTTAATGCCTTTGAAATCAACTTATATTATCGGAGTATTGTGAGGGCCATGAATATTCTATTTGCGATATTCTGCATAAAAAATGAAACGCTCTTAATGGCACTTTAAAGCAGACAGCTTAAAGTAAACTAGTTTCTGTTCAAGTTAAGCGCAATTAAAACAACCTTAAAATATTCATACAAGAATTTATGGGATATTCAAGGTCTTCAATTTTAACACCTCTTATTTTACATGTTTTGATGACCATTTAAGGGCAATTAAAACAACCTTAAAATATTCATATAAGAATTCATGAGATTTTCAAGGTCTTTAATTTTAACACCTCTTATTTTCGTAGTTTTGCAGACCATTTAAGGGCCATGCACTTTCAGTTTAATGGCATCTTAAGAGAATGCTGTAATCCCATTAATAAATGCAACATGGTATAAAGGTATAAATTAACATGTTTGTAATACTTTTTTTGCATTTTAAATGCTAATTAATAGATTTTCAACAGATCTTGCATGCAGTAGTGCCTGCGTCGCCAGCATACTGTTTGTAAATTGATATAAGGCAATGTAAATAAATTGACCCCCACCCCCACCTGTCAAGGAATTTTGATGAGATTTGTATGTATGCAAGGTTTGTAGAGAAAGGAAAGGAAGCTTTTGGCGCTATTACAGATTATTCAAGGCAGGCACCGCATAAGTGTTGCCTAAGTTCCACGTGTTGTGTCCAAAAAATATGAGAAGACAGGAGTAACTTCGGTCTGACCCAGTTACAATGTATACATACATGCAAGTCAAAGGAGGCAGTCATTGCATCGGTCGGTCTAGGTTATAAAAGTAAATTTACATAATCGTCAACAGATAAACAGTGTTGGGGTGCTCGGCATATTGAATCCTCAAACAAGAGGGCCTAATCTTGTATTGCCACCGTTTACACAAATATATTGAGTCGAAAAGATAGTTAATCTCCCGTTTTCAGTCCATAGCCTGTCAAATTAATTCCCACAAATAAAAATATGTGAAATTGTTAATAATATTTGGGACGGTTTAAGTCTCTTAATCTGCTCTTGTGATAAAATGTTGTGAATCCACTTTCTAACCGTTTAGTCGAGGAGTACTTGAAACGAGTGCACTTAAATCTTTGGTCAATATGATTCGATAGCGATTTGGGCTTGATTGCCGAAACACTGAATGGGACTTGAAGACCGGTTCAATGTCCAGCTCTTGAAGTCCTTCGTTTTCATCTAATATAAATTCCCGCTGTTTACCGATTGAATATTTATTAAAGACCAAGGTTATTCCTTGCAAAGAGTCATGTTCACACAAAAACTCAGAAGTTTTACCGCTTTTAATAATAATAATAATAATAATAATAATAATAATAATAATACTTGTCTATTGAATACTTTGTCGTAATTTTTAACAAAAATAAATAAATAAAATAATTGAGCCAATTTGTGTAGCCCCCTTTTAAGCTTATAAACTCCAAATGGTGTTCAGTCAGTAGCTTAACAGTCATAGTATATTCAAGCGACTAGCAACGGCTCTGGTCAGACTGCGTGTATGCGCAGGCCGCTCTGAGGCTTTGCTGGCCACACATACCACATTGTTGTAAATCTGAGGTCTCGGCTCAACTAATGTGAACTTGGACGCATAAGACGGAATCAGGCTCACTTGCTTAGTTCTGCTGTGGTGTTCATTGGAGCATGACAACAAAGTCGCCAGTGCACGATACTTCCGTACTTACTGCATCAAGGAATGCTCAGGAGCAGACTCGCCAGAACCTTCGATGCTCGCATAGACGAAATTTGGATACAAATGAAGGCTCAGACCAAATATTGGACCTATATGTATGGTTGTTGGATATGTCAGCATGTGCTTTTATTAGAGACATATGTGCATATGCGATAAGTACCTAAATATTGTCTGCTGGGCAAATGCTTTCAATGAGAAACAGAAAAACGCCACTGTTCTGGCAAGAAATCTCAATGTGTAAAGGGCTATGCATGCTCTTAGCCTGGGTGTCCTTTGCGCATATGCGGTAAGTACCTAAATATCGTCGGCTGGGCAAATACTTTCAATGAGAAACAGAAAAAAAACCGCCACTGTTCTGGCAAGAAATGTCATCGTTTAAGACATGCATGCTCTCAGCCTACCCCCAAACAACTGAAAACTCGTGGAACTGTGTACGGAGAGTATTCCTCGATGACATCCAATGTCGTCTGCTGATATAAGCAGACGACTGTTCAAGGGATAAAATCTAATATAGCACCTGTAGTTTAACAAGATAAGACACCGCGATCTTCAAATCCAACTGTTGCTTACCTTATGGTAAAGGGCGAGTTGTTTGCTTAACCGTGTGAGTACCGAGGACATCACTCAAGATGAAAGCTACAGCTCGGTGCGAAAATATGTGGCTTTTTCCCTGGACAGCTTTGGACAATGATGTTTCATTAACCTTAAAGATATTTAAATTACTTTAAATCAATTCAAAGAATGCTCAATTGTCCAGAAGGACTAACAAAAGATGAAAATTTTGGGCCACAAAAGGTTGAGTTTTTAGTTAAACAATTTTCTCAAGCGTTGTCAAATCTAGTCTAATCGGAGAGGCAAACTGCTTGACCGTTTTCCCGCTATTCGCAACATTTGTCGTCTGCGCTTTCATCTGATTATGCTCTTTGATAGCCTATATTGCAAAAAATATGGACCTTGATAAGACTTCTCATAATCTGATCATTGTTCATAGTGTTTGTTTCCATGATTTGAGTAACCTTGATTGCATTTGGATTTTTGCAGCAGACCTAGGTTATAGGCAGATTTTTTCAGATTCAATAAATAATGGCAGGGTAAGGGTTAAAATGAGTTCACTTACTGCCCAAGCAAATCCAATGGTTACCACACGAAGATTTCAAATTTGTCTGGTTTAACCTAAGCAGCAGACGACACATTTTGCGACATTCCTAATTTTGTTGCACAGATAAGGGATAAGGTATGGTAACTCATGAGAACCTGGCAGACGATTCTCATGAATATGATGCCTAATTGTAAATAAGCGCGGATCTGACAAGAGGGTCCTTTGGACAATTTAGCAGTTTTGTACAATCAAAATTTCAAAAACGTCTAAAATATCAAGATTTTGCATGTTTTTACAATAGAGTCAAATCGTTTCTAACACGTAATACTATCAACGGCGCAAACAGTTCTGATAAAATTAAAGGATACCTTTAATGTATGTTGCCATGGCAACAGCTGTGCATATTGACTACACTCTTCCTTTAAAACAGGGTACCTCAATTCAAATGCTTTTGTAAACACTGGGTGTGCGTATATGGGCTATTTGTGCAGTCGATGCAATTGCATACACGTCAAATTTACAGAAACATGGAACATTCTTGAAAAATTGTTCTTAGCGTCTTTGTATAAGCGGCATATGTTAACACAATGGTGTTGACGTCAGAACGTCATCAACAACGTCAAGTGACGTCATGTTTAAAACGCATCATCTATACGCGTTTAAACGCTCATATCTTTGTTATTTGTAAAGATAATCTCTTCAAATTTTCTGTAATTGTTCACAACAGCTAGGTCTTTACTTCTCTGTAAATATCTTTTTTTTTGACTTTTATTGCTAGAAGGTCCCTTCTGTCAGATCTTGGCTCAAATGTATTAAAATAAAAGATTAATGTAAAAAGAACATAGAACATTACATAACTTTGTATTGCTATAATAATATGTTGAGTTTTAACGTCTGTGAGGGTTGAACCAACGAATGCGGCGTGCCCGCCTAGCACTGCAACGTCTGACGCCCTTAACCATTACACCACCGAGTTGGGTTTTAGTTTGTGTTCATTAAACTAAAAACAATTTTAGCCTAAAAAATTACAACCTATGTAGCTCTGGGGACAGGGTTGGGACGAGTATTGTCCAGCAGGTAAATTCCAGTGGAAAATAACGGGAAATGCCAGCATGACAAATACTACAAAAATCACTAAAAGTGGCAAATATTGGCATTTATGAATAAAATTGTGTTCAAAACCATGCAAAATGAAAAACTTATTAGTTTATTTTGCAAAAAATGATACTGGAATCAACTACTTAATAAAATAACCTAGATCACACTGGTAAATGTATACGTCGATTTGCTGGTATTTACGCGTATTGCCGGTACTACATAGACCGGATGTGGTAGATATTGGTGTACCGATCCGGATGATAGGTATCGATCGGTACTCGAATCTATTCCTAAATGCTTACATAAATCGCCATGCTATACTGAATACATAAAAATGATTGAGTTCTATAGTCCCTGTGGCATATGGCTTGTTTTTCTATATAGTATTTACACCAACATCTACCACATCCGGTCTATGAAGTACCGGCAATACGCGTAAATACCAGCAAATCGACGTATACATTACCAGTGTACTCCGAAATGATGTTTATATACACACGTGTACACAAGCATATCATTGGGAAATAGAATTTATGTACTTATTTATTGTAGAGTAATTGCAGAAATAACAAACATTTTAAGAATATGTTGCTACAAGCCCTGGGGCCTAAGGTCTTTATAATACTGTGTATCTTAATTAAAGGTGTGAACTGAGGACAACAATTGGAATTTATTATTCATAAAATAATACATGCTTTATAGTGCTTGTACAATTATAACTGTAATAAAAAATTTAATGGGAAACAAGGTCACTAGATATCTTTAATATTCCTAATTCAATGTAAGTGTGTTGGGTTGTTAAAGATTGAAGTAATACTTTTTATTGTTTTATTCTATAAATTCTGGATAATTTTACCAAATTAATGTCTGTTAAGATTTTTTTCAGAAAATGCCAAAATATGCAGGATTGTTCCAGAAATGCCGGTACATACCAATGGCATAGACTTTACTCAAAATGCTGGCATTTTCCCAGGCTGTCTGGAGGTAAGGGGTTCAGCCTTCAGGTAACCACATATTCCACAATGCAATGTAAAACTTAAATCATATCACAATAAAACAGTATTTTCAGAGGAAAACGAAGCCACAACCATAAGTTTAGTGAAACATGCTTACCTTAATTGTAATCACCTCATTGTTGTGTCACAATCGAGCCGTGACATATGATTTCCAACAATGTGGCGTTTTGACAAGTGTAGACTCACTCGAGCCTCTGCAGTCTCTTTTTAAGCTTAGAAACTCCAAATGATGTTCAGTCAGTAGCTTAACACTCGTAGAATACTCAAGCGACTAGCAAAGGCTCTAATCAGACTGCGCGTATGCGCAGGCTGGTCTGAGCCTTTGCTAGTCGCACAAACATCAATGTTGGAAATCTTATGTCGCGGCTCAATTATACAATACATAAAGAATGGCTAGAATTCGTCATACATTTCAAGAGATAGCACATTGAAACTACATTTTAGTCAAAATTTGACATGACCAAGACATGGTGTGACTTTGAAAATAAAGTCAATGTCACCCAAATCTGACCTGCCAAACAATGTATCTATGCAAGTTTGGCCATAACCAAACCAATTGTTCAAAAGATAGAGCGCTGAAAATGCTAAAATTTTGAAAGCTTTGTTACCTTAAAAATTAGGCCAATGTCATCAAATCTAATTAACTGTTCATTGTGGCTTACTGATACAATATATAAAGTCTGGCTAGCATGGCTTAACTATGAAACCTGTGTTTGGCAAATGTTTTATGTTTTGTTAATTTCCTTCCGTTGTAAGGTGACAGTATAACACTATCATTTAAGGCAGTTTACTACTGCTGCAAATACTACTACTACATTTACTGCTACCACTACTTCATTTACTGCTGCTACTACTTCTACATTACTACTGCTGCTACTACTACTACTACTACTACTACTACTACTACTACTACATTTACTGCTACTACTACTGCATTTACTGCTACTACATTACTACTGCAGCTGCTGCTACTACTACTACTACTACTACTACTACTACTACTACTACATTTACTGCTACTACTACTGCATTTACTGCTACTACTACTACATAACTACTACTACTACTACTACTACTACTACTACATTTACTGCTACCACTACTTCATTTACTGCTACTACTATATTACTATTGCTGCTACTACTACTACTCCTACTACTACATTTACATTTACTGCTACTACTACTGCATTTACTGCTACTACATTACTACTGCTGCTACTACTACTACTTCTACTACTACTACTACTACATTTACTGCTACTACTACTGCATTTACTGCTACTACTACTACATTACTACTGCTGCTACTACTACTACATTTACTGCTACTACTACTGCATTTACTGCTACTACTACTACATTACTACTGCTAATACTACTACTACTACATTTACTTCTACTACTACTGCATTTACTGCTGCTACTACTACTACTACATTTACTGCTACTACTTCTGCATTTACTGCTACTACTACTACATTACTACTGCTGCTACTACTACTACTACTACATTTACTGCTACTACTACTGCATTTCCTGCGTCTACTACTACATTACTACTGCTGCTACTACTACTACTACTACTACTACTACTACTACTACTACTACTACTACTACTACTACTACTACTACATTTACTGCAACTACTACTACATTTACTGCTACTACTACTACTGCTGCTACTTCTACTACTACATTTACTGCTACTACTACTGCATTTACTGCTACTACTACTACATTACTGCTACTTACTACTGCTACTACTACTGTCGAAACTACGAAATTATGACTCTTATAAAATTGGGTCTGCACTATAATCACTATGTGAGTCTGTCCGTACCCACAAATAGACACTTGTTGGCTACCTTGACTTTCCGATATTTGTAGTTTTTTTTAAAAAAAAAATCAACTACGGAATAAACCTCATTTGCCTCATATAAAGGGAGCTAATAAACTCAAAATCAGACTTCAATGACCACGTTAAGACTTGTTGAGTATTTTTAGCTTTTTTTGGTACTTTTTTTTCAAAAAACTTATACCCAGCTTGAATCTCTTCGTGACAACGTTCGTCCATCCGTCCGTTAGGAGTTTGTGAAAATGATCATTACTCTTGAACCACCTGGTATATTTGGATCAAATTTTGCATACTTATTTATTTTAACAATGTCCAGTCACTGGTGTGCAAAATGGTGACTAGGCTTTACCGAGCATCATTTTGGCCGGTTGAGGTCTTTAAGTGAAAAGTTGATAACTCTTAAACCGCACCATATATTTTTAATCAAATTTTACAACTTTGGAAATTGGCAGGAAAGAAAAAAAAAACTATAAAGAAAAAAAAGATTGGTCACGCCTGAATTCGAACCATTGTGCGTCAGGTTGTTGGATTACAAGACAGCCTCTGAGACCACTTAGCTACCACATATGGTATACTAAACTAGAGCAAATTACATATATCTCGTCAGATTAAAACCGCATGACCCTTAGTTCTACACCATATTGCATGACCCTTGGGTCTGCACTATAATCACTGTGTGAGTCTTTCACGACCCTTGGGTCTGCACTATAATCTTGCACGATCATTGAATCTGCACTATAATCACTATGCGAGTCTGTCCGTTGATGGTTAGTTTGTGAAAAAGCTCACAACTCATGAAACACCTGGTATATTTGGATCAAATTTTGCATACTTATTTATTTTAACGTTGGCCACTGGTTTGATGGTATGCTTTACGCCTGTCGAGGTATTTTAGTGAAAATTCTCACACCTCTTGAACCACATGGTATATATTTGGATCAAAGTTTGCATACTTATTCATTGTAACATTGTCTAGACTCGGGTATGCAAAACGTTTTCTGATCTTTACATATTAGCATTCTTTGTAATGTACATATTAGCTGAAGCTTCACTTTATCAGTGCCGATGCCACAAGCACCGTAACTCATACAGCGTCCATGCTACAAGCAGCACCAACAATTAAACAATGTTTCTTTAGAGATTTTCAACCATAATGTATATTTGATCCAACTATACATCATTCTGCTGGAAATGATTAATTTACTTTCCACACATTTCTACTGGCACTGGATACTGATTAATCTACGTTCACCACGGTTCGTGCACATTACTGTCAGTTAATTATGATGATACCACCTTTACCAACTTTAGCATGAAATATCACTTGATGCGCAAGGTCTACACTGATGTAGGTGGTATAAAATAGTTATACCATGTTTGTCCACCTGTCCGTAAGATAATCCACTCGCTAAAGCTCGTGGATTATCTCCACGTACAGGCGGACAACCCATGGTATAACTATTACTTATTATCTAAGTGGTATTATATCGGACCCTATATGTATGGTCCTTGACATTGTTAAAAAATGAAGACAGCCATCGGACTCTTCTTGCGTTCTGTGGCCAAACTGATAAATAATTGACCATCAAAAAGTAATTTTGGGTAACCCAAACAAACGGGCACTTCGCTCTGTCTGTAGGTGGGCTCCGGGGAAACGCGGTGAAAATGCTGTGCGAATATGTACCGCATTGTAAACGTTTTATTCACATCTTGAATCAACTGAAGTGTTTCTTTGCAAGGATCACTCAAGTGTCATCCATGTTGCAAATTCTATTTAAGAAGCCAGGTGTGATTTTAAAGAGTATTTCTAGTCTGGGGTATATGGAATGTTCATCCATTCAAAATCTTATTTGTACCACAACCCGAGAAAGGGGGCTTTCGAGCATATGCTTACTATCAAGTCCGAAATTAGCCTTCCAAATGGTATGTTCTTAAACGGATCTTTTGTGTGCTAACAATAGACCAGTAGTATACTTTATCTTGACTGACAATCAGTCCTACGCGATCAGGGAGTTCTTTTTCGCATGCGCTCGATTCGATGTTGCTCAAGTTTTGACGCTCTTGCGTCACGTCACGCCAAACGCAACCAGGTTCAGGCCTCCAGATAAGAGTGCGCATTGGACAATTATTTTCTTTATTTCTCATCCAAAACATGTGTTGTGGGTACTCAAAAGAACCGTCTCAATGAGACGATTCTTTTGAGCACCCAAAACACATGTTTGAATTAATGGGTAAGAAAATAACTAAAATATTAAATAAAATTTCCTTATCTGGATCTATGCAGGTTAATGATAATGACCCAAGTAATGACCAGCTTGCGTGCGCAACTAGTTCGACCTGTTCCTTAAAATTTAAATCACTTGTAAGTTAAAGCATGTTTAGATTATTGAATGTGCATTCACGCATTGGGGTTATCTGGGCTTTCGCTTATACACAAATTTCCCTTTTTGGACGATTGGGTTCAATGACAGGCTTGTTGGATGGTGTATGGATAATTGGATAAAGATGTATAAATAAATGAATATAAAGAAGAAGTAAAACGTTATAATGTCTCAATTTAATCAAAATTTTATTGGCAAAGCAAGACGCAGAAATACACGAAATGACTCTTATGCTTGACGTCTAAAATATAACTCAAACATTACGATTAACTCTTTTGAGAGAAATCCGTTCACCTGGGGTGAAATTTATTACATCCAACGCTCGATGGATGGACGATTAGCGCTTTCATCCAATGATTTAAGCTCAAAATACTTGTGAGATTATATTAACACGCAAATTATATAAGGCAAATTGTACCTCTATTACTTTCATATGACGTCAAAATGTTTTACATCGAGGTCTTCTTTCAAGAGATACAACCTTAGCTAAAGCTGGGCTCTTCGCGAGAAAATGTGATCCGAAATTATTGTCATTTTCAACGCACTGACCATTAAATTTATTATGCTCATAAATTTATTAGCATGATAAATACATCTAAGGTTTTGAAAGCGAAAAAGCCTGTATTTCCAACATTTTAGTTTTTATAAGCAGTTGAAATTCCATGCTGAGTTGAGTTGAGCATGATTTTTATATTTAAATCTTCGGGCCTGCCTTCGGTGTTTGCAGCAAAGTAATGCGCATGCTGGCAAGCCATGCAGCTGAGCTATAGAGGCTAGCAGGGCTAACCCTGGCTCGGAATTTGTTGTAGCCAAAACTTTAGCCAAATGAGAAAAGTTGGAGCCAAATGACTTAAGTTTTAGCCAGAAGTAGTACAATGCAGTACCTTTATAACACACTGCAGGTTTGGATATTTAACACGGTCACGTTGTGGCTGCCAAGGTTTTTCACCATGGAATTTTACAAAGGAATTTTAGGAAAATGACCATTAAATGGTCATTTTCCAATAATTCCTTCTGTAAAGTTATCCCTTTATAGCATGGTTCAATTATAACACAGTTTCCTATGTACCCCAAACATAGCAGTATAAAGGCACTGCACTGTATCAACATTTTTTTCCTGTTTTGTAAATATGGCACATCAGCACATGTACAATACTCAAATGTAAAGGAATAATAAATGCAAAAACCAAAAAGCTGATCAAAATACTTTTTATCGCAAATATGTAAATTTGAACCACATAGAATGTACTTTTAGCCAATGACTTAGATTTAGACACTCTACATTTTTAGTAGCAATGGCTACAATGGCTTATGACAGGGTGAGCTTTGGGCTAGGTAAACTATGCAAAATGGCATTGAGGGTAAGTTTCTTCAATGGATATTTAGTTATTTAAGTAATAGAGGTCAGACATTAACCTTCAAATCTTTTGCTTCTTCTATAAAATCTATTCCAGCAGGAGTCCCACAGGGATCAGTACTTGGTCCAATACTATTTCTAATATTTATCAGTGGCATTGCAAAACAAGTGCTTAGTTTAACGAGATTATTTGCAGATGATAGTTCTTAATTATATGCTGCAGCAGGTCTGGCAGACATAGCAGGTATTATAAATCATGTCCTCGTCATGCTTTCGAACTGGGCAAAACAATGGTTTAATAGTAAAGTTCAACCTACTCAAAACTGAAGCAGCTATATTTACTCTTAAGAATATTGAGGTCTATCCTCACCTTATTTTTTGATAATTCCCTTATAAAATTTGTTGACGACCACAAACATCAGCAGCAACGGCCAGTGTCACACACACACATAGAAAACGTTGCAAACACAGCAGCTAAATTCTATTCATCAATCGCAAACTCAAATACACTTTAAGCGGAAACGCACTAAGCCAAATTTACTTGTACTATTTACTACCCATTATAGAATATGCATCATTAGCATGATTAGTGTGGGGTTGCTGCACACAACAAGATAACAATACTTTACAAAAGATACAAAACGAAGCAGCCCGTATTGTAACTGGACTAACCAGATCAGAATCATTGGTCAAATTATATTACGAGTGTGGCTGGACTAATTTATAAGTAAGAAGACACCAACGAAAATTGAATTTAAAGCATAAAGTAAATATTGGAATGGTTCCATCATATATTGCTGAATTATTTCCTTCATTAGTAAGTGAAATTTCAGCATACCCTCTTAGAAATAATAATAAAAATGATTCTACACTTTCACTCGAACAAATTTTTCATTAAAAATCCTGTATACCACTGGTCAGCCATCAAAATGTGAAACAATCTCTATGAAGGTCTCAAAAACCAACCAACAATATCAATGTTCAAGCATAACTTACAAACCACAACTTTAAAAAAATACAAGTACTTAGCTACTTCGCATTTGATAAAATACATTTGTCAGTATTGCATACTAGAATCAAAAACAATTGTCGTAATCTAAATAATGCTTTTTAGCAACCATCTTCGTGATAATCGCCTCTGTAGTTGGTGCAATGAAATAGAGGATGGTGAACACTACTTCTCTCATTGCAACAAATACAGAAACAAAAGCCATATATTCTTTGAAATAGCTAACTTGCCATCAACTTTTTATCATATGGCAATGAAACATTGAACAATCAACTTAATATAGCATTATTTAGAGCAGTACACAAATAATAAAGAGCACAAAACGTTTCAATAATACATGAGCATATTTCCCATTGATTAGAGCGTTTGATTATGATTATCTCACCACTGTTCCATCGCCTATAACCAATGCCCCTTTGTCAGGGGACCAAGTCTGCTCCTCTGAACTGGTGGGCCCAATTGACAGGGAACAAGGAAATGGAGTATTTTGATCATTAAATTAATTTTTTCATGAACTTTAGGTGCATTTTTCGGAGTTTACTGCTGTAAACTGGCCAAAGAGAAGTGGATAATTTAACCTTTCTCGATACTCAATGCTTTCTTCTAAAGTATATAATATTTTGGCCAAAGTAAATACTAGGATTTAACAATCTGTTAGGATGGGTAAGCTATAAACAGATATTATATAAGATATTCAGGGGTTACAGTTTGATTGGACCATCCATCCTGATGGTGGGTGTCAGACTGTTTACCTCTGAAGGTCTGAATCTGTACTCAAAAACTAATTTTTTGTTTATTTCGCTAGTTAGTTAATTTTGAAGATATGTTTTCTAGCCATGTTTACATGCTTGGACTAGATTTGTATATGTAGGGGAAGGGTCGTAACTAATGTTGCGAGAACTTGTGACACAACCCAATTGCTTTAATTTGTTAAAATATGTATAAACCAAATAAGGTAAAATATTGAAATTGTTCATGTGGCAAGAAGTTTCCAATAAATAAATAACAAAGGCGCTGATCGTTGGCCATCATTGGCACGCCAGCGAAACACCATTTAAATGGCGTTTCGCTGGACCGATTTAAGTGTTATTTGTATCCACTCATCAACTAAAAAAATAGAAAACGTCTAAATTGGACCCCTCTGAAAAAACTTTCTGGATCCGCACATGGCAGATGCGCAGGCCGATCTGCACCTTTGTTGTTTGCAACAATCTTTCAGTAATATAAGGACGGATCTTCCTGGATTGAACCAGTACTAAGCTAGGATTTATGTTCTTGCTCAATGACACAACGCGGTGACGCCGGTGAGGCTCGAACCCGCGGCCATTCGGTCTCAGCCAATATTGACGATGTAACGAAAAATCCTGTTCATATATTTTCAGTGTATTTAGATATTGCCTATACATACAGCCTTTCAAGGCCCCAGACAGTCTATGCAGCAAAGCAGCAGGCTGCCAGGTGATCACGACAACCCTAAAGATTATCATTATTGCATAGGTCTGCTCATATATTCTTGAAATTCTACATCAAATGCCAATGCGGCGGATCCTGATGGTGTGTGAGGTTTCAGTCAAAGGCATGAACACCTTCATCTACAGTAAAACCTGTCTTATGCGGCCACTAAAAAAAGAAGACAAAAAATGGTTTTCAAGACCGATCATCGCTTAATGCAGGTCAAAAGCATTGCAGAATGATCGAAGGGGAGCATTCTGCAATACTTTCGACCTTCATTAAGCTACCATTTGCTATTAAGACCTTTGTTTTATCTATTTTTGAGTGGCCGCTTAAGACAGGTTTAACTTTACATGTAGATATAATACTGGTTGGGGTGATGGAACAGGAAATCCACACTTACCATCCGGGAAGACGCTTCTCATCTTGAGATAACTTGTCGACAGTCGGATGATGGATGCCTTGTCAAGCTGACTAGTAATGGCGGACGGAAGCGGCAGCATCTTCGCCAGCTCGTAAAACTCCGCATTCTCTTTTTCACGTCGAGTTCTTGCGGCATTCTTAGACTTTTCCTTCATTATATGCTACCTGAAAACCAAACGTTCAAATATTTTAATCTTCAATACTTTCGAGCACGTGTCTCTTTCTGTTCTCAAATAAATTTTCGAATCAAAAAAATGGATGCCAGAATAGCCACTAGGGAAACCCTTATCAGACTGCTTCTTCGGAAGCTGATCTGGGTCTGCACTCTTTGTCTAGTCTCAGTGTTTTGGCAAGCAAATAGTGTTCAAAATTTTAGAACATTTATCTTTTGGTAACAGTTCAGCCATTGCGCAGTGAAATAATTATGCGCATAGCCTCCAATAAACAATCACATCGTATCCAACAGGGTTAAAGCCCTAAATTTCGGCAGTTGTCTTCATCTTCATGTGAATCCATACTTTGATGTGCGGGCAGCGAAGGCTCTGGCGAGTCTGCGTATATTCAAATCGCCCCAGCCTTCGTCGCTTGACAATGCAATTAGTATCTGAATCCTACGATCTGACTCTTATCAGGGATGAGAACAGTCAGCCATTCTAAATCAGGAAAATGTGTCAGTTGACTCCAAAAAGGAGAAAAGCAATTTTTAAATCACTTATTAAAGGTTTAAAATCACAAAATATCAATAGAAACCAGTCAGTTTATGCTTAATTTATATCTAAAATTGAGTTTTACTTCATTCAAAATAAATTTCAGCAAAAACAACTGGCATTTTATAAATCATATGCCAGTGCTCAATCAGGAAATCCTGATCAATCCTGAACTTTCTCATGCCTGTCTTATATGCACATTTTGATATTTCCTAAGATATATTAACGTAAATGCCCTCTTGTGCTCGATGGCGGCTATCCGTCCGTTGACAATATTCAGGGACAACAAGAAATGTCACAGTCACGTGACGAATGCCCCCAAAGGAATTGGTCTAGCATAAGACACATTTGAGTAAATTTAGCTGTAATAAAGGAGACACATGTATGCTCCAGACACAAAAAACCTAGAAATGAGACCAGAAGTCAATGTCAAGGTCAAAGTGACCCAAAATGGTATGCACCACTCCGCCATCCCAAGAGTTATCAACACACCAAATTTGGGATTCCTACATCAAATAATATAGGATATGCTCCGGACACGATAATTCTAGAAACTATGTCATAGGTCAAACTCCCAGTGACCTAAAAATGGTATGTGACACATCAGCATCCAAAGATGTATCCATACAGCAAATTTGGGATTCCCATCTCAAATAATATAAGAGATAAGTTCTGGACACGATTATTCTACAAACTAGGTCAGAGGTCAAGGTCAAAGCAATCCAAAAATGGTATGTGACACTCCGCCATCCAAAGTTGCATCCACACACCAAATTTGGGATTTCTACCATTAATAATATAAAAGATATGCTCCGGACACCATTTTTCTAAAAACTAGGTCACAGGTCAAGATCACAGCGACCCGTAAATGGTACAGGACATTCCACCATCTCAAGATGTATTCACACACCAAATTTTGGATTCCTATCTCAAATAATATAAGAGATATACTCCTGACACAATTATTATCAAAACTAGGTCAGACGTCAAGGTCACAACGACCCGAAATTGATATTTGACACTCCGCCATCCGAAGATGCATACACACACCGAATTTGGAATTCCTACCTCAAAAAATATATGAGATATGCTCAGAACACAATAATTCTTAAAACTAGGTCAGAGGTCAAACTCAAGGTGACCCAAAATGGTATGTGACAATCCGCCATCTCAAGATGCATTTACACACCGAATTTGGAATTCCTATCTCAAAGAATATAGGAGATATACACCAGACTAAATGCCGTTTCTAGAAACTAGGTCAGACGTCAAGTTCAAGGTCATAAGGACCTTATTATGGTACGCAACACTTTGTCATCCGAAGATGCATTCAAACACCAAATTTGAGATTCCTACCTAAAATAATATAAGAGATATGCTCAGGACACAATTATTCTAAAAAAACTAGGTCATAGGTCAAGTTCAAGGTCACAGTGACCATTTATGGTACGTTACGCTTCATCGTCCCAAGATGCATCATCACACCAAATTTGAGATTCCTAGCTCAAATAATATAAGAGATATGCTTGGGACACGATTATTCTTAAAACTAGGTCAGAGGTCAAGGTCACAGTGCCCGAAAATGGCATGTGACTCTCCGTCATCCCAAGATACATTTACACACCAATTTTGGAATTCCTATCTCAAAGAATTTAGGATATATGCACCAGATTCAAAGCAGTTTCTATAAACTAGGTCAGAGGTCAAGTTCAAGGTCACAGTGACCCAATTATGGTACGCGACACTTTGTCATCCTAAGATGCATCCACACACCAAATTTGAGATTCCTACCTCAAATTATATAAGAGGTATGCTCCGGACACGATTATTCTAAAAACAAGGTCAGAGGTCAAGGTCACAGTGACCCGAAAATGGTACGCGACACTCCGTCATTCCAAGATGCATCCACACACCAAATTTGGAATTCCTACGTCAAAGAATATAGGAGATATGCACCGGACACGCAGCGGGACGGACGGACGGACAGTGCAATTACTATATGCCTCCCAAAGTTCCTTTGGGGGCATTAAAATACATAATTTTATAGAATATTGTAGATGGTAGGGTTGTAGCTTTCAGAGAGATCGCCCTGTCATATTTGGCTTGTTTACCGGTTGAAATTTGCTTCACTTGAGGCAACTTTGGGTGGGGTCGGGGCCTTTTAGTCTTTTCTCTCTCTCTCTCTCTATCTTGGAGTCCCGGCACGACTGAAATATTGTTGAATGGGATTGTAAGCCTTAATCAATCGATCAATAGAATTTGGACCGGCAAACCCTTCAAACACAAAATGGACAATTCCAGCCTTATTGTATAAATTAGGGGAAATCCATCAGAATTCTACGACAACATCCAAAGAAATATCAGAGGAGGCCTTAATCATGCTCTAATTAATATGTGGATGATTGTTATGATGACGGAACACAGTAACGTTTGGCATATACATGTAGCATGCCACGGCTTTCGTCCAATTGGATGAAAATGCAGTGATAAGCCACTTGTGGAATCAAATTCCACATCTTGGCAAAGCTTTAATTATACTGCAAATACACGAAAATTCAGTTACTTTCGAAAAGGAAATGCTTTCGCGATGAACTGCGGGGACCGATTAAGAATGGGTACGGGTGGTAGGTCCTCTGAGTAAAAACTTCAACAGTGGTTTAACAGATTCCTATGTGAATCTTTAGTCAAAACTTGTTTTAAATAGAAAAGTGGTAAACGTATAAGATCATACCCATAAGAGTCTAGCGGACTATTATATGTGACATATGCAAACAATGCAGACCCAGAATAGACGCCGAACGCAGAGTCTGATCAGGGTCTTCAATGCTTGCTTAGTGTTTTATCAAAATTTGAATGAAAAAATGCCACCAACCACCCTAAAGTTCGAAATGGACTCGTCCATTTATAAGATGGGACAATCCCAGTCTTATCTGTAAAAACAGTTTAAAGGCGGACCGTATTCCCCGACAACCGCAGTGCTGGCAAAATTTGAGCTCAAAAGATGCAATTTATGAAAAAGGGAAATCGCCGGCATCGTATATGTAGCGCTTTTCTGCCTTTCCATGTTTCCAACATAGAAACATAGAGAACACATACCTTTCAAAATTAAAATATAAATGATTTTATTAAAGCAGTACATCCGCGCACATGAATTACAACTCGTATCCATTTTTGACAATTTATGAATATCTTAACACTCCTGAAACAGCGATGTCTGTATAGGGTAACCAGGAAACTTGATTTTACAAACTGACACGGTACACCAAATTTCCTCTACAAGAAATTTGAGAATGAAATTAAAACACAGCTTATCTTTGTTTCAAACCTAAAGACGTGATTGATGCACAATATTTGATTTAAAATTCCAACGAAAACGTGCGAAATTTTTATATGAAACCTCACCTGGGACGGCCGATGAAAATATTATCTGTAAATTTGGAAAAACGTCATCTGGCGACACAATTTTTATCAAATTTAAAGGGACCTTACGACGTACAAACATCGTTTACAGTGAAGCAAAAAACCATTTCGTTTGATACTCTAAGATGCAAACATAAAGTCCGTCAATACAGCCAGTGACTCAAATTGAGTTAATCGTTGGATCGACTAGTCAGGTATTTTGATACATCAATCGATGACCGAACACATGGCCGATGATATACATGTACCAATCGATTGATACTTAATGATTTATCGATATAGTTATTTATTAGAATGTCCGCGCAAACAGAACCTAACATTTGGGACCATTTATATTATCCTAGCCTGGCAAAAGACCATTTCTCCTATGCTTTTTTTTTGTTACGAAAATAGATGAAATGTGCATATTCTGTAGAGCATTATAACAATAGTGTCTTATTGCTTGTCCATGTTTGTTAATACTTCAAGTCGGACAGACATTCGATGTATTTTGCCAAATACATGTAATGTACACATTTTCCCCTAATATAATTCTTTTTAATTGGCTAAGACCAGTTACATGATATTTAACTAACTCAAAGAATGTTGTAAAATGTCCACCAGAGGGGATGGAAAACTAGTAGTAAATGTAGTCTCCCTACCGTAAATGATAAGCAACCATTAGTACATATACTGTTAGATGAGATCCCGAGCTGTAATAGATCCAAGAGAGGTAAGTCAAATGGTAAGCACAGCAAAGCAATATACAACATTTTGACATGTTATATGTATATGCATACCAAATATTTTCAAAACTAGCTTAAACAAAAGTGTAAAACGTACAAGAACTATTAAATGCACATGGTTTGCCTTTCGTGAATATTGTTCATGTCACGATGCGGGATAATTCAAACAGTACGTTGTTTGTGGACTCGTTCCTTGGCTGTACCAGTACTGGTCGGGTGGGTTTATTCTCTTTGTTGTTCTATGTCCAGGAACTCCCGAAGGCTCAACCGGCTGTGGTATTGGTTTTAAAGCGTCTCAGAAGACGGGGCAACGGCTTAAAGTCTCATGCGACAGACTAGGAGAAGCCGGGAATCGAACCTGCGACCCCTGGTTTATAAGACATAGGTTTATCCCCTACACCATGGCGGCCTCTCCTAATTCAAACAGTACGCAAAAGACAGCAATCATTTTTGTTCTTGGCATTGTTTTGAGTTGATATATAACACTACCAAATGTTATAATAATACGTTAACAAGGTAAACGGGCAAGGAAGGTATTGCGTGCAGACGTTTTCACGTAAATATTCATTCAAGGGAGATAACTGAAACAGGAAGCAAGAGATCGCATTCACTCTTGCATAAGACGAACTGCCTTATCATATACTCAAATGGTATGAAAGTTATTGACACAATTAATGTTCATTCAACGGAGATAACTCAATGAGGAGCAATTCGACACTGTCTTGACCGGATACAATATACCTACCAAATATTATCTATGGAGTGAATAGGCGAACGCTATTTTGGCATGTTAACACGTAGCAAAATTTAAAGATGTACAGCTAAATGAAATGGTCAAAATATGAATCCTGTGCAATTTTGCACAGGATTCATATTTTGAACATTTCATGAAATTTTGACACCATGATAGCACTATCACTTTTATTCTTAAGTAGACAATGAAAGTGTAGATAAGCCTGAACATCACTCTACTTGGGGGTTTCATTGTCTTGTAATTAAAAACATGCAGTTTCATCTTGACATATTGACAAATGGTACCTAGACGCATTCTTACAAGCAGCGTTAAAGACTACCTGGATTCTATCCCTCCCTCGCGGATCCTTGTCCACCTACATAATTGCTTAGACGGCCAATCCTAGCCAGTAGTCACATGACGGATGTCTGCGATATTGCAGTTGTGTAAGTAATAATTTTATTGTAGAAAATTCACAATTTTAACTAGTAATGCGGCTTTAAGAAACGAAGATAAATATCTTGGTTTTCATAAAAGGACAGGTCTCTGTATTACATTGTTTACCATGCATCTTCTTATTTTCAAAGGACCTCGGACAGTTTCCTATTCAATCTGCCCCAAATTTTGACAGCCTGTGGCTAGGATAATGCATAACTGACAACTATAGTTTTGTGCTTAAATCAAACCCTTACATTTAGTGCACATAGCAAAATAAAAATATTCTGAAAATATTCCATAATTATGCCAGGACTCTAGGGTTTAGGGAGCGGGGGTATTTTTGTGACCAAATTTTATTTCACAGAAAGTCAAAGTTTCGTCGAGTACTCACCTAAATACTTGTAAATATTATGTTTGTGGCATAAAACGGGAGACGAAAGTGATGGGTCTGCATAAAATTCGGGTTGAGAAGATTTCATTGTTTCATCTACAGAAGTGTGCTGTCAAATACTTTTGACTATTACCTGTAATGTTCCAAGTCAACCAGTTTGACTTGTGCACTGAGGTGTATCATATCTGCATACTGTATAAATCATACTCTAGATAAACAAAGTTTTTGATCGTAAAATCGTTAATATTTTCTTACACATCAGATTTAACCTGTAAATTGGTGCTTAAAAGAACCGTCTCATTGAGACGGTTCTTTTGAGCACCCTAAACGTATGTTTTGGTTGAGAAATGAGACAATTAATTACTTTGTAAGCACTTATTACTAAAGCCCTGATACATGCCTTTACCTACAGGTTTTTACAAAATAAGTTTCTAATAAGTTTTTATAATAAAGTGTTTTTGAGCATTTCGACAACGTTTCTCCCCCCCCCCCGTGACCAATCATGCCGTTTTTATATGATGTGTGAAATGTAAAACTACAACTGTATGCAAAAGGTTTAGTTTGGTCACGGGGGGGGGGGGGGGGGGGTGGGGGGGTTCAGTAAAACGTTTTCTATTTGTTGAATAGCAAAAACAGAGTTTTCAACCCATATTTTTCAATTGGTACTTGTCCAATGAGAAAACTGCTTTTATGGATAAGTCGGGGGTTGAACCTACTATCTTTTTCATAGAAAAAATATCGTTTTCTTTGAAACTTTTCTCTGGTCATTTTTATGGGCAATCCTCCATTAAGACTGTCCGAGGTCCTTTAGGCCAAATAAAAAATACCCGTGTTTAGGGTAACCCGACCCTACCTGTATTTACTGGTGAAATCTAGAATTTTTTTAGGTTTTCTGGAAAAAATATATAATTTAATGCATTTGAAAAATGCTTTCAAAATTATTTCTTCCAAACGAAAAACTCATACTTCGTCGAAAAAATAATTGTTTTTGTTGTGTTGCTACTTTACGACTCAGTCAACAGTTTTTCAGTCACATCGGGACGATTTCCTATCTTCATGATCTTCATATACAACGGTGAATACATCACCTCACACAATAGCAAATAAGGCCAAGTGAAAAAAGAGGGTCTGAAAAATTTAGGTTGGGTAGGCACACGTATTTTTTAGATTATTTTTTTTTTGGAAGAAATGACCTTGCTTCAGCATGTTTACAGGCATACAGCCGCAGGGTATTACCAAACTACGAACTTGATACGAAACAAGAGTTGTCATGTTTTGCAAATTACGTGTGATTAAAAAAACGAGCATTATAATCAAGCAAACGTATTTTGAACTGATGCATGTTCTTGGAAATATTGGTAAATAAAATAAATTGGTTTTTATTTTATAATGTAAGTGGTTCGCGGTTTGAATTTTCCATACAGCTACAGTAACTGTAAATTCGGAAATGATTTCGTTCTAATCCTTTGCATGTTTACAATGTATGTATCCTGTATTTGAATAAAATATGTTCAAACCAAATTCGGAAAGATAAAACCCGCACGTTTTAAAACTGGTGTACATGTATGTAAATCATGCCCTATTCGCGAATTTTTAACGTGGCAAATATATGTCTCTATACTTATCCGTAGGACAAGCCCATTTCCAATTTTAGGGGTATTTGTGGTATTTTTCACATTTTTAATAGAGCAATTCGGTAAGCAAGCAGTGAAGATAATGATCAGGTGTCTGATCTGGGTCTGCACTATTTGCCTATATCCGTCCACAAAAAGAACGATTGGCCTATACATGGGCTATAACAAATGTATTAGAGATTAATACATGGCCTCCGTATTTTCCAAAGGGCCGCCAGATAACGTGGATAACTTTTTATTACAGACATGTTTTACTAAAAATAGTAACAAAATGCTTAGTTGCCCGAGCTGATATTGCTCGTGATTCGTGACCCATATTTACCCTCACATGAACCCATATCGGCCCTAGCGTGCCGTCGCAGTTACGTAAAGACCCGCATGTAAACATTTAATAAAACGTTTAAAACGTTGCCGCCCCGTTACCAGGCATATCTGCCCGGCACTCCAAAGGCCCTCAGGCAAAAACAGAGACACCAGGCCGATATGCCTTGCAACGCGGCGGTGCCCATGTATTGAGCTCTAATTATTACATGTTACGGGTTGGATTTACGCGCGGCTCTTTATGTCGAGGCAACCAATGATCATTAAGATGCTGAATGTGCACGTGAGGGCCGATATGGGAGCAGGTGAGGGCCGATATGGGTTCACGTGAGGGTCGATAGTGGTTCACGCGAGCGGGTAATCACGAGCAGTATCAGCCCAGTTGTTACTATTTATTTGTTTTAGTAAAACATGTAATAATAGGTATATTCACAATGATAACCTTTAAAACAGTGGAAGACCCCTTCCTCTTTTATGGATATACTTCATATTCACCTAAATAGTTTTACTAGAAATAAGAAGACTCTCCCCCCACCCCCCCCCCCAAAAAAAAAAAAAGAAAAATAAAAAAAACACACGCAAATTAAAAAACAACAACACAAAACCCAAGAAAAACAAACAAACAAAAATTTACCGTGAATCCTTAAAATAACTCGCTATGTCCCCAATATGAGTCTTGCCTGGCGTTAGTCACTTGTCGAATTTAAATTATTTTGTTTCAAATTGTATAAGAACGAAAGTCTCGGTATAAATAAGAGCTGGTTGTTTGTATTTACGTTGTTTCTATCCTCCAGATTTGTTCTGGTTATTAGAGACAATGCAGTATGTATGCTAATTAATTAAATCATGCAACTGGAATGTGGAGTGATGTCATCATATAGAAGCTGACCAACTCTGTTGTATGACGATGAATAGTAATCTTGTAAAAACGTTTTGTCCTAGTTTGTAGACCAACCGAATTTTGCCTGGATGGGTCATTGCATATATTGAGGGGATCACAGGTTATAATTATATTTTATTCTCTGAAGAATGAATTTGTCTTAGCAACAATGCAGACTCTGATCGCTTGAAAAAGTTAACATACTGTGGCGTATTATTTCCAAATATAAAGTATCTTTCTCCGAAGATCGATTTAGTTCAGCAAACAGTGCTGTCTTCTATGTTTGCCATAGTTGTCGTTTACGGGGTTTACAGTTTACAAAGGGTTAAAATTTGCATTGCTTATGTGAGCCAAAAACAAGTTATCGCATAGTCGACCAGCGAATGCTCTGATGAGCTTGCCGCCCAGCGCCCAGTCTCGCCGGAGCCTTCGCTACTCGCATACACAAAGTTTTAAAGGGAACGAAACTGCTTGCGAATCCCGAAGCCTGATATTTGTTGCGACGTGGGCAATTTATAATATTGTTTGACGATATTTATTCTACTCTAAGGACGCTTGGCTGGCTGGTAAATGTAGCTAGGGTGGGGGATATATTATTATATGCTACAACCATTGAGGTGTTCAAACGGAATTTCAAAAATGTTAATGATAAAAGGAACTCAACAGCTTGTCCTTACAATGGTGCAACTGTCTTAAGTTTCACACAGTTAATTAATTTTAGAGATAACAATGTTTTGGTCATTGAAATAGTGTTTAAAGATATCTCAGACCCTATACCGTAGAGACCTTGCTTATTTCTCTGAAGAATCCTATTCCTAATCATCTTCTCAAAGGTATTTACCTTTCGATACATGAATCGCAGCCCTTGGTGATCTTCAGACATATGGCAAATTTTAACCCCTATAAGCCTAGCGTCCTTTTTGTGGGACATAGGAAAACAGTGCAGACCCAGATCAGACGCCGCAGATGCTGCGGCGTCTGATTACGCTCTCCACTGTTTGCGCACACAGCAATATTCTATCAAAATTTGAATAAAAATGAAAAATGCCACCCAACAGCCCTTAAAACGGAATTGGACTGGTCCACTTGAGAAGAGTGGGATATTCTATTGGGCTTAAATGGGTTTAGGAGGTTTGAAATTCCTAAAAGTGAGGCAGGAATGACGACGTAGGTTTTGCCAACCAGCTGTTTGTGGAACCTGGGCATATGCATATACGGGAGGAGTTACTCGATTTTGCAGAGATGTGAAAATCACGGTGAAAAGAAACTTACACTGGGTCGAACGCATTAATTTATATACTGTATATCAAAACTGCGATTCAGATCGCAAAAATAGCATTGTCGATCGTAAATGTATTTATTTTTGCAATCAAAAGCGTAGTTTTTGGCGATCGCAAACGCAGTTTTGTCTAAAAATTGCGTTCAAGATTGGCGCCTATCCAGTGTGTTTGTACATGTAGATGCCAGTCTTCTGGGAAAAAATCAGACGTGACGAGGTTTCACCAGATCTCACATGCGCCAGCTTTAGGGAGATTGGACGAAGGATTAGCTGATAGAGACACGTCAGTTAAAGATCTACAACCGCTAAAAATGAACAAAAATGAAACGCAACGTGAGATTTCCAACAATATGGTATGTGCGACGAGCAAAGGCTCAGACCAGCCTGCGCATACGCGCAGACTGATCAGAGCCTTTGCTAGTCGCATGAATATTCTATGACTGTTAAGCTACTGACTGAACACCATTTGGAGTTTCTAAGTTTAAAAGGAGGCTGCTTAGGAACGTCTGTGTCTACACATGTCAAAATGCCACATTGTTGGAAATCACATGTCGCGGCTCAAATGAAGATTGTTTGCACAGGTCCGATCTTCACAGGTCTCAACCCAGAGAAGACACAAAATACAGCCATCCACGCGTCAGTAAGAACACACAGTAAAGCTACAGCAAAAATGGTTGAAAAACTAGAAAGGACACTAAGACCTACATAGGGTTAGATAAACATTTTTTGGGCTTATTTCTATATATTTTCTAACCTATCAGTTTTAACATATGTTTTAGGTTCTCAAAAGAACCGCTTCAATGAGACGGTTCTTTTGAGTACCCACAACATATGTTTTGGTTGAGAAATAAGAGTTAATTTTTTGGTACGCACTTAACTAAGGCCTAGTCTGACCTACATTAGAAAGCAACATAAAACGCACTCAACGCAAGCAACAACAATGAACCAACTACAACAGAATCTCCCCACCTTAGAACGGAAGGCAGCCAAGGCCACCGGGGGCTTAAACAGCAACTTTGACGGGACCACGGTTGTGATCTTTCCAGTCTTTATTGTTCAGCTCTACCGAAAATACCAGTTCTTCATGTTGGCACCAACTCTCCTTCCTAGTGACGTTATTTTCTGTTCTAATTGCCTATTATCGACGGAGTTCCGTACGTCCCTCTGTGATAAAGTAAGAAAAAAAACTAGTCAGGATCCTCCACCCCGACGGAATTTTCTGCATCCGCGCGCATGAAACTAGGCATAAACCATGTATATAAACTGTGGTCGATCCATAAGATAAAAAATCAAACATGCGGATATTTGTCAGGTCGGTAAAGTTAACAGCGATATTGCTCCAGCGAAAAACGGTCAATTTGGCAGCAATGACCGTTTTTCGCTGCAGCAATTATCGCCCAAATTGCTGCCAACTTGACCGTTTTTCGCTGCAGCAATATCGGCAAAATTACTGCCAACTTGGCCGTTTTTCGCTGCAGCAATATCGGCAAAATTGCTGCCAACTTGACCATTTTTCGCTGCAGCAATATCGGTAAAATTGCTGCCAACTTGGCCGTTTTTCGCTGCAGCAATATCCGCAAAATTGCTGCCAACTTGACCATTTTTCGCTGCAGCAATATCGGCAAAATTGCTGCCAACTTGACCGTTTTTTTGCTGCAGCAATATCGGTAAAATTGCTGCCAACTTGGCCGATTTTCGCTGCAGCAATATCCGCAAAATTGCTGCCAACTTGACCGTTTTTTGCTGCAGCAATATCGGTAAAATTGCTGCCAACTTAACCGTTTTTCGCTGCAGCAATATCGCTGCTAACTTTACCGACCTGACAAATATCCGCTTGTGTCTATATTTGTCAGAACCAGGAAACATACGACGTTTTGAAATTTCTTCGAAAAATGAGCAAGTTTTACATTTTGATTAAAATATTAATACTTTGAGATAAATACAAAAGTAAACAGCCATCGTGTGAAAATGCCATACTGAAAATGGCTTGGGATACCACCACTAACTAGCTTATAACAAATAACAAGTAAAGGTCGCCCACCTTTTTCACTATCAAGTGACAAAAGGAAAACATTTGAAAAATCGTATGCATGCTCGCAGCGTAGGCCTTGGTCGCTTGCGAATGTTCATTTGGGCTAATCAGTCTGATCATATTTGCATGTACACATATCGCATATATGACCAGCGCAGGCCCAGGTAAGCATGCGCTTGCCAGAACACTGTATGCATCTGACCAAAAAACAAGAGATCTGCATGCATGCTTTATAATTGCGAGGACAACTACACCTTGTGGCTAGACTTTAGAATCTGTCCGACGGACCAGAATGCGCAAATGGATCTGTTTCTACCTATCTTCATTCTGCTTCTGCACGATAATGATTTTCCCCAAATACAGGTGTAAAATTATCTCGTATTATAAGAAGATAAGACAAATATAACTTTCATTGTGAAGTTTTCTTTGAAGTCGCCGCTTCGGTCATCTTCCAAGGAAAGGAAAATAGACAATGTTTATTCTTAAGATTAGATAAAATTAGGTGATTTTAGTTCAAAATCTTCAACAGCTATATTCTAAGTGTTTGTTTAATTATTTTAATCGTGTTAAATGGTACCTTTTGAAGCAATTGTTTACTTAATTCTGCTGGTTTAACACCGATATGGATAGGAAATAATCGTCTATAATCGGTCGTGAACTCTCGGCTCTAACCAAATTCATATTGTCCACATGCTGCTCATCTCGCGGGCAAATTAAAAAGAGAAGTTCAATATACAGTAAAACCTGTGTAAAACGGCCACTCTAAAAAAGACCAAATATTCGTTTTCAAGACTAAATTATCGCTAAAAATGCAGGTTAGAAGTATTGCAGAATGCTCCAAAGGGAGCATTCTGCAATACTTTCGACCTTCATTAAGCTACCATTTGTCTTAATAGATCTTTGTTTTGTCTTTTTTTTTGAGTGGCCGTTTTACACAGGTTTTACTGTAATTGCACCAACATTGTCTGGCAACGAATGACAAGGCGAGCATGTGCCAGTGCACAGGCTCGCAAAGCTTTCGCTACTTGCTTACGCAAAGTGTGGATGAAGATCAAGACTCAGGTCGAAAAGTGTCTACGTCTTGTCTCGTTGGATACGTCGAAATGTGTGTTTGAATGAGGCTTTTGCGCATATGCGATAAGTAACAAAATCTCGAGTGCTGGCTAGAGGCCTACGTTTAGGCCTGAGTATTCATCTTGATCCTTTATGAGTATGCGAGCAACAAAGGTTCTGGTGAGTCTGTGCAAATTCTGCGCATTTGCGCAGACTCGCCCAAGCCTTCGCTGCTGAACAATGCGATGAGAATCAAAATCGAATGCGCGCGGACTCATTTGTGTATTCAGTAAAACAATGACACCTATAATTAGATGCGTGGGGATACACCAGACACTCATGACGTACTATTACCTCACCGTGGCATCAGTATTCAGCAATACATAACAATTCAGGTGCAGTCAATACACAAAATTACGATGCAGCACACAGCAGGGTGCCATAAAATACGTGACAGCTCAGGTACAGATTCAATACACAAACGTAAGATGTAAGATCCAGCAGGGTGCAATGGATAGCCAGGACAGCTGCGCTTATATTCCCACATTTATGTTCAATAGAAACTTACATCCTTATCATTTTCATCGTACTGTAGTAGTCTGGGCTTCCTGGTTGATTCTGAAAATCTTTTCTATTTCTAAATAATGGCGAAGACCCTGCCTGGATATATCGCCTGCCCTGTCACTTGCAGGATTGACCTATTTTGCTCGACCATAAAGGCCATCACGAAAATTTAAACAATGTTTACACGTTATAAGTGGATGGAACAAGCATTTTTTCATTCGGGTTTTTACCATCTGTTCTGCCCTAATTTTAATCTAGGCAACTCGAAAAAGTCTTATCCCAAAGTACTAGTCTTGCGTCTTTTTTTGCGGGACATGGGCAAACAGTACATACCAATTTCAGACGCCGCATAACGCGGCATCTGATCAGGGTCCCCACTGTTTGCTAACATAAGTAGGGTTCTATTAAAACGAAAAATACTTCCCAGACCGTGCAGCCCTTTTAAACCGAAATAGACTGGTCCAGTTGGTACCATAAGAGAGGGAAATTTCACTGGGCTTAAATGGGTTTTAAACATCTTGTCACGCTGTATCGCAATAATCAGTTGAATATCGAACCCTTCATATTGGATATACGACACCTGAAAAAGCCCGTAGCATGCAAAAACCAACGATATCCAAACGGTCGAGATCCATGCGAGTTGTTACTGTATTTCGAATCGTGCTTATGCTGTGGAATAATTATTACTTAGTTATACCATGGTATATGAATAAAGGTCAAATCTGATTGGAACCATCGCTTTTCCCAGTGTAAACCCTCGTCTTTACTGCGGCACCAGGCTGTATATATGGAAAGAACTAGTTTTCACTGAACTATTTTATCCTCAATTTTTAAAGCAGTAAAACGATCAATTTTACAGATCATACATTGTAACAACGTAATCCCAGGTAACCCTGTGCATTACATGCCACTGATATTCCATTTCAACATATGTCAAGAACAATGCCAAGCACAAATGCCCAAAATGCTAAATCGATCCACGCCCTGTGTTGTGAGGGCCCTTTCTCGCGTCATGCATGGAGTAGTAGTTTTGAGAGAGATTATAAACCCTGAATTTTAATGTGGAAATGTTTACCAACACCTGGTTATTCTTTTTCTTCAAATTTAGACGGTGAAAAAATAACAAGGTACCTGTGGCTATCATATAAATAATATTAACTTGCAATCAAAACGGTATTACCGCTCTGGTGTCAAATATGACTTCTAGTCCATGGAAAAAATATACGAGCCAGTTACAATGTATGCGATTTTGGTTATTATCGTTTATGCAAGCAGCGAGGCTCAGGCGAGCCTGCGCTCCCGCGCAGTCAAAAATAGGGATGTACCTTGGCCAAAGTGTAGGCCTCTAGTTCCACTGCGCTTAGATATATAAAGAAAGCCTTTACCAGGGACTCTCTATACAAAGGGACAGGAAACACCGTATTAATTTTGCCTTGTAGATACAGTACCATACTTACAGACATTGTAAGAAGGAGTTAGTGAACTTATTTAAAAGTGAATTTTTCGGAATAGAAATAATAATTAATCATTTATGAAGTTTAAAAACACCCAGTAAATAAAGTAGCTTTTCAGCTTCAAAACAATTTAATTTTCAAAAAGTTACATTGTGCTTTTCTCCATTTAATCACACCGATAGTTGGTATGAGCGCCAGAGCCCCTAAAATGTTTACATTTGGTACATATTACAACATAATAGATACATATATCAAGTTACAATGTAGACTGTGTGATTCAGCACAAGGTAGTAAAGATGGAATAGTAATTCAAAAGTGTTATTAAGTAAAATTTGACATAGATGATAAATTGTAAATTAACAGTTTGTGTTCGACTTTTCATGCTCTTGTGTGAGTAAGTGGCATATCTACATTAATTGCTGGTTCCCAGTCTTTGTGTAGAGAGTCCCTGCTTTTACTAATACGCGATATGTACCAAATTCTCATGAACTGACTTATCATGCTTATATGTGTTCAGATATTATGTATGAATGGTGTAATTTCACCCAACTATGCCCAGCATCCAACCCATTTATGCATATTTACATCCCATAATTTGCTTGGGCGATTTCAGACTCAAAATATCGAATTGCAGCCTCAAAATACTGAATAAGGCAAGATATAAAACGCATTTTTAAAGTTTGTTTTCAGTATAACTAAAACTAACGGACAATTTAAACTCTTTTTTGTACAGGGCATACAGCAAGTTCAATTGTCCGAAATATAAACATAAGAAATCCAAATCTTAATTTTCTAAAGTGTAAGATTTTGGAAATTTTGAACTCTCAGTCATACATTTTGACGGAGCACAAAGTTGTCGTATTTCGATCCAACAAATGATGTAATTGAACCATCCACCAAACAATCAACTATTAAACAACTAGAATAGACCTCTCTGAGGATCAACGTTGACTCTTACCTCGTCCTCAACTTGCGGAACAAGGGGACAAAGAAAGCTAGTTTAGCCATGGGTGAAAGTTTCATTTTTTTTCTAAAAAAATCATGATTTCCCTCAAATTCATGAATTTTGGGAAGAATTCTCGAAATCCTGATTTAAGAAAATTATATAATAGATTAATTAGCTTCTCTTTTTAGTTTATATATATATATATATATATATATATATATATATATATATATATATATATATATATATATATATATATATATATATATATATATATATATATATATATATATATATAAAAGTTGACGACTTAAACTTGAACGTGTTAATACAAGTACGTTGTGGGCATGCTGCAAATTTTATGATTTGAATTTCCTAAGTTCAGGTATTGGGAATTTTTGAACGTCATCCCTGTTTTACAGCTCAAATTTTACCGTTCTGTCTTCCAAATGGAGTGACCAAGCTCATAAGATTAGGTGCCTGTCGCATATGCGTAAACGTATTTAATAAAACACGCATGCGCAGATATCCATTTGGGCCAGAGACTTTCTTTTTTGCCTGACCCTTCATCTACGTCCCTACTTTGTGCGTGAAAACAACGAAGACTCATGAGGTGTCTCAATTAATATCTGCATTTTTTTTTATTGTTCAATGAACAAATTATGGAGCCCGTGCAATTTAGCAAAGTTTGCACTTTTCTTAGGATTGCAACAGCAAAGTAGAACATTGGCGTATCCAGAGGGGGTTCTCTGGGGGTTCGTTTGAACCCCCTCCCAGCCCTCCACGTTTTTAAATATCCTATGAAAATGAAATAATTTGGTCTCAGTGAGACCAAATTTTTCATTTTAATGGAATATTCGTTCATTTTTGTGTTAGAATCGAAATAAATTTGCGCTGTTAGTGATTTGTTGCTTAATATATCATTTTCTGTCGCGCTCGAGATTTATCCACTTTAACGACTGACCTCCAGCCAGTGATATATTAAGCAGCAAATCACTGCAAGCGTGGACCACACATGTTTGTTTCATTGCATTAACACTTCCCGGGTCCCTCGAAATATGTTTGCACATTCGGTCTATCGGCTTCGGAGCATGGAAAAAGTGTGATCCATAGTGGTCTAGTGATTCACGGCGGTACATGATAAGCAAGTTTATTTACTATAGATAAACAAAAAGCTTTGAGGCGTGACTGTATATTATAATATTGAAAATACCGATCTAGAAATAGGGTTTCAGGCGTTTACTTACATTTATTATCATATTTTGATACACATAGATGTTCCAGTCCGACTGGCTCATTTTACGCATTATGCATCAACCTTTGGATATAGAATGATCCAAAGGGCATTACTCAGGGGTCGTGGTATATCTATATTCTGTGAGAAGCGGTAGTGATTGACATGGATTTCACAATGCTCATGGCTCTGTGGCCAAAGGTGTTACTTGGAGAACCGATGCAGGTGTTTGAATTACATTTAACGAGAAGTATCGAATTTTAACAAAAAGGTTTCCGTAATGCTATGCCCTTGGCCGTCATACTGGACGAAAGAACCCATACAGGTTAGCGTTGTTGCGTATCATTTTTTCTCGTGGCGAACAACCCGGTGACTTTAATTAATTTTGATACTTAATAAGACACCGGGTTCCTTTCTTCTCCCTCAAACGACGGCTTTGTCCCACTCAAAACATGTTCTGTTTTTCAATGTAGCATCTCTTAAAACTCGCAGCGGGCAACTTTTGTGTTTCTGTAAACTAAGGTTGTAATCTGTCATATGTTAAGGCCCGGTTTTCATATGACAAAATATAATCGTGTTTGATTCATGTCTTAATGTTTCGCTGAATTAACTATATTGAATAATTTCATAATAATTGTTCAGCCATTTGACAAATCTACAACACCATCCATTTTATAATAATATGGTCGTTTTATCTGACTTTTGGCCAATAACTTCATGAAAACAGCTGTTCAGATGGTTGGAATTGCTTTCAAATTGGATATAAGTGAACCCTGTATCGAGCGAAAAACGCCTGGACCAAGTACGACACCTGATCGTGGACAGATGACTTAGCCCTTGTATTTAGTTTGTTTTGCTTCTTTTTGTCACAGTCAACACATTTTCAGTCATGTCGGGAAGGGTCTTCCTGGGTTGAACCGGGACTAAGCAGTGAAAGTGTCTTGCTCAAGGACACAACACAGTGACTCCACCGTCGGTGAGTCTCGAACTAGCAACCGTTCGACCCCAAGTCTAACGCTCTACCAACTGAGCCACTGCGCTGCGCCCTTGTTTATAGAAGCAGGCTGGCAACATGAACTAAACACAATGATAATTTTGCTATGGGTAACCATTTGAAGTCGGAGACACGTCCAATGAGTTGTACCGCAAAGGGTACTGAATACGGAAAAATAGGGTCATTTTTGTCGAGGCAAATAATAATAAGACCAAATAAAAAAATAAATGTTTCAGGTAATGGGTCTGAAAATTTTAGGTTGGATAGGCACACATATTTTTCTGGAAAAACTATAATTTTATGCATTTTGAAAGGCATTTAAAGTATCAATTATGCTATCAAGTTTCACCTCGATTGGGAGATCGACTCTTTGGATCTCTTTCCCTGCTAGTCACGTCTTTCTTCTTCTTCTTTTCCCAACATTTACAAACTGTCTGGGCCAAGATATGGCCCGGCACAAGCAAAGTCGGGTACATGTACTTAAATAATACTGGTAGTACATACTGCATTTTCCAACATGTTTTCTTAAATTGTTGAAAGTACATATTTATATGTTAGGATGGTCCGTCCCCAAGTTGGGTAAGGCATATCTTTGCCTATATAGTGAAGGTGGCGTTAAGAATCAGCACAGGGTCCCATATGATACAAAAATGTAGGTGGACATTGTGTTGCCTAATCTGCTATATACTTCGTTATCCGATTCTATACAGTTTGTAATGATATGCATTGTTGAGTGGTGTACCGAAGACAACTCTAAATAAATTACAAAATGTTCAAAACACAGCCGCGCGTGTTGTAACCAAAACATCTCGTTACTGCCACATAACCCCTATACTGAAAGAACTTCATTGGCTACCTGTACAATATAGGATCCAGTATAAAATTCTTACTCACACATACAAAGCACTGCATGAACAATCCCCAGTTTACATTAAAGAGTTACTCCAAGTGTATAGGCCACGAAGAGACTTAAGATCACAAAATAACCCTCTTATTCTTGAGGTACCAAGAAGCCGTACTGTGTTGTATGGTGATCGCAGTTTTGCTATAATTGCTCCAAAACTATGGAACGCTCTCCCACCTGGGGTTCGGGTCTGTAGCACACTCTGTGCTTTCAAGCAGTCACTTAAGACACACTTTTTCATACAAACGTACGGAAAGTGAAGACTGATTATTTTAGAATATAACTGAACTTTATATAAACAGGGTGACATTGTTTTAAATGTTTTACAGTAATTAGTTACATTGGTAAACTGTTTAACTTGCGCAGTTTACAAAGATCGTAAGTGGATTTTACTATATAAGTTTGTTTTTAGAATTTAAATAGTTTAGTTTATAGGAACATAAGACATTAATAATTTTAAACCAAACAGCGGTAAACTAGTTTACTGTTTAACTGTTCATTTTGTAGATCGAATTGTCTATTTTATTTGTATTTGTGTGTGTGTGTGTTTTAATGTATCTGTGTATGTTTTAATGTATTTTATGCAAAGCACTTTTGAACGTATGCACATATGATAAAGGTGCTATATAAATTTGGTATAATAATAATAATAATAATAATAATATCCGGACTAGCGTACGAGTGAAAAGATTAACAATTCTACAACAATATTTCAGACCATTCGCACATTGGGATTATTTTAGAATGATAACATTATTAAGGGTCTGTTCATTGGGTGTGCCACATTTACTGTGTATAAACCCCCCTGTCACAATTTTCCTCACTCCATCGAGATACAGATTAGAAGTCATGCCGTGAATCAGTAAAACCCCTTCCCGTATATCGATCGATACAATAAAAACTCGATAATTAGAACTCTGATAATTCGAAAATATTAAAAGTAAGGTTGCAAAGATCAGGAATCGATACAATCAAGTACCACACCTGACCCAGGATACCAATGGGAAAGTGACAAACTCACAGAAGACACCACAAACGAGAGCCAAGAGGTCAGCCCTTTCCCAGCAGGTGACCACAAAGCACATATAAACAGACGCGCACAAAACATAGCAAACACAAGACAGAACAAAAACATAAAAGATCCACAAAAGAAGTACCGCCTTGGAACGGTCAGTAAAATATTTTACTGGAGGGCTTAAACCGGTTTAACGACGCCAACCTCACCCTTTAAGTTCAAAGAACAAGGCGTATTTTTGAACTATAATATATTAAATAATAAAACGTATCTTTGGGGCGCTTAAAAGAAGCGTCACATCGAGAGGTTTCTTTTAAAGCTGCATACTCTGTAACTATGAACATTTTTCGAAAAAAATATTTTCTTTTTAAATCATTTGTAAAAGTAGAATTAAATTATGTTGTCACAATAAATCTAATTTCTACAGCTGAAAACTGCATTGAAAAGTGAATTATCTTATAAAAACAGGTGCTTTTTCTCTTATTTGAAATTATTTGCGTCCCTCCAATAATTCTAGACAGGTAATTTTTAACATAAATGCTGTTGTTTTGGTACTAATAATTTATTAATTATTACGAAAAAGGTAAAATGTGTACCTGAATTCTAGTATTTTTACTGTGTTCTTGAAAAATAGAAACATTATTCTAAAATGAAAAGATCAAAAGTTACAGACTATGCAGCTTTAAGCACCTAGAAGCATAGGTTTGATAGGACATTGAAGTTTTAGTTTATGCTAGGTTTAGATTAACGCAATTTTGGGCTTCAAATTATAAATAATTTCTATTACCCATCAGTTTTAACAAATGTTTTAGGTGCTCCAAAGATCCGTCTGTGACGGTTTTGTTGAGTACCCAAAACATATGTTTTGGTTGAGAAAGTAAACCAGGGGTCGCAGGTTCGAACCACGGCTTCGGGTGCTCCGGACATAAGATACACGCACAAACCATAATCCTTCCTGGCACAGTACTGGTTACTGACTAGAAAAAGCTACAACACGTTTTTTTTTTAAACTCAAGGCCTGGACCGTCAGACCGATAATACCAGCATAATAAACTCCTCAAAATAATTAAAGGACCAAGATGTTCGAACCGCGAGTATAATTAGCTCAAGCATTTAAATTCTGTAAAACTTGGTCCAAATATTTCTACTCTTCATGCCCATAAATCGAGGATCATTGTTACTGATTTCCATGCCTAAGTCTGCCATAACTGTGTCTCAAATGCACATGCACCCAAAACACACTTTCAAAAGGCATTTGGTGAGGTAAAGAAATTGTTCTGTGGTCATTCGGGTAGAATGAAAGTGACACAAAATTATACTTCAGCTTACATGCAAAATATTTCTTCGAACAGTTTAATTATACAGGGAAGCAAACATTTTCATCTCTGACAATGGAGTCTTGACATTGTTTTGTTTTCTGAAAACAATGTGTGAACTTGGCCATCGATAATCAGATTTTCAATCGTCATTCTATATATTTGAGTGCTAGAAATATATCCCGACGAATTGTACAAAGATTGTCACAGACAAACGCCACATTCAGTTGTCTGAACCCATAGTCTGGCCATAAAACGCAACAGCCAAAAGGGGCAATTTTCTCTCACAGGAATAGGTGGGTGGTATCGACGGAATTAAACACCATGAAAGCATGCGAAAACAGATATTTCAGCATCTTAAAGCATTATTCATTCATTTCATGCAGTTCTGTGGTCCATGGATCACACACAAAATATGACATTCAGGTCAAGTTTTAAATGAAACAAAATTCATGTTAGGGGATTCAGGAGAAAACAGAATAAACAACCAACAACGAACTGGATTATCAGAATGTGTTTAATCGTCGACCGGTTTCGGTCATCTAAGACATTTTTAGTAACATTTTCTACCATTTTCTTTTTACTGAGGGCGTCAAAGATGTCCGAAAATTTAGACCAGATCTTAAAATTGGATTTCAAAATACGTTCTACACACTATGCATCAATGATATAATTGATAGTATATGTCCTTCAATTATTTTGAGGAGTATATATTATTTTTATGACTCAAAGCCTTTAATTCGAACTACTGATAATTCGAAGTTAAACTGTTCTTGAGGACTTCGAAGAAACGAAAGGGGTTCGTGCATTAAGGGGCTCTTTTGCCCCCCCCCCCCCTCAGAGCCAAAAACTGAAACATGCTTTTCACCAATTTCATCTTGTTGGTTTATTAGAAGAATAGCCCAAGTGTAAAATTCTGGCATTTATTTTACTTTTACCGATTGCCATGGTAACCAAAATGGCTGACAAAATAGGCTTAAAATAGAGAAATTGCCATTTTAGGCCAAGTTTGAGGCTTTTGGAGACCGATTTTTAAGAATTAGATATCAGCACAAGCAAATAACAAAAAAATTGTGCCGTGATAATTCTCATAATCTGGTAAAATCTATTTTGGTATTTGCTTGTGCTCTATATTAATTCCTCTATTACATGTCTCAAATTTGCTTCAAAACGGCCATTTTCCTATTTTCAGTCTATTTTGGCGGCCATTTTTGTTACCATAGCAACCGTAAAAGTCGAATCAATGCCAGACTTTTACACTTTGGCTTTTGTTCTAATAAACTAATACAAAGAAACTTGTGAAGAGCAACTTTTAATTTTTGACCTCATAATAATTTTTTAACCTCTTAATGCACGTACCCCTTTGACTGTATATTCAAAATGTTGATGTTATTGTGATAGTTTTGGTCGCTTGGGTACAGGAATATGAAAGCAGAATAATAGAACAATGTGAATACAATGTATATAGCTTCTCAAAGAATTTGTTAATACAAATGAAAGATCTCACAAGAGCCGATCAACAGATGTTTATCAGCAGTACCAGCTACGGTATAGCAATATAATGTTACAAAAATGCATTCTCCGCGGCTGTACGCCTTTAACCCTGTCCATTAAATATATACTGAAGGATCGCAGGTTATAATTTCCACATACAAATCAATTTCTTGCACGGAAGATAATGTTTGTCATAGCAAACAGTGTAGACTCCCATGAAGTGTCACGTTATTTCTGGGTCTTCACTGTTTGCCAAAAACACTTTTTCCACTGAGGACCACAATCCAAAGTGGAAATTAAATAGAGCCAACTGGGATCTATTTAATACTCTATGCACTGGTAAATTAATACCAGAAAACTTCAAAGAATCTTCTGATCCCATATCTGACTTTACTTCTTCTCTTATAGAAATATCTAAAGAATGTATTCCTCAAACCTCGACAAATCCAACTAAAAGTAATCCATGGTACAACGACGACTGTAAAGAGGCAATTAAACAACGTAAACAAGCTCTATCTAAATTTAAAAAATCTCCAAATTCCAACAACTTGAATGACGTTAAAGTATTTAGAGCTAAAGCCCGCAGAACAATTAAACTTTCGAAACGTAAGTCATGGAGATCTTATGTTTCGAAAATCAATCATAAAACACCTATTAAAAAGGTTTGGGATATGATAAGAAAAATCTCTGGAAAAAACAAATCCCCCAATTACACACATTTAAACATGGTGGGTACTGACAGCAAAGCAACTTCAAAAACAGACATTGCTGACACTTTAGGAGAAACTTTTTGTCACAATTCATCATCATTCAAGTACTCTGAATCCTTCAGAAAGATTAAAACTGAACAAGAGAAAGTTAAATTGAATTTTAAATCACAAAATAATGAAATTTATAACAAAGATTTTAATTTAGATGAATTAGTTGAAGCTATTCAACTATCACATGACTCAGCCACGGGTCCTGACGAGATCCACTATCAAATGCTTAAACATCTCCCAGAGAATTCTCTTGAAACCCTTTTGAATATATTTAATTACATTTGGACTACTGGTAAATTTCCAGAAGATTGGACCTTAGCAACCATAATCCCAATTCCCAAACCTGGGAAAGATCCTGCGGAACCTAATAATTATAGACCTATAGCTTTAACAAGTTGTCTATGTAAAACACTTGAAAGAATGATAAATAAAAGACTTACTTGGTTTTTAGAATCCAATAATCATATATCGCGGTTTCAGTCTGGTTTCAGATCTGACCGCAGTACAACTGATAATTTAGTTAGATTGGAAACCTTCATACGTGATGCCTTTATTAAAAAGGAACATGTAGTTGCTGTGTTTTTTGATTTGGAAAAAGCTTATGATACCACGTGGAGATATGGCATTTTAAAAGATATCCACAAACTAGGATTAAGAGGTAGACTTCCTACATTCATTGAAAACTTCCTTGCAGACCGCGCCATGCAAGTCCGAGTTGGCTCCTCTCTGTCTGACTATTATGTCCAGGAGCAAGGTGTACCTCAAGGGGGTGTGCTATCTACAACACTTTTTAGTATCAAAATTAATGATATTGTGAAATGTTTAGGTAATCTTACTGATTGCTCATTATACGTTGACGACTTCTGTATCTGTTATCGCTCGAAAAGCATGGCAACAATTGAACGTCAACTACAACAAAATTTGAATAAGATTGAAAATTGGGCAACAAGCAATGGCTTTAAGTTTTCCAAATCAAAAACACAGTGTGTACATTTCTGTCAGTTGCGCAAGCAACATGATGATCCGGTTTTACATTTATATGGATCACCTATTCCAGTTGTTGAGGAATCTAAATTCCTTGGCATTTTATTTGATAGAAAACTCAGTTTTATACCCCATATTAAATATCTCAAAGCTAAATGTTTAAAAGCATTGAATCTTTTAAAAGTGCTTTCCCATACTTCTTGGGGTGCAGACCGAACTACACTTCTAAAGCTGTATCGGTCTCTAGTCCGGTCAAAATTAGACTATGGCTGTATCATATATGGCTCTGCACGAAAATCATATCTTCAAATGCTTGATCCTATACATAACCAAGGACTTAGATTAGCTTTAGGGGCTTTTAGAACTTCTCCTGTTGCTAGTCTCTATGTGGAAGCAGATGAACCATCACTATATTCACGAAGAGAGAAACTCTCTTTGCAATATGCTATAAGACTTGCTGCTAACCCATCAAATCCTGCTTATGAAGTTACATTCCCACCAAATTATGTTAATTTGTATGAACAAAAACCTAAAGCTATTAAATCATTTGGCATCAGAATTTCACCACTTTTAGAATCTGCCAATATCAAACCACAAAATATTGAAAAACATTTTACACCAAATATTCCAGCTTGGTGCATGAAACCACCAGAAATACTTTTTGATTTACATTCTGGGAAAAAATCTGAATCAAATCCACACATATTAAAAGATGATTTCAGAAAAATGCAAAGTCGTTATAAGAATTACCAACAAATTTATACTGATGGGTCAAAGGAAGACTCAAAGGTTGGTTGTGCTGTTATATCAGACAACCATAGTAATATGCAACGTATACCTGACGATTCATCAATTTTCACTGCTGAAGCCAAAGCAGTTGATCTAGCTTTAGATTTCATTAGCACTTGTGATGCAAACAATAAATTTATTATATTTTCTGACTCGCTCTCTGTACTGAAAGCAATGAACCATACCAGTTCAAAGAATCCACAGATTCAGACACTTTTAGAAAAATGTCATGAGCTTTTAACTTATAAAGAAATTGTTCTCTGTTGGATTCCTAGTCATATAGGTATCCAAGGGAATGAGATGGTAGATAAGCAAGCAAAAACATCGCTTTCATTAGAACCAACTTCTTTTAAAATTCCATTTTCCAATTTTAAGCCCTCTATCAATAAATATATCTTGGAAGAATGGCAAACTTCATGGAATAACAGCATTGGTAATAAACTTCTTGACATCAAACCAACTATTGGTGAATATCAATCGGTTGTTCGAAACATTAGAAGAGAAGAAGTAGTATTAGCTCGACTCCGCTTAGGTCATACAAGAGTCACTCATTCATACTTACTACAAGGTGAAGAGCATCCTCAATGTGTTGGTTGCGACGCACCTTTCACTGTACGTCACTTCCTTTTGGAATGTGGCGATTTTGCACAAGTAAGAAATAATTGCTTCCATGTTAATAACATGAAAGAATTATTTCAAGATATACATATTGATAGTATTATGACATTTTTAAGACAAATAAATCTTTTTAACAAAATCTAATTGCTGTTTTTAAAATCATGTTTTGTTTTACATTTGTATCAGACCATAATACAGATTATATTATGTTGTATTCTGTTCAGTTAAAGAACATGTACAGTTATCTGAATAGCTCTTTGAAACTGTCAGATATTGTACGTGGTCTCTCCTGTCAACAATCGTATTGCAACTTATTATCATAAAACAAACTCATCATCACCATTCCTTTTATTTTATCTTATAAATTTTTAACTTTTTCCATCCTCATCATGTTTCGTTAATACCGTCTGACGCTAATGACCCACAAGGGTTGATGCGTCGTTAAGCACCAAACAAACAAACAAACTGTTTGCCAAAGACATTAGTATACAAAAGTAGACACTAGTATACAAAAGAGTTAAAAGTGTACAATCGGAGAAAATTACACAAATTATGAAACCTGTGCAATTTGCTCCGGTTCTATTTTGTTATTTACCGAAATTGTAACACCAAAATAGATTTTTTAAACAGTACATTGCATTTTTTTCTTGAAGTAAAGGGTATAAGTTATACTAAACACAGAGGAGGCGATTTTGAACATTACACACACACACACACACACACACACACACACACACAGAGAGGTTTGATGTTTTGCACTATTTTCAAGTTTTATCGACCTACATTGTTCCACCTACATTGTTTATTTCTATTTTTTAAAGTATGAAAGTGAAAGTTTTCAGGATTTATCCTGAATTCAGGATTTTAAGTCAGCCTCAAAATGCTGAATTAAGGAGACTATAACAGCTTCTATGTTATGTAAACAGAAGTAATCATTTTAACTTTAAATTATCCGTTTTTGTAGACATCCTTTACATAATCTTAAAACTAAACATAGAAGCTATTATAGTCTCCTTAATTCAGCATTTTGAGGCTGACTTTCTTTGGAAAGTCAGTCTCAAAACCCTTAAAACTTTCACCCATGAAAATAACATTTTAATTACGGTGAGTATGAAATTGTGACTTCTGAAGCTTTTCGCTGCTCGGTTCCGTGCAGGGACGGGGCACTAACCGTTGGAGCACGCGCGCCCCTTATTTAAAAGTCAATTTCGAACATTTCATTCTAAAGTTGTCGTACGGTTTGCAAATTACACAAATTGTAATTGGACCCTTATTAAATTAGTCTTGTCGTGTTACCTTATCCAATAAAACGGTCACTTCAAAGACTGAAATAACAACAGATTAGAACTGTTATCAAACACTCAAAATTTATTTGTCAGTAAAATTCGCAAAGGTGCTTGGGAAACTTTAAGAAATTTCACGCTCCTTATTACGTTGTGTCCTATTCACATGTTTTGTCCTTATTTGAGTTTGTTATGATCGAGCGAATCCTAAAAGCGCTTTAAACAAAAAGGACATTCTATAATATTTATACGCAGTTACGTGAATTGTATATTCATGCCATGTTTATTTGGGTGAATGGTTCAGGAAATTTCCAGAACTCCGGATTCTGAGGCTGGCTTTCCTCAAAATGCTGAATTGCACGGATTATAATAGCTTCTCTGATTTATTTTCAGTTGATCAGTCACAGGTTTTTAGATAAACAAATGTTTGAACGTAAAATTGTAAATATTTTCTTACCCATAAGTTTAAACATATGTTTTGGGTGCTCAAAAGAGCCGTATCATTGAGCCGTTTATTTTTGAGGACCCATAACATATGTTTTGGTTGAGAAATAAGAAAATTAAATTTTTGGTCCACACGCTTTCTATAAGCCTGTTAAATATCTAAAGACAATCGACATTTCAACTTTATGACATACTGCAGTGCTCTAGATAAGAGCGCGTAATCAGAAACATATTTTTTAATTAAAATATATATTTTGGGAACTCAAAAGAATCATCTCAATCCAAAACATATTTTAAACCAATGCTGATGGATAAAGAAATAGACATAAATTTACTCTGAACATTTTGCCTTTTTGGACCTGTGGCGTAGTACAATATTTTAAATTTAAATTCTTCAAATTCAGGATATTTTAATATGAACTTTCACCCTTGAGAATACAAGTTATTCGTATGAAATATATAATTCCATACCCTTACATAATAGACAGAAATGCTACATTTTTGCTCGGTTTGGATATGGTAGAATAATTACACTCATATTTCAACATCAAAAGTGTAATGTAGCATTATCAAATATTTTATTATTATGAAAGCTGCATGATCTCAACAAGTTTTTTGGGGGATTGAAGAAAAAGAAATGAAGATACTGTATTATTATATGTATGTGCTCCACCTTTTTAATACGTAAGAGAACACCAACTCCCGAGATCTCGAAATACTTTCGAAATAAATATGAAAAAAAAAATCGTATCTGTTAATTTTTCGCCTTATTACCGATGATCAAGGTATTCGTAAGAACCACCTAAATGATACGGTTCACTTAATACGAGCATTACACACAGCATGCTTTCCGACGAAATGTAATGAATATACAATTTTTCGCAAGATGTTACAGACTATCTCAAAACATATGTTGTAGGTACTAAACTTGTAATGAAAATTGTGAATTGTATATTCATGCAGGCCTTTAACAGAAAAATATTTTTCTTATTTCTCAACCAAAACATATGTTGTGGGTACTCAAAAGAACCGTCTCAATACGGTTCTTTTGAGAACCCAAAACATATGGTAAAAATGATGGATAAGAAAACATTTACAATTGTACGCTGATTTTTTTTCTAAGCATGTTATATCACAATTTGCATGTCGTCGGCGTGTAGTCGAACAGAAACATATCAGTGATTATGCAATTTTGAACATCATTTTAGTCGAGGAACGCGCTCTGCGAGTGAATGCTTTTGATTATGTTTTAGCTTACCGACGCGAATGGGGTCCGTCCGGTTTGGCACCACCTGTTAATTAATTTAACCGCATAATATACGGTCCTGTTCATAATAAGTTGGCATTTCCCGTCATTTATCAGTTCCAGCATTTTTAATCATCGTCATTGTAACACTTCGCAATTTTTTCGGTAAAATTACAATGCTCTTTTTTGAATTCAATGAAATTACTTTTTTTGACTCTTTGCTTGCTAGTGTGGTCTGCTGCTTACCATTACAAACGTCGGCCCTGTTCTGGATCCAAATGTTTGACACTCTGATTGTATTCTGAATGATTTTTTTTGAAGAAAAAATCGACAGACGATAAAAAGCATAAATTCCCAGCATGCAGAGTTGTAAATGACTGCTATATTATCATTAATATCATCGTTCGTATCGTTTTCTGTGGCTTCTCATCATATTTTACCGCTGTCTGCAAACCTATCTCGAAGAGAACTTGTGAGATTTTGGTTGAGAGGCATTATCGTATTCAGATGGGCTAACACTGTCCAAGAGTTTTTAGCGTACAATATTTCAGTTTTTACTGGGTTACCGTTGAAAATTAAGAGGTTTTCGGTATCCGTACAGATCTCGCTAATCAAAACTTCGTACAGTTTTCTTATTCAAAACGCCACTCCATATTTTAAATACAAACAGTTTTGATTAGGTTAATGAAAAGGCGCAGAGAAAAACGAAAACAATTCACGATGAACAGTCAGTTCCATAAGAAGGAACTGTCTCATACCTTTACTTTCTTTTCGCCCATAAAGTACATGGGTGAAAGTTAAAAATTCCCAAAATCCTGAACTTTTCAAATTCAAAATTTTAAAACTTGCAGGATGTCTACAAAAATGGATAATTTAAAGTTATAATTATTAATTCTGTTTAGATAATCTTAAAACTAATCAAAGAAGCTATTAAAATCTCCTTAATTCAGCATTTTGAGGCTGACTTTCTATGGAAAGTAAGCCTCAAAATCCTGATTTCAGGATTAATCCTGAAAACTTTCACCCATGAAAGTAGCATTTTAATTACGGTAAGTTAATTCAAATGGGTAAACAGGTTGCTGTTTTGCGGTGTCATGTTGCAACAATTATCACCAATCATGTTGTCATATGTAGATGTAACCTGAGAGTAATAAAGTGAAGACAATCACAGAATTCACCAACACCCCAATTCAGAAACCGTGACATTTTCGCCATTTCAATAATAAAATCCACTTACCTTACATAACAAGTTCCAATAAATCAAGATTGAACACAAAACACTTATCAATAATTTTTGGGGTATCGATGAATCACAATTCCTGCAATTCAAAACCTCTCCCCGAACAAGTCCACTATTTCGTCTCTACGGCACGTTCCTTCGAGCCTCAAATCGAGCGAGAACTCCCAAATGCCTAATAGAGCACGTTCCTAAATTGTATCTTGTTTTTAAAAGAAGCCCATATCAGAGCAGCTACCGAGAAAATAAACGATAGCGGTGCTTGATTGACGCCTCAGCTCTCTGATTTGGCACGTAAAGTTGCAACACCACGTCGGTGCGAAAACTTTCCTTTTATTTTAGTCACACGTTCCTTCCTATATAATGTGAGCGTCCTCACAGAATATCAGTCGGTTCTTAAAATTCGGAATAACTATATCCTAGGATTTGTTAAATACAACAGTAGATATATTCCATTTTATTTAGCCTAAATCACACAATTTTAATTGTGTGATTTAGGCTGAATAAAATAGAACATCCATAAATAGAATTGCTAGTACCTAATTTCACCATCTGAAGTGTTTGCTTGAATTGAAATGAAATTAAAGTCAGACCAGGATAACGGTTATATATAATTACTTATTCAGGTATAGACACTTGATAGCGAACTTAACACCTGCGACAGAAGAGTCAATTTCATGTCCCACTGAAGATGCAAAAACGGCGTAATTTGATTGGATGGCGGAATTTGATCCGGATTTAATTCCTTTTATCTAGAACTTGGCTGAGATATTGTTTTAAGAAAGTTTATTTCGCAGCTTATTATGAGAATTATCTTTACGATGGATTTACACAAGTCGTGTAGGCGTGTCTCGCAGTATGACACCAGTTATTAGCATTCATTGGCTTTGTGTGTCAGTTAAGCGATATCATTGGATGGTTTGATCTCCTGGCGCGGACGTTATAGAAGACACGCCCCGGCTGCTTGTTATCTGCTTGTGAAGAGAAATCGCTACTGCTTGTTCGATTTGTTTGCATTATTAAGGCGGCGGCTATCTATACTACAGCTTAAACTTAACGCCTTGACTTGATAATGAAAATGAATTTCAACGACGGATCTATCGTTTGCTCTACCGCAGTTCAGCGCTTTACTTGCAGTAGGCGAAACATTGAAAATAATTGGTATGAAAGCCATTTATGCCAATTGAGATTTTCCATTCTGATCGTTTGCTTCATTACCAAGACTCGCTTACAATAGCTTATAGGGGACTGCAAATAAAAAATAATAATTTGTTCAGCTAAATTGATTTTTTGCACAAAAAAGTTCAGACCATGATGAGACGCCGCTGAAGTACCGTCTTATCTTGGTCTTCACTGTTTGCTACGGTCACTGTGGAAAGATAGTCAAAATGTGTTAATATTATTATATTGTGTTAAATCAGACTTTTTATAATTGTGTTGATATTTTCTATTTTCTGGAAACAGATTATCGCTTTACCCTTTGTATTCTGATGGATTTTCCCAAACAGATAAATACAATAGGATGGGATTGTCCATTATATAATTTAAGGAGACACAGGTAGAATTTTTCAAATATTGATGTACTCCAGTCCCTGAAGATTGTATTTATCTCAGCAAACAGTGAAGGCCCTGATGAAATGCTGCATTATGCAGCATTTCATCTAGGTCTTTACTGTTTGCAAAAGTACCCCTTTAAGGGTTTCCATAATTCAAAGGGTTGGTATTTTTTCATATTCTGTACCTTCTGGAATATTTGGTTCTGATGGAAAGCAGAATACCGCTAAAGCCGGCGCATTGTTGCACTTTCCATTAGTTCTAATGTACAGACTCAATAAAACCGAGTCTGCTGTTTTCTTATATTGTAGGTTCACTCTATATCTGAATCAGTGATACATTTTTCCAGATTTTTTAAGCTAGTGATAGGGGGCGTGAGATTTCCTGCACTTTGCATCATTCTCATGACCAGAATAAATAAAAAACGTTTTCATATTTTCTAAGTTCTATTTATTTCGGAAGGATCCGTTTACCCCAAATAATTTGAATAAGCTATTTGTTTTAAAATAGATATACAGAGAAACCCTTTTTTCTTTCTTATTAACCCTTTGTATACGGGAAACGCACTAAACGGGCACTTTGGCAAACGGTGAAGACCTAATTGAAATACAGCATAATGCTACATTGCACTAGGGTCTGCAATGCTTGTTAAGATTAAAATAACCTAGGGACAGAAATACATCATTTAGACAATTCTACTTATGACCCCTTTAAATGCACAATGGAAAGCCCTCAAAATATATGAAAAAAACCCATCAGAATACAATGAACAAAGGGCTAAGGATTGAAACATTAAAATGTGTCACCCAACAATCCCATACTATAAAATCGTACGGTTCACTTTGAAAACCACACACAAAAAACACGAACAAATATTTCGGTTACTGATAGGAAAACTGTTAATGTTTTCAAGGGAAGGGGATATGAAGCAGTTGACAACGTACCTTATATGAGGATTTGTAAAACAACGTGCATATGAACACGAAAGAAAATCTTTTATTCGCATTAAGCAATACAAACTCATGAGTACAGTATATATTTAAAGATATATGTACATTTCATATTCATGTTTCAAAATAAGAACACTTGAAAACATCCATAAACATCGGGAAAAACACATGCAAAGATCCCATCAGAAAAAAAGTTTAGGCCTCCCCTGAGATAGGAGTGCGTAATCTTAAAGTACTTTTCTCCATTCCTCAACCAAAACATGTGCTGTGGGTTCTCCAAAGAACCGTCTCAACATGGCTGAAAGTTTTCAAGATTATTCATGAATTCGGCATTTAGAGGCTGGTCTTCTTTGGAAAGTCGGCACCAAACTACTAAAATAAGGCAAGCAGTTTAACTGAACAATAAATATAATTTCAGGATTTTGGAAATTTTGAAGTTTTTAAAATCATACGGACCTCGTCGCTTGAAACCCTGTCTTCGGCGTTCCCGATCAGGTCATACTCAAACCATCCTGCACAGCTACGGCGACTAGATAGAATATTGACAGTTTGCATGTGTGAAGTTTAGCTATTATACTATCCATAGAGCGAATGACAAACGCTCATCAGTGTGTGGATGCGCGGACTGGTCTTCGCCTTTGTTGTGCGCATGCAACACAATCATGCCCCGAGGTTATACTATTTTCATGCTCAACTCAAGTGAGCACGAACTATCAACTGCTCATTTAAACTAAAATACCGACGAATAAAGAAGTATCTTGCATCAGGTCTATCAGACGTTGTATTTATCATGCTAATAAATGTTCAAATGCCAACACTTGTTGGCATTTAAACATTTACGAGCAGGATACATTTCATGCTCAGTGAGTTGAGCATGGAAACGATTTATAACCTCGGGGCCAGCAGATTTCCCAAATGATTAATCGATTTCTGCATTTATCAAAAGCATCTATGTTTATACTTCGATAACTTTGTTCAGCTTGCTATAAATTGATAACTCCCCATAATGATAGGGGCCAACATATGAGACTTTAGTACTTATTGGTAGAGTACTCGACTTGAGATCGAGAGATCCCTGGTCCGAACCTCAACAGAGTCAATGAGTTGTGTCCTTGAGAAAAAAATATAACGTCAATCAAGGGCCATAACTCTGTACTTATTTGTCGAAATTTATCCGCATCTGCAATACCAAGACACTACTTTTCAATATCAACTCTAATACCCAGTTTGAAGAAAATCGGTAAAAAATGCCAAAGATAGAGAGTGAAAACAAATTTCTAACGTCAATCAAGGGCTATAACTCTATTTTTTGAATGGAGGGTATAACATAATACCTCGCTCTTTTAAAAGTAGCGGGGTATCAAAAACACAAAATTAATCCTTACAAGGTAATTCTGGTAACCACTACAGAAACGCCCGGTATCATGGCAGTATGGCTGAAAAAATATTGACTGGGACGTAAACTTGCATCAACTCGACCAATCATACTGCATAGACGGCTGGCGAAGGCTCTGGAGAGCATGCGCTCAGGAGCATTCACTCTTCGCACACACTAAGTACAGGTTCACGTTTGGCCACGCAGGGTGATGACCAAAAACCTTTATACATAAGTATCTAATTGAATTGGCGGGCCACGGGCTGATAGACTAGGTCTTGGGCGTCGCCATATCAAGAAATAAGAAATTGAAAAATAACCGAAGAAGAGCAATTGGAAAACTTTACCAACCTTGTGAAAAACAACAACAAAGAAATTGCCACTCACCTCGTATGCACGTAAATACAAATCTTAAAAAAATAAATAATGGTACATGTAATAAGTACAGTCGAATCTCATAAATTCGAAGTCCTCCGGATAAGAGATTATTTCGAATTATCAGTAGCTCGAATTATAAGGAGGTAGGTTTAATTTATATAACCCCAAAGCATGACAAATATCAGTTTTTTTTTATCAAACATAAGTTTTAGGCGCGTAGCTATGAACAGTGATCAAAACAGATAATGAATAGGATTGGTCCTATTCGCTGAATTCAATGTGTCCCATAATTCTTTCGAATTAGCGAGTATTTCGATCAAACAAAGTTCGAATTTTAGGGGTTATACTGTAGCTCAACTAATTTAAGGCTTAGCGTCCTTTTTATAGGACATAGGCAAGCAGTGCAGACCCAGATCAGACACCATATTAAAACACTAAAATTTGTGGTACAGTCAGTAAACCTCGTTTAAAGGTGCACAACCGTGGCAAATGCACAAACTATATTTTGCGCCGTTTTCCCGTGAATGTAATACAAATAGAACTTACAGAATTTGTTTTTATACCCCGCCACTTGAAAAGTGCGGAACAGTATCTTATACCATCCGTTCAAAATTTGCCTTTGAGTGCTCGTCCGTTCGCCCGCTTCGTTTCCGCTCTCTATCTTAAGCATTTTTTGACTAATTTTGTTGAAACTTTGTACTAGAGTTGATAATGGGAAGGAGCAATTTGGGATCGTAGATGGGTATATTTCGTCAAATAAGTACAGAGTTATGGAGCTTGATGTTAAAAAAAGTTTCTGTCTTCCATCTTGACCATCTGCGACCAATTTTCTTCAAATTTAGTATACGAGTTGATACTAGGAACGGGTGGTTTAGGTTTTTTTTTGTCAAATAACTACAGAGTTATGGCCCTTGATTGATGTTTAAAATTGAATTTTGCTCAATATCTTTTGAACAAATAAATGGATTTATTTTGAGTCTTCTCAAAATGCTGATATTCAGCGGGCCCGCTAAAAATTCTTTTATTTGAAAGTCTGTCCTTGCTTTCTCGTATTCGTCTGTTAATTATCATAATCAGCAACTAACGGTACGTTTGAACAGCCACTTGTTTTATTTTTCATTATTTGTCCTTCGCAAACACTCACCAGTATTGGCCTAATATTTTGTCTTCGATGATCAAGCCCTTTTAACTGAAGGCCCGACAGTACATGCGTACATTGAGCGCCAGCCACGCTGGACCAGATCTGACAACTCTATGCATATGCGCTTGCCTGCTTAGGAACACCCTTGTACTCGTTTAGACCAATTACATCTGGAAAATCTTTAACCCGAACTCATGGACACTTTCGCCACAAGGTTCCATTTCGATCGGCACATTTCCATGTAGAAGCACTTGATTATGATATAAACTCGCATAAAATTAAGCAAATGGTTTTGAGCACCCTTGATTTTTAAAACCTACCATGAGCTTAAGATGAGTAGCGAAGACCCGATGCGCCTGTGCAAACGTAGTCTCACCAGGACCTTCTCTGCTCGCATATACAGAGTATGAATTTATGAAGGTGCATGTCAAAAAATAGGTATAAACTCTGTAATGCTGGGTATTTTATCATGATGATTGTCGTCTGCAGATTTTCTTTTTAAATGAACTTTTAATCTTTCAGGAATAATATCCGAGTGTCAAACATTTTGAATCCAGATCAGGCCCGACTTTTGTCGGGGCTGATCTAGGTTCGAACTGTTTGCAAAGATTTTCGGCAGACGACATTAGCAGACAAAGAGTAAAATGACGGCAGGGGGCATAAGCGATAAGTGCAATTTCTCGTCTGCTGGCTGAAATATCTGCGTCGGGAATATAATTCCAATATCTGTCCAATGTGCATATTTATTTTACGGCTTTTGTTTACATGTTGCGTGGATTTTCGGGTTTCTATTAGAATTTTTATTGTGGATATGATCAAGCAAATTTTTAAATAAAAAAAAACCCTTGGTACAAATTTCTCCAAACATCAACTGACAGTAATGTGCACGACCCAAGGTGAGCATTTTCACTGACTGACCACAGACCGGATTCACATAGTGATTATAGTGCAGACCCAAGGGTCGTGCAAGATTGTAGTACATACCCAACGGTCATGCAAGACTCACAATAGCAATTATAGTGCAGACCTAAGGGTCGTGCAATATAATGCAGACCAATGGTCCTGCCATTAATCTTATGAGCACAGGTAAAGGACATATAGGTAAATTGCTCTAGTATAAAACTATATATACAATGCGTGGCGGACGCTTTCTTGTAATCCAATAGCCTGACGCACTGTGATTCGAATCCAGGGGTGACTGATATTTTTTTTATTTTCTTTGTCATTTTCCCTGCCAATTTCAAAACAAATGTACAAGTATGCAAAATTTGATCAAAATATATGGTGCGGTTCAAGAGTTATGAAAATTTTCACTAAAAGACCTCGGCCAGCCAAATGATGCTTGGAAAAACCTCGTCACCTTTTTGCATACCAGTGGCTGGATACTGTTAAAATAAATAAGTATGCAAAATTTGATCCAAATATACCATGCGGTTCAAGAGTTATGAGCATTTTCACTTACTAACCACAACCATCTGAAATGATGCTCAGCAAACCTCGTCCATCAAAAAAAGAGCTGTTACACATGTCAGTGTTTAGATAATGTCGACATGCATTTGTATGCAAACTTGTGGTTCAAGAGTTATGAGCATTTTTTTCGAACTGCTAACGGACGGACGAACTCACATCTATAGTGTTTATAGTGCAGACCGAAGGGTCATGTAATGTGTACTATAGCGCGATTTGTGTATAACATTAACATAGCATAGGTTTCACATTTTGTACATTAAGATTTCCTAACCCTCACACACGTTAACTTTATAAAACAAGTAATCAGCTCATTCTAGATGACATGCCCGGATCCAGAAGGGGATGGGGATAGGGGTCTGGACCCCCCTGGAAAATCACAAATTTATAGAGTTCCTTAGCAATATTGGTCCGGATTTTCTGGGAAATCACAAAGCTACCAAGCCAGCATTTAATGTTGGACCATTATCGGCCCGCCAGCGAAACGCCATTTAGATGGCGGCCCACTTTAAGTAGTATTTAGATCCACTCTCCCCTCATCAACTAAAACAAAACAAAAACAAACCATTGTCAAACTTGAGTTGAGACCCCCTCTGGCAAAACTTTCTGGATCCGCGCATGGGAGGTATTAGTTCAGTTCATCAAGGTAGCCAATCACAATTATAATCACAACCACTCGCAATACGCGTTACGTGCACGTTTTCAATGCGTTGTGCGCGCGTTGGATTAAAATGCGTTGAAAACGCAAATCGACGCTTTGCAAGACTAAAGGTCTCAAACGCGTTTCGACGACACAACTGACATTCTTCTTTTAGCCAATCAAACCGCAGGTGTGCACTATAATCACTGTGTGAGTCCGTTAGCAGTTCATAGCTCTTGAACCACATGGTATAATTGAGCCCCGGCATGAGATTTCCAACAATTTGACAAGTGAAGACTCCGAAGAGCCTCTGCAGCCTCCCCCAAATGGTATTCAATCAGTAGCTTTACAATCATAGAATACTCAAGCGACTAGCAAAGGCTCTGATCAGACTGCGCGCATGCGCAGGCTGATCTGAGGCTTAGCTGGTCGCACATACCACATTGTTGGAAATCTCATGCACTGGCTCATATTTCGATCAATTTTGCATACGTATGCATTTCAACATTGTCTAACAATTGGCATGCGTACAGCATATTTTGACGGACGAGGCGTTGCCGAGCATCAGTCCGGCAGGTCGTGGTCAGATAGTGAAAATGCTCATGACTCTTGAACCACATCGTATATTTGGATGAAAGTTTGCATACTTATTTATTTTAAAAGTGTCCAGCCACTGGTATGCAAAACGATGAAAAAACTGCTGGGAGAATTTAAGACGTAGAAACACTGCCGAAAATTCCAAAATCTATGTTACACTGAAAAAATATACAAATCCAAATTATCATTTACAACAATATTTTAAAGACTTGGTATCTACATTTTGCATGACCCGCAGGTGTGCACTATAATCATTGTGTGAGTCAGTCTGTACGTCCGTCCGTTAGCAGTTAGTGAAAATATAACTCTTGAACATGGTGTATTGTGATCAAATTTTGTATACCTATGTATGTCAACATTGTTTAGCCACTGGCATGCTTGTCAGTCGTGGCCAGTTAGTGAAAATGCTCATAACTCTTGAACCACATCGTATTTTTGGATCAAATTTTGCATACTTATCTATATTAGCATAGTCATTGTCCAGCCACTGGTACATGTATGCTAAACGATGGCGAGGCTGCTGGGGGAGTTTAAAACGGAGAAAAACTGCCGCAAATCACAAAATCTATGTTAAATTTAAAAAAATATGCAAATCCAAATTAGACTTGGTATCGAAATTTTGCACGACCCGCAGGAGTGCACTATAATCATCATGTGAGTCCGTCTGTCCATTAGCAATTAGCGAAAATATTCATAACTCTTGAACCTCATGGCATATTTTGATTAAATTTTGGATACCTATGCATTTCAACATTGTTTAAGCACTGGCATGCTGTTTTTAATGAACGATCCTTTGCGGACTGTCAGTCCAGCCAGTTAGTAAAAATGCTCATAAATCTTGAACCACATGGTATTTTTGGATCAAATTTGTATACTTACCTATTTTAACAATGTCCAGCCATTGGTGTGCAAAATGGTGACGTGACTTCATCAAGCATGATTTCATGCGGTGTAGCTCTTTTAGTGAAAATGCACATAACACTTGTACGAGGGTCTGGATGGGGGGTCTGGTATTCACTATTCATTAAAAGTTAAACCCATTATTCATCTCATTAAAAATTTTGGATTATTCATTAAAATAAGATCAATTTTTTATTAAAAGTAAGAAAGGTGGCAAAGAAATCTGCTTATTCACTATTCATTAATTTTTTCTTCAATTCATTAAAAAATAGGATTATTCGTGAATTTTTAGGCCCTCGTTATTCACTATTCATTATTTTTTGGCTTATCATTCACTTTTCATTATAAAAAGGGCCATTATTCACTAATCATTATATCCCATCCAGACCCTCTTGAACCACATGGTATTTTTTATATCAAATTTTGCAATTTTAAAACTGTCCAGCCACTGGTGTGCAAAACGGCGACGAGCCTTTAACGAGCATCATTTCGGCCAGTTGAGTTCTTTTAGTGAAAATGCTCATAACTCTTTAACTACATGGTGTATTTTTTAGCTAATTTGCAAACACATTTCGTGTTAATTTAACATTGTCTAGACACTGGTATGCACAATGGTGACGAGGCTTTGCAGAGCATCAGTCTGGCCGGTCATGGTCAGTTAGTGAAAATGCTCATAACTCTGGAACCAAATGTATATTTGTACCAAACTTTGCTTCCTTATACATTTTAACATTGTCTAGACACTGGTATGCACAACAATGACGAGGCTTTGCAGAGCATCAGTCTGGTCGGTCATGGTCAGTTAATGGAAATGCTCATAACTCTTGAACCAAATGTATATTTTGATCAAACTTTGCTTCCGTATACATTCTACATTGTGTGGCCACAGGTATGCAAAACGGGGACAAAGCTTTGCCAAAGAATTCGACTGCCTCGGCTTCCCCCACAATTTAATTTTGGGGCAGCCCTGTTTGATACAATTTGTTAAAGTATAAACTCGCCAAACCTCTCAACCGTGCCTGTAGAGCATGTTTAAAGTCAAAACAGTTTTGCACGAACCACATATGCGCACTATAATCGCTGTGTGAATTTGTCCGTCGGTCCGTGGTCAGTAAGTGAAAATGCTCATAACTCTTGAACAACATGTCATATTTTGATACAATTATGCATCATCCTGCAGGAAATGACCAATTTGTTTGACACACATTCCTTCTGGCACCGGATCATGATTAATCTGCGTTCACCACCGGTCGTGGACATTACGGTCAGCTGATCTGTTTTCGAAATATAAAGTTATTAGTTTTTTTCCAAATCATGTAGCTTAGTGATAAACCCATCAAACGCTCTACCGAGACATGTAGCTTACGCATCTGCTGTCTGGCTACATTCTGATTTTTGATGGACAATTTACTCCCAGTTCTTGTCTGTTTCTATACCAGTCTGGCCAATCTTAAAGGTGAACCCAATTCTTTAACGCAACACCCACCATTACGAAAATGAATTGATTGTTCAGTATTTATTAGGAGACATCTCTTTTTGTTACCAGATGTGTAACCTATCCTACATTGCCTGCAAATCTCTTCATTTTTCGTTAGAAAACAAAATTGAGCCGTGACATGTGATTTCCAACAATGTGGCATTTTCACATGGATAGACTCGGACGACCTTGTGCAGCCTCCTGGAAAGCTAAGAAACTCAAAATGTTAGCAAAGGTTCTGATCAGACTGCGTATATGCACAGGCTGGTCTGAGCCTTTGCTGGTCGCAAATACCACATTGTTGGGAATCTTATGTCGCTTACATACAGTAAGAGAGATGTGGTTTTGTATCATCTAGATCAATTCCAAGCTGAAGGTCGTTTATCGCTGAAACTTAGTCATTTATGAAAAACGAAAACATAGTTGTCCTACAGAAACTTCAGTCAAACCACTCTGTAAGTTTTATCATTAATAGCTAGCAGATAACTGCAATATTTTTTCACTTCTGGAAAAATATCAACTTTGGTACACAAGTCTCCAGAGATAGTTCTTTTGAGAACCCGTTAGCGACATGAAAATTTTAAAATGGCGGCCATTTTTCAAGATGGCATCCTTACACTATATGGAATTATTGTATCGTGCTATAAATTCGCAAGTATTTGTCCTATTTCAAATGTTGGTGTCAAATGTTTCTCAGGGGAATCTCTTTATTAAAAACTTGTCAGCCACCTGAATATTTCAAAATGGCGGCCAGTTTTTTTTTTAAAAATGGCCGACAAAAATGCTATATCGAGATATTATAATGCATTAAATCGCAAGCACCTGTCCCATTTCAATGATTTTGGTGTCAAAATGCGCAAGTTTAGCCGGACCTTTTGAAAAATAATTAGACGTTATTATTCCATTCACCAATGGGTGAGCCTTGGCATTGAAAGTTAAAGATTTTGCAAAAAAGCTACAATCTGTCTTATGCTTCATGAACAGAAGGCTATCAGAGTTTTATCAGCAGATGACTAAGCAGAGGACAACTACATTGTATCCCTTGAAAACCGGCTTAAATGGAATAGAAGGAACATAATGTTCAAAATGAAACTTTATTCTTAATGTGAATAACAGGTTCATTACACATTTCAGATTCAAATCAGTTAGAGCTGGCATACTGTCCTTCAGTGAACTAAGAAAGGCTGTTGGGTGCAATTTCTCAATTTCAGATCTTGCTATATAAACAATAAAAGGGGATCTGATCTTCTAGTTTAAACCTTCCTCTTTCTTTGTTTTCTATATGTAACTCTAATGCAGAATCAAACTCAAACTCAGAGATTTCCTTGCAGCATTAAATCTTATTAGAATGTCTTGAGTTACTGGAGTCAGCCTGATTCTAGTTGAAGTTAGTGTGCTGATTTGAATACTGAAACCCCTCTCACAACCAGATGTGTGTATGGGGCAAGTGAGAGGAAGATGTGCCTTTTTTCATATTTGGATATTCATCTGGACTGTATTGATTGATCTGATTCCACAGTTTCTGGGTGTCATCTCTGGGATACATGTGAGCAACAACTCTTGGTTTCATTTCTTTTCATTATTCATGACCAAAGTATAGTCCATCCAGTAGATGTTCTTTCAGTAGTTGTTCATTGGGCCCACTGTCAGTCAGTAGCTTTTGGAAATCTTTAACACAGTGATCTACATTGACCTGAACAAGAGAAGGTCAACATTGTCTTTCTGGAAGAACAAACTCAGCGTTGTCACTTAAAGGATGATGTCCATTATTATGTAGGTCAGGTTAATGAACTTCAAGTAAGCTACCCTTTTCTTTAAGTGTCAGCCATAGGATCTTTGAGTGTTGTATCTGCAAGGTATGTCAATGGGGGCTCCAAGGTCCTGTAAACTGATTGAAGGGCATCATAGAAAGACAGCCACCATACACTGTACACCTTCTTATATTTTAGCTGTCGAGTTTTGTTAGCATCTTTGGACAATTCTAAATGTTCAATGTTAGCAGCTTTCATTCTTCTGAAGAACTGGATAAAGGATTTTAATTTCAATTAAAGCAATACCATCAGAGGCAAGAAGATTTGCTGTTTCTAGAGCAACAAGGATGCCCTTCTCTGATTCAGAATGGACATTCTTTTCAGCATTTTCCATATCTCTTTCAAGAACTGGTGCAAGCATTGCAGTTTGGTGGTCATTTGATTGCTGGTGGTATTCCATGTTTGAGGTTTTGAAGTTATAACTACCCCTGGTGAAAGCATTTTTTCTGCCCCTATCTGTACAGTTTTTACAAGTCTCAACATTTTTGGAAGTATCATATTGAAGCCAGCGGTAGTTTCTGCTCCTATTTTGGACGGTTAGTGTGGCCTGATTGATTGGCTGGCTTTTTATTTGATGATGAAACCGGTTGGACGGTGGAAGCGGATGAGGTACTGCTTTCACCACTACTGGTGGTTGTTGCAGACTCATTAGCCGCGGTAGGTGGTTGCTCAGGTGATGATGTAATGGGCACACTGTTTGGGGGCATAAAAACGTAAGTTTCTGTTGTTTTATGGCGGCAATAAAGTTTTTTTAGGAGATTTATCGGTGAATGACAATGCAAATTCGCGATAAAATCAAGGGAAGAAACTACGTCAACGGGATTCAAAAGACCAATCAGGGAGCGCATAAAAATACACTGAGTGGTTACCTTTAGTGAATATGTAATTATGTGTAAAAATTGTGCGAACCATTCTGAAGCTTAAAATAATCCGGCCAATCAGCGATCGTTTTATAAATAATAAACACTATTTCATCAGTGCATGAACGTACAGTCACGAGTGTGTTTTAAACCGGTTTAAGCCCCACAGTAAAATATTTTACTGACCGTTCCAAGGCGGTACTTCTTTTGTGGATCTTTTATGTTTTTGTTCTGTCTTGTGTTTGCTATGTTTTGTGCGCGTCTGTTTATATGTGCTTTGTGGTCACCTGCTGGGAAAGGGCTGACCTCTTGGCTCTCGTTTGTGGTGTCTTCTGTGAGTTTGTCACTTTCCCATTGGTATCCTGGGTCAGGTGTGGTACTTGATTGTATCGATTCCTGATCTTTGCACCATTACTTACTTTCAGAGATTAACACAAAAATATCGTTTCAGACAAACTGCACTTGCTGGACAACAAACTCTCGGACATCTGGAATTATTTTCGAATCAAACAAACAACATTCATATAATCCCTGTAATCAAAGCTTTAATAGTCAACTTTAGCCAGATCATTAAACGAGCCAATACCATATACATATAGCAAGATAATTTGTATTTTGTGTGAATGATGGCCCTTTATACATTTATCAAAACACGTGAAGTATGTTGTTTCAGCCTAGAAATATGTCCTCGATCGGAGCTAATATCTCTACAATCAGTGATTTAGTAATGGTTTTTTACTTACCTCCTGACTGAACAACAATTACGACAGCTAACTCTGGGTAGCAGTTGCATATTGAGTAAATGCCATTTTCTCCTATTTGTGGACACTATAACACATTTCAACCTAGCACCTGTAACTGCACAGTGCCATGCAAGTCATGCGGTAGCCTTTGCGTCAACTATAGTATGCTGACTGGCATCCATACATGGTCAGCTTCTGGCAACTCTTTGCAATCGATGGAAGCTTTGTTTAAACGATGTGCCACAAATCTCCTTTCTTGGTCCAGTTGGAAGGAGTCAGTGTTTCTGGTTGGCTTACTGTTGACCGACTCTAGATACACAACAGGCTTGCAGCATGTTTCACATACTTGTTCAACGCTTCCAGTGTGGTTGGAATAGCTTTGCACGGCTTCTGCCTCTGAGCAAACATTTCCAACGTCGCGTTCAACGTTGTGTCATTGACACTTTCAAATCTAGCCCATGACCACAGACTTCTTAAAGGTCTGCATGTGTTAATCATCGACTACAAGTAGTAGCAAACTAACTCACTTTTCCATGGAATTCTAAAACAACATCGAAGCCAGTAATTGCATTGACGAAGAGCCTACCTTTGCACTTTTCTGCAAGACGGTAATACAAGTCATTTGCTGGAATCTATCTCATGTTCTGTCTTTAGCCAAAAGCATCCCACAGCTCCTGCAGACATAGCGCCTGAAGCAAATGCAGCATACTGACTACGATGATGACAACATCGGTGTCGCTGGCTTTGACCATTATTCTTTTGCAAGCATATACGCTAGTCAGCTCCTTCATGGCTTCGGGTTGCTGATAGCACCCTGTTCTTAGAAAACAATGGCCTCATTTGGGCTGGTATCACTTGAAATAATGCCAGCAAGAAAGTTGAACAGCTTAGTTTTGTCGTAAGTCTCTTTAAGCCTTACACCTCACCCCATGTCCTCGCTTTAATCTAGTTTCAGCTTTCAGACTAGATAGACATCAAATAAATGTCCGTTCTCTTGAACGCTGTTGAGTATGCCTGTATTGTAACAAGGACATCCAAAATTGCATACTCTTTGCTCGCCTCGGTGGTAGACAGTTATTCAGGGCTGCATCATCAAAAATAATTGTGTTAGCATCTGCCTCTACCTCAGGAATCCTGACTTTGCTAACAAGAATTGTTGCGAGGTTGGATTTCTAACAGGTGTGGAGCTTTCCACCGTCTCTGTGGGCAGCCAGATGTTATTGGTTGTCATGACTGTATACCTCCTTCAAGACACACCATCTGCTTTGGCATGGTATGAGCAGAGTGGCTGAGTGCTTGACTCTAGACTGAGGGGCTGCAGGTTTGAGCCTCACCAGCGTCGCTGTGTTGTATCCTTGAGCAAGACACATTTATCCTTGCTTAGTACTGGTTCAACCCAGGAAGACCTGTCCAGACATAACTGAAAATTTTTCATCTGGGACGTAAAGAATCAAATCAAACAAACAAACATTCTTCATTTAATACCTTTATTCAATATTTCTTTGAAGAGTCAACAGAATCTGGTACTTACCTGAAATATCAGTCCTCAAAATAAAGCACATTGATTGGCTGCTTGCGGACAGGTGTCCGCAAGCAGCCAATCATTGAGCTTTATTTTGAGTCCGAGACTGTACTCCGGTTTTATAAATATCATGGCCAGTTCTTATTCATTGGTTTATGGTATGTGGATTCTCCCTTCAAAAATTCCTGGAATCTGAAATTGCTTTTCTCAATTTGTATGCTACATTTAATCAGCGCGGCGGCCTTGCGTTCAGCAAAAGCCTTTGTATCTAATGAAAAAAACACATTTGGACTATCTTCCTGAAAAGGAATGTTAATATCAAGAATTTTGATAGCTTTTCCACTTTCTTTAGGAACTCTTTTTGTGCTCATTATGTATCCTCCTGGTGGCTTATTTGTTCAGTACCCGCTTAGGTCCCACATTCTGTATCGTATTGTGCAACCATGTTGCCTACGTCAGGACCAGCTACATGTATCATCCATCCTCTCAGTGTTGATGGATCCTTAGTCACACCTATCACTCCCCATCCGCCTTGACGACAGCGTTCGCTTGCTCATGAGCTTGGTATTAAAAGTATCAGTTCGATTTGTGTATAACAAAGTTTCCCCTCTGGAACTCCCTAGACAGCTAAGGATGCTTCTGCTTTAGGGCCATCATGCCATTGTAGTGGATTGGAAGTCAATGCGCCTAGTTATCATTGTTGTTAAACATAAGGCGACAACTTTGGTAAAAATGTGCCTCATATTTCCTCAGACTATTTCCATCAAATATGTTCTTAAAAAAAGCCTGGCTGGATCCAGAACAATTGGCATCTAAGTGATTGTGTAAAACAGGGAAATACTAACCACAATCATAGTGTTGCCATCACCATCTTGTGTTTGCTTTCCACGTGGTGCTTTAGATCTTCATCCATTTATTCTGTCAAAGACAACACTTGCTCCAGTCAATCCGGAATTTAGATGGTCCTGGTTCTCTTTTTGCCATCTTGGTGATTGGTTAGCAACTTATCAAATTACGATACCTATATGTCTTCAGGGAATCAAAGTCGAGGGGCTATCCTTTTACATTATCAATCATAATTAGGCTCGATAATTAATATATATTTATAACCTACATCGTCCTGACATAACTGAAACATTGTTGCCTTGGACGTACAAAACATTACAATAAACAAAAAAGTATTACCAACACCTTGCACAATTGTTCACCCAGTATCATTTAAGCCCACGTGCTATCTGGACACCATCCAGACAACTACATTAAAAACAATGTAAAGCCCCGTTACCCATGGCTAGGATCTACTGTGCTGGCACACCGTCGGGGCTGTCTAACTAAACATCTAGTTTGAACTATATGTAATCTACACTAGATACTTGATGTGGGCCTAATAAGACAGTGTGTATGGAGTTGTATGCGCATATATGTTTATCATGCTCATTACTCTTTTGATTTGTGCTTGATTGTAGAAGTTTATATAAAATCATGTTCCTATCCACGAAATCAAACACCTTTTTGAAATTCTATGAAAGCACTAAATACAGGTGCATTATCTCGGACGACACTATTCTGAGCCAATAAATAATCTTCACATGGTCTTCCAGATCTGAACCCCATTGTTCATCTTCCAGGATGTCGTTATCTTATAAAATAGTGAGTATGATCAGAAAATACCACAATCACAAACTGCAGACAAACTCATGGCACCCTGAAGAAGAGCCACACATCAATCACCAGACATCAGAAAGACAAACTAAACAAAGCAACCAGCTCTCCCTTCCCAATCAAGATGATTGCAAAACTAGAATGGACATAAAGTGACGCATAACAAAACGCAGAACAATTACAGGATTCCACAATAGGAGTTATCAGTCAACAACGACGATATAAACATTGTGTGATATGTTTATTCAGAAGCAATCGCGAGCTTAACAGTTTATTTATACATGACAGAAGACATTCCTCTACAGTTCATAGGAACACACCAATCAGACATCAGGTATTTTAAGATTGGACATATGATTGACTTCATCCATACAGATTGAATAATACTGGTGGCAAATATAAGCAGGTAAAGTTTATGGATTATAGATATATGACAAGTGAAATAAGGGATTTTATTTTTTATTCCACATGTCGATAGCCATTTTTTAAAATTTTGTAACAGCTGGGGTACCACAAGGGTCTATACTTGGTCCACTTTTCTTCCTTTTTTATCCCCTTACCGACAAGGTTCAGGGATATAGAGATCAGCCTGGCGGACAAAAGCTTGTGCGCTCAATAACTTTAATACCATATGAGATATTTTGATAATATTTTGGTAGGCATGCATAGCAGGTCAAGACGGTGTGTCCCGTGTAAATATGGTTGCTCTCCCTTGCTGGCCTTTTAACTTAGTTCCCTTGAATGAACTTTATAGGGGGAAGCTTGTGCGCTCAATAACTCATACGCCCTTTGAGATACTTTGGCCCTCTTTACAAACATAGCAAAAGAAACTGAGTTACTACCTTACTGTCTAGTGAAGAGTATGGTTTGTCTAGTGGATGGGGGTTAAAATAATCACATATGAAAAATTAGCAGGTGATATTTTAAATATCTTTAGCAGTGTTGTTCTATGCCAATCTGAAAAATAGGTATATATCGATCCCGTTCTTTGGGTTTGGATAGGCGGGATAACACTTTTTTTTAATTTGAACAAAAATTACTGAAATTATATACACTATGTAATTCAATACTCGGTAAATATTCCTAGCTTATTACATTTAAGGATTGAAATTCATATTTAAAGCTTCCACTAGATGATGAACAACATTAGCTATTTTAATTTCAAGGGCTTCTCGGAAACATTAAAATTTCATCATCCAGTGCAAGGTTAAAATATGACTTTTAATCCTAATATTTACATTCTATATTATCAATCAAATTTACTTAATTATCTTCCGCCAAATCCCGCTAGTTACCCTTATAAAATGGAATATTATATTTGCACGAAGGTATTGGAACAGCCAAGGAGCAAAACTGTGTACATAACGTCGTGCCAATACGTGAATTACATCACGCAAATGGCGATAAACAGCAAGTCATTGGCTGACATGAGGTTACTCTGCCTAGAGGCGCGGTCTAGATCACATGACAATTCAATAGTTTGCATCGAGAAATGCAAGCAGCTAGAAAAATGCAACTACCCTGAGAAAGTAAATATTAGGCGTTATAACATTTAGCATCGCACTCAATGCCTAATTTAATAACTCCTAATGTAATAAACTACTTGCTCTATTCAAATTTTAAACATAGACTGAAAAATAGGTATATATCGATCCCCCCCTTTTTTTTTTGGGGGGGGGGGGGGGGTCGGGGAGGCGATGTTAGAGAAGGAAGATAACACATTCTTTAATTTAAACACCAAAAGAACTGAAATTATAAATCACTATGGAATTCAAGTCTCCTGAAATATTCTGAGCGTATTACATTAGGCTTTCTTACAATTGGCGTCGCACGCAACGCCTTACGTAATAAAGCCTAATGTAATAAACTAATTGTTCTATTTTAAGATTAAATTTTGACTAAAAAGTATGTATATATTGATTATTTGGATGAGGGTGTTTGGAATTCGGGATAGAAAACATTACTTGCTTTATTTTGAAAGACGGTTTGCTGGCTCAAAATCGCGTCCCGCGCAAACTCCCGTTAACAATGGCTGATGTCAATGGTGTCTATGATGTCCTCGTATCACGTCATTTTTGTTAACTTACACGCTCCTCAACTATCCCTGGTCTCTCCTACCGTGCCCAACGATAAGTGCGGAGCTTTACTAGTACATGTAAATGGCAGAGGGATAAACTGACAATATACTTAAAGGACGAGCGACATGACAACAGCCAGCACATGTATGCGATTTTGGTACAGTAACTGAGCTTATTGCATGCTGACCAGCGAAGGCGCAGTCCTCGCAGCCGTCTGGACCTCTAATGCTGGCATTAATAACGTCACATGGTTAAATGCATGCTGTTGAAGATGCGGATAACAAAAACACAAGACAGATAGAACTTAAATAATCAGACCGTTGTAGCTTATGGTTGGCGAGCTGCAACGAGAATTCTAAGGCAATCCTCATTTTTAAAGTCACAGAGTTCCAAGATTGTGCCTTTTTTGCAAAAAAAACAACAAAAAAAAAACGTTTTAAACCAACATCTTTTTTCTGAAATAAAATTGGTAGACAAAATCAAATCAGGTAATTTCATGTTTCTGTCAACTTTCATTTTGTCTAAGTTACGTCTTTAAATTTTTGACGTAATCGGCCGTTTTTATCCAAACGAATATTAATAGCCGAAAACTTTTAATGTCACCATATAGCCCTCAATACATCGCATAGAAGACATAAGTTTCTCGACATGACATGACCGAACATTCGCTGACGTCATGGAAATCGTGATCAAAACCATTTTACGACAAACCTTTACTCATTGTACAGGAACACAGGATATAATTAAGAAATTATTCTCATGTGGTCCATGTGTTTGTTTGATTTGATTCTTTACGTCCACTCAACAATCTTTCAGTTATGCGGGACGGTTCTTCCTGGGTTTAACCAGTACTAAGCTAGGATAAATGTGTCTTGCTCAAGGACCACAACGCAGTGACGCCGGTGAGGCTCGAACCCGCTACCCTTCGGTCTCGAGTCAAGCACTCTACCACTGAGCCACTGCGCTCCCTATGTGGTCCATGTGGAAGAAAAAGTTGATTTAAAATGGTTGCACTTCTTTTGCATTTAAGTATACTTGTTGTTGAAGGTGAGGATAAAAACACATATCTGAACTAAGGGTGAGGTTGGTGCACCGTTTAACCCCTCAATTAAAATATTTTACTGACCTTTTTTTTCTGTCTTGTGTTTGCCTTTGAGCGCGTCTGTTTATATGTGCCTTTTGGTCACCTACTGGGAAAGGACTGACCTCTTGGCTCTCGTTTGTGGTGTCTGACTGTGCGTTTGTCGCTTTCCCATTGGTATCCTGGGTCAGGTGTGGTACTTGATTATATCGATTCCTGATCTTTGCATCCTAATTATAGATAGAACTTAAATGTGTACAATCGTGTGAATATGAAACGATTATTATTTCAATTTTGCATATTTCCTTTGATTATGTCAGCAGAACCTAACTAACGATAGCATGCATTTAAGCTCTTATTTATCAAAACATATTTTCAACCCATTCTTGAAAGTTGTCAGCAACCAGTGAAGACCCTGATCAGCATCTTCACAAGCGAAGGTTTCGTCGTATCTACGTAAGATAGGGAATCGCAACCCTTGGTATGACAAGATGCTGATCAGACGCGACGTCTGATCTATATCTGGAATTCCATTGCATAAAAGAGCTTTCTACCAGCGATTAACCCTTAAAGCGCAAAGAAAAAATGCATCTGCTGAAGTCGGCTGCTGCAAATGATTGCCTCACATTACTGACTAATTTAAGTATAGAAGCAAACAGATTGGACACAGATCAGGGTGCAACTATAGAAACAGTCTGACCTGGGTACACACCGTTTGTCATAGAGGCTTCTTAAACATTTCAGCACACGAGAAAAGCAGACGACTTTTGTTGCGATTGGCGCTTTAAACCCATTGAAGTCGCCATATCAGTAGTATGAGCCTATTTTCAACTTTAGAGGTGTTGTTTATTTGTTTGTTTGGTGCTTAACGACGCATCAACCCTTGTGGGTCATTGGCGTCAGACAGTATTAAACTAAACATGATGAGGATGGAGAAAGTAAAAATTTATAAGATAAAATAAAAGGAATGATGATGAGTTTATAATGATAATTAGTTGCAATACGATTGTTGACAGGAGAGACAACGTACAATATCTGACAGTTTCAAAGAGCAATTCAGATAACTGTACATGTTCTTTAACTGAACAGAATACAACATTAAAAATCTGTATTATGGTCTGATACAAATGTAAAACAAAACATGATTTTAAAAATAGCAATTAGATTTTGTTAAAAAGATTTATTTGTCTCAAAATGTCATAATACTATCAATATGCATATCTTGAAATAATTCCTTCATGCTATCAGCATCGAAGCAATTATTTCTTACGTGTGCAAAGTCGCCACACTCCAAAAGGAAGTGACGTACAGTGAATGGTGCGTCACAACCAACACATTGTGGTTGCTCTTCACCTAGTAGTAAGTATGAATGTGTGACTCTTGTATGACCTAAACGAAGTCGAGCTTAAATGACTTCTTCTTTTCTAATGTTTCGAACAACTGATTGATATTCACCAATAGTTGGTTTTATGTCAAGAAGTTCATTTCCAATGCTGTTATTCCATGACATTTGCCATTCTTCCAAGATATATTTATTGATAGATGGCTTAAAATTAGAAAATGGAATCTTAAAAGAAGTTGGTTCTAATGAAAGCGATGTTTTTGCCTGCTTATCTACCATCTCATTCCCTTGGATACCTATATGACTAGGAATCCAACAGAGAACAATTTCTTTATACGCTAAATTTTCTAAAAGTTTCTGAATCTATGGATTCTTTGAACTGGTATGGTGCATTGCTTTCAAAAGCGAGTCAGAAGTATAATAAATTTATTGTTAGCATCACAAGAGCCAATGAAATCTAAAGCTAGATTTAAGAGGTGTTGGGTGATGTTTTCATTTTCCCCTAAAATGTCAAAAGAACATTCGGGTCTGCACTGTTCGTCTATGTCCCTTAAAAAGGACGCTAGGCTTATATGGGTGAAGAACATAATTTATTTTAAGACTCGAAAAAAGCGATTAAAAAAAAGAACATGCTCCACATCGACACCATCTCTTTATCTGTTTATAACATAACTAACGCTTTGTTAGCTTTATTGTACAATTTACGAGTGTATTTACAAATATAGACTCTTGTAGGCGGGACGAGTCGAAGACGAGTTTCCCCCTACAAGAGCGAATATTTGTATATTCACGAGTATTTGTACATCATTCATATTTTAGTCGAGATTTCATGATGATATAAAGGAGCATATTATGCATGTAGCAAAATACAGTCACAGGCTCCACATTGTGCACTAGCTCATGTATGACAGCACCCATTCAAACACCTTTTTTTATAAAAAAAAGTTGACCACTAAGGCAGGTCCATATGTTTCCTTTAGATTGATGATTCGCTGCGACAATCTGTTGTAGGACAAGGCAGCACTTTGGGTTAGCCACACGTTATAGGGGAACATATGGATATGCATTGGCGAGACTCGACAAATCTGGAAATGCAGCGTCACTTTTGAACCACAGCACCAGTAAAACCACATCGGGTAGGCGGTAATCGAAAACGTTAATACCATCGACGAACGTAGATCAAAAATCGTACGAAAAGGAGTTTTCGATTACTATTCGTCGCCCGATTGGCGACAAATGGCAACCGAAAACACTGTTTCTAGCGATTTTTTGATCCGCGTTCGTCGGTTGTAAAGAGCGTTTTCGATTGCCGCCTACCAGATGCGAAAACCGGGCCTTTGCGGTGTACGTTATCACCTGGCTACAGGCACAACCGCGCCTTAGAAACAGAATTTCAACATACGGGGAAAATAATGGAAAAAATCTGCCTCCTTTCATATCGGGTCATTACACATTCGTGTTGACACTTAGAGTGTGACAGAGAGCATCAGAACCGGCAGACAGGAAAACAGAACATAGAAGTACAGACTAATAGGGGGCAGAAAGCATATTTACACATTTCTGTTATTAAATCACGACATAACTCGTAACTATGACTGTGAATCACAGACCTTTAGCAGGTCAACCATTGGATGAAGTATTGATCAAGGTATCAGGGGGCTCGGACTGATTAACAATTTCGACGTCCTCAGTTGTTTTTAACGTCCCATCATCTGTCCCTTGGCCCATCTTTTGTGCGTGGTTTATGCCATAACAACAATAAGCGAGCGTGATTTCTCACAAATTGTAGTCTTTAAAAGATAATAGGCATCAAATTCATGAGGATTTAACGCGGAACTGTATCAAAATGTCCCCCGATTTTATCCGCAATTGATCAATCACAAAGAAATGTTATCGTAGTGAAAAGAAAGGCAGAGAAGTGCTCCGCGATCTGCTTGTTTAATGGAATAGAAATGCTCGCCTCGTTTGGTAAAATAAATGCAGGATACGTGCAAGGTCCTTGCATCCCTCTGTTAAACTTACTGTGGGCCACTCAAACCAGGCAAGTGCCACTCCAGGATTTAGATCTGCAATATACGGGCCGCGTCGGTGTACTATATTAACTTTATTTTGAAATTCTTGCCTGAATATTGGTGAATTTGATAGGTTCCGAATTAACAATCGTCGAGAAACATTTGCGCACATCGTATCTACGTCACACTTAGCATTCATAAGCGGGTCACCATCGGCCCACCAGCGAAACGCCATTTGAATGGCGTTTCGCTGGCAGGACGCAGTGACCCGAGATTTATGCTGGCAGGTAAAAGACTAGAAATCACTGTGCCCCTATTGCCCCCCTAACCATATGCTTGTCCAAAGGCATGCATGCAGACAAACACAGCTACAACGCCTCTGTTTTCTATGTGGATGTAATAATGGCCTCGTCGCGACAAAACCTGTCTTCGGGGTTTCCGACAAAGCGAGACTAAAATCAATCTCATCAGCTACAGAGTCTAGCTAGAAAATTGACATTTCGCTTGTAGCAAGTTTAGATATGATACTTTCCAAAAATCGAATGACAAACTGCGCGTATGCGCAGGCTGGTCTGCGCCTTTGTTGTTCGCAACCCTCCGAAGACAGGTTTTCTCGCGTCGAGGCCCATATACTGAACAAAAATAGAAACTTTATACTTGTCAAACAGAAATGTGTCCAATTTAACGCAAAGTCATTACTTTGAAAATTATGCGTATATTAAGGCCACACGTTTGACAAGAAAACCATGCAAAACAGTTTCAAACTTGATCAGGCGTTCATTAATAACGTTGAAAAAACGTCAAACTACATTTTAAGTCTACTAGATTATCATAACGATATTTTGAATATGTAACCACACTATTCGGTTGTCTTTCGAAAATCAACAAATAATGCCCGAGTATATTGTACTAAATTAAATGCTACGTGTACGTCAAAATGAGCGTAAGAAGGCTTTTCATGGTGTACCAGAAAAGTCAAAAAGTAGCGTAAGAAGGCTTTTTATGGTGTACCAGAAAAGTCAAAAAGTAGCGAAGTGGTTTACCGATCGCCCCCCCCCCCCCCCCCCCTATTTTGATATACGGGTGTACCCCTAAACCCGCACACAAGCTTTTGTCTATGGACAGAAGGCTTGTCACTATATCTCCTAGAGTTCATCAAGCCACAACGTCTTGACTACCATAAACATTTAGCACACAAGCTTTTGTCTATGTACAGAAGGCTGGTCACTCTATTCCCCTGAACTCCTGCAAATAAAGTGATACTGAGTTGTAACAGTCGCAAGAAATGCACAACTTATGAATACGAATAACGCAGTTGTACATCTTTAAGATCTTTTAAATTACTAGTACAATCTGACAAAATTGGCACTTTGAAGAAATTTAGATAAATAAAATTCAAATGTAGGCTTAGTCCTTACCAATTCTTTATTTCGTTTATCAGAGTACATCAGTGGCGGAAACAGGGTTTCTGGAAAAGGGGTTCATACGTATAAAGGTGTGGGGTTCGCTTTGCTTATTTTTTCTCGTTTTTGTTAAATATCCCATGAAAACGAAATAATTTGTTATCAATGAGACCAAACTATTTCATTTTCAAAGGAAATTTAAAAACGGGTGACGGGGAGGGGTAGAGTGAACCCCCTCTGGATCCGCCACTGTACATACACTTCATTATTGTCAAGCTGAGATGTCTTAAAACAGAGGTGAATACATGCGATAGTCGGTCTCTGCAGACATCCTAATTGCAATAATTTTTGGGTGTAAATTATCTTAAATATTTGGTCATCTTGACCCGAACAGGCTTCAATATCAGCCAAAATATTTTATAGTGCCCTCAAATATGAGCGAATAATTTGCAATTTTCTGTCGTCTACAGTACTGAGGCCCTCTCTAGGGTTTTGAGGAACAAGAAAAAATGTACCCACTCGCCTCAGATCGTTTATGCTTGTAATACATGGATATTGCGCATCCTGATTTATAGCTTTGGTATCAGACATGAATCTCGGATTCATACGGTTACATGTACCACTGTGTCGCGAGCGCATTGATTTGTATTTGTTTGTTTTGTTGCTTTTCGTCCCAAGTCAACAGCTATGGTCATGGCGGGACGGTCAGTTCACCTAGCCGCACTTTTTTTCCTGGGCAAGCTTGAACAAGCAAAGCAGTTAACCAGTTCTTCATGCACATACTTTCGCTTGTAACTGACAAAAACCCTTCTTGAATGATTCAGCGGAAGGGAGGCCGGGATCGAACCCACGATCCCTGGATTTGCAGTAGACTCGCATCTGTTGCCAGACACGTTACCGACTGCGCTACGCGGTCCGGTCATTGGTTTTTATCAATAGGAGCTCCGGCAGAGGTGCATTATACGCCCATTTTCTGAGACAGTTGGAGTGGGGGGGGCATCACTTTCAAACTTAGAAAGGAGGAACACTCATTCTTGTGCCCGACACATGGTCCTGACCAAATTCATAATCCTATTAAATTGCATGAAAAACCAGTTATATGGAGCATGCAAGACGGAATACAATCAAAGGGATCTAACTCTGAAACAAAGTAACCGAAACCAACAGTCAATATATTGGACATATTGTTCATACCCAAAACACATTACTATCAAGATGCATGAAGATATCCCTAACAGTAATTGAGCTAAAGTCTGTTAAAAATGTTTGGGAAAATGTTCTGTGTGGGGCATAACATATCTGGATTTAGTGATTTAAAAAAAAAAAAAATTAAAAGTGTACAACTGCGTTAATCGCACAGAAGAAAGGTTGGAGCATGGTTATAATATGTTCGCCACTTCATCTGACCTATACTCTCAGTAGCTACAATGTAAAAGTTGCTACCAGACATAACCCTTACCCTAACCATCACAATAGATATATAAATGTGTACATCACTTCCGTGTATCGCATAATCTTCCAATGAATACAACAACAGTGGCGGACAGATTCTAAAGTCTAGCCAAAAGGTTTCATAGTTTGTGCATTTCTTGCGACTGTTACAACATGACTACTAAGTCTGAAGTTCCATGAATATATCTCAACCTGTTACTCAGTTATGGCGTGTATAACAATTTCTGAAGAAAGAAAACAATGAATGAAAGGGAAAACTTGGTGAACAACCATTCTTCGGTGCGACACATCGTCTTAACTTAACCAATATAAGCCTAGCGTCCTTTTTGTGGGACATCGGCAAACAGTGCAAAACCAGATCAGACGCCGCGACACGCGGCGTCTGATCAGGTTCTCCACCGTTTGCTTACAGAATTTTCTTTTAAAAGTTGAATAGAATTGAAACGTTCTACCTAACAACCCTTAAATTCGCAATAGATTCGTCCAATTGCTAATGGTGGGGAAATTCATTAGGCATAAATGGGTTAATACGCATCGTCTTAACCTTATAGACATCGTCTTAACCTAATACACATTCCTATAAAATTGCATGAAGATATCATAAACAGGAGTTACGGAGTGTATACAATGTAAGTTATCGTTTGGCGTCGCGTCTGGGAGTGAAATAACGCCATGCAATAAAATCAATAGACCACAACACTAGCGGTTTACAGATTTTCGGGAAACGTTACATGTATGATGTCCATAACAACGTTGCGTACATAGTGACAAAGTTATAACGTTTTTTTTTACGGAAAAAAAATGAGATTTCAAAGTAATCAATAGAATCTAACATTCGTGCTCTTGTATTATTAAATTCATTGAACTCGTTGAGAAAAAGAGATAAAATGCTCGACAAGCATCGCATTTCATCTCATTTTCCTAACTCGTTTGATAAATTATATAAAACATGCGCACTAGTGTAAGATCCTTTATGTAAAAAGTACACAAATAAAGGTTCATACCTCCGAAAGAAATGGAAAGAAGTCATTATTGTACGCGACACATACTGTTTCCTATAAATTATCTCAAATTATCTCCAAAAAAACCCGGACCCTTCAGAATAGAGTTGCATCAAGATATCCCAAACAGTAACTGAGAAACGGGAGGGTAAACATCAATCAAAGGGCAAAACTTGGGAGCTAAGAAAGCGGGGACAAGCATTCTGACGAGCCTCTGCAGCCTCCATTTAAGCTGAGAAACTCCAAATCGTGTTCAGTCAGTAGCTATATAATCATTGAATACTCAAGCGACTAGCAAAGGCTCTCATCAGACTGCGCGTATGCGCAGGCTGATCTGAGGCTTTGCTGGTCGCACAAAACACATTGTTGGAAATCTCATGCACTGGCTCATTAATTTAATATATAAAGCACTAACCCTAACCTGACGAATAGAAGTTTATTCTCGTGCATAACCTCCATGTAATGCATGTTCAAGCACATTAACCCCTTGAACGGAAAGATTCTAAAGTTTACAATACGTACTTATACAGATCATTTCAGAATAACAAGAGGGCCATAGTGGCCCTGAATCTCTCACCTCAATTTTTCACATTTCCCTTAATAAGACTACATGTATGTAAAATGATTGACCCCCGGATCAAGGCCATTTTTAGCCCTAGGGCTATAATTTGAACAAACATGGTAGAGGATCACTAGGTGATTCTACGCACCTAATACCATGCTTCTAGGCCTTCTGGTTTCAGACAAGAAGGTTTTTTCATATTTTTTGTATATAAGCCTATTTAAACATGTGACCCCCAGGGCAGGACCATTTTTAACCCCAGGGGTATAATTTAAACAAACTTGGTAGAGGTCCACTGGTTGATTTTACATACCAAATATCAAGGTTCTAGGCCGTGATTTTATTTTCACGTTTTCCCTATAGAAGCCTATGTAAAATATTTGACCCCCAGGACAGGGACATTTTTGCCCAAGGGGTATAATTTGAACAAACTTGGTAGAGGTCAACTAGGTGATGCTACATACCAAATATCAAGGCTCTAGGCCTTGTGGTTTGAACCGTTTCAGACAAGAAGATTTTTTCCCATTTTCCCTATAAAAGCTAATGTAGAACATGTGATCCTGGGGCGGGCCATTTTTGACCCAATAGCTATAATTTGAACAAACTTGGTAGAGGTCCACTAGGTGATGTTACTGACCAAATATCAAGGTTCTAGGCCATGTGGTTTCAGACATGATTGTTTTCATGTTTTCCCTATAAAAGCGTATGTAAAACATTTGACCCCTGGAGCAGAGACATTTTTGGCGCAAGGGCTATAATTTGAACAAACGGTAGAGGTCCACTAGGTGATACTACATAACAAAGCTCTAGGCCTTGTGGTTTCAGACAAGAAGAGTTTTCATATTTTCCCTATATAAACCTATAAAACAATTGACCCCCAGGGTGGGACCATTTTCCGCCTCAGGGCTATAATTCTAAAACACATGGTAGCGGTGGACTAGATGATGCTACATACCAAATATCAAAGCTCTAGGCCTTGTGGTTTCAGACAAAAAACATTTTTTTCATATTTTCTCTATATAATCTATGTAAAACATGTGACCCTCGGGGCGGAGCCATTTTTGGTCCCAGGGCTATAATTTGAACAAGCTCGATAGAGGTCCGCTGATGATGCTAAATACCAATTATCAATAGTCTAGGCCTTCTGGTTTCAGACAAGAAGATTTTTTAAAGTTTTTCCTATATAGGCCCATGTATAACATTTGTCCCCAGGGCGGGACCATTTCTGGCCCCAGGGGTACAATTTGAACAATCTATATAAAGGTCCACTAGGTGATGCTAAATACCAAATATCAAGGCTTTAAGCCCTGTGGTTTTTCAGACAAAATGATTTTTTCACATTTCCCTATGTAAAACATGTGACCCCCTGGGCGGGGCCAGTTTTGGCCCCAGGGCTATAATTTGAACAAACTTGGTAAAGGTCTACTAGGTAAAGCTAAATACCAAATATCAATAGTCTAGGCCTTCTGGTTTTAGACAAGAATTTTTTCATGTTTTCCCTATATAAGACTTTGTAAACATGTGACCCCCGGGGCGGGGCCATTTTTAGCCCCAGGGCTATAATTTGAACAAACTTGGTAGAGGTTCACTAGGTGATGCTACATACCAAATATCAGGCCACTAGACCTTGTGGTTTCAGACTAGAAGATTTTTTTCACATTTCCCTATATAAGACTATGTAAAACATGTGACCCCAGGGACGGGGGGTGTCTTTTTTAATTTGAACAAGCTTGATACAGGTCCACTTCGGGGTGCTACATACCAAATATAAAGGCTCCAGGCCATCTGATTTCAGACAAGACTTTTTTCAAGTTTTCATCTCAAAAATCTATTTTAGCCTCTGTGACCTAGATATGCAACGGACCAGAACCATTTGAACAATTTAGGGAGAGGGTCTCCCAAGGATCATTTGTGTGAAATTATTTAAAAATTGGACCAGGGGTTTAGGAGTTGTTATTTAAGTCAGATTTGTTAACGGACGGACGACGGACAAATACCGATCACAAAAGCTCACCTTGTTACTACGTGACAGATGAGCTAATAAAAAGGATTCAGAAGATAGTACTTATTTTTTTATTCTATTTTCAAAGCCAGGGATAAAAAACAATATATTGTAATTCAATACTTGTATGCCCAATAAAATACAAGGGCGAATGCAACCATTTCAGCAATTATGCCCCTTTAAACATTGTAATATCAATTTGGTGGGATATGTGTCCATGGTTGGCCTCTTTTCATCATCTGTGAAGGATAAATCTCCATACTCACTGCAATCCAACTTCTCATTAGTTAAGCCCCTTATTAACAAGCATCAAATCGCGTTAAATGTACAAAATTCTTTGTGCAGAACATCAAATTAAAACAATCTTATGCAATTTTAGAAGTTTATAAGAATTTCTAGCGATAAGATGGGCTATTTCCCTAAAAGAGACGTTCGTTTTATTTTGTTGAAATAACGCCTGGATACTCGAGGCACATTCAACAAATACATTTGTACCCTTGCCGCCCCCGCCCCATAGAACGTGTATTTTAAACGGATTTTCCTTGATGCATGTAATAGCTCTACTTCATTTTGAATGAGAATTTATTTTGATCATCAACTGTGCTTGTTATTCAGTAATATTTGTGGGAAATAGACCGTTAAACTAGGGTAAACAATCGTCCTATCACGACAGAGCAAATATACTTAGACAGTTGATGTACAATAAAAACGACAATCTTGCAAAGTGGTCTATTTTTGTCAGATGTTTGATGCCTTCTTTCGCTTATACAACCCCTTTTCCCCCCCCCTAGACCAGAGACGCCCTTTACATATGTTGTATATTTTTTTATAGCGACATTTAATTGTCCAAAGGGCATCTTGGGTGTATGGGGGGGGGGGAAGCATCTAAACGGTAATTTCATCTTTTCAAGGACAAACGTCACCATTTTAAGTATATTTCGTACGCATGCGCAGAAGGAATGCCGCAAAGTTTAGAAAATGAAGGGCACTTATATCTATAATATTTTAGCACTTTTTCTTTTTGGAAACCTGCAACGGATTTACTAAACGTCTCATCTAAACGGCATCCATTTTAATGGCGTAAAACGAGGGGTGGGTGTAGAAGGCACAAGTTTTCATGGCTTTGTAAATGATGAATCGCTTTGAAACATATTTTTATGCTTACTATGCACATTTTACTACCGAAATAGGCCAATTTTAAAAACATTAGGGCAATTTGAAAATTTTGTTTTTGGATTCATGTCAACTAGGGAAAATATACGCCTTATCGCTAGAGCTTCTTTCAAACATGCTGCCAGCTTTGGTAGAGGGAGGAGTATACCATCAGCGACTAGCAGTTTTGATCAGTGTATTCTTACTGTACAAACTTACATCCTTTGCTGGAAACGCGGTGAACTTTTTTTCAATATGGTTTTCAAGGAATCTCGAAGTGTCATTTCTTATTAAAGGTGAACAACCGCGCAAAATGTACAAAAATTGAAACCTGAGCCATGTTGCATATTCTTTCCGTTTCATTTCCTGCTGTATATTCTGTACATATCATTTCCCGCGATTCTGGACCAAAGGTTAATAAATAACTAATCTTTACCGAAATTTCGCACGCAAGCAGGAACAAGACATACATATGAATCATCAAACGGCAGGTTAGTTTCAAGGCCAAAACTGCCAGTCGGATACCCTGAGAGGACTTAGATGGTGGGGACGAGGTCAATTTTTTTTGAAACGTGTGGTCATGTTGCATATCCACTTAAAAGGAATGAAGCAAACTACACCATGATAGCAAATCTGTTGCTCTCATACACACCCTCGACCCCAGGGATGGACCCAAAGTATTTATGTTGCATATCAAATGAAAAGGAATGAAGCAAACAACATTACGATAGCAAATCTGTTGCTCTCATACGTACCCTCGACCCAAGGGATGGAGCCAAAGTATTTATGTTGCATATCAAATTAATGGGAATGGAGCGTAGAACAACATGCAAGCAAACATCCAGCCCTCACATACACCCTTGACCCCTGGGTGGGTTAAAGGTCAAGACATTTTTGTACTGAAAGTGTTCATGTTGCATACCAATTTAAAGGAAATGAAGTGTGAAAGCAAAGTGTTAGTTTGACCTTACACACAAATATTTGACTCGTTTTGCTTTGGTTTCGGTTGTGTGGTCAGATATTGAAATTGTGCAAATAAGTATACTAAAACCAAGTTCTAATTGGTCACTTTTCAAACTCATTATTTCTGACCGAACGCCAATAAAATTGAAATGATTTTTTGCCTATATATGTGCATTTTAATGGCCAACTGTTTAGCAGTGTTTTGAACAGTTTTCTTTTACTTCAAAGTTTTTGGTGTTAAAAATGCAAAAATCGACTTTTTAAAGAAAAAAATGGTTTTGAGGGTAATTTTTATAAAATTGCCGTTTAGGTGGTTACAAACTGGTCTGTCCGACCTGAAAAACACCAAATAATTAAAATTTTGCTGATGGTGGATTTTCTACGCGTTTTTAAAATGTTACATTTTTCAAAATTTTTCGAGATTTTTGAAATTCACCAGTATTTCCTGGTAAAATTGTTAAATGCACTTAATTTTTATTTGAACACTGTAGGCCAAACACAGTAGAACTTGATTAGTCCATTTCTGGCGATTATAGTTGTACGACTACTGTACACTTCCGGTTTAAATGTGAGAGTTTAAAATCGATTTTGTAGCATAATATATATTTTTCAATTTTTAAATAAGGACGGTGACGTCTTGTGATAATGAATAATCGCTGAAAATTTCAATGCCCTGTCGCTGATAATAAAGCGTACAGAGAAGTGCAAAGTCTTTATGTAAATTGCAAGCTAAAAGCTGAATTTCAATGATTAACCTGCTTAAAGTGTGTCTTATGTTGTTGAGTAGCAAAAGCGACGAGTCCGATGGAATCAAAACTTTTGAGGTTAATTCTTCTTATATCACGCTAGCCAGTAACATCTTCAAACAAACAAAAACGTTAATTTGTGTTATGGTTTATATCGTAGAAGAAGTGTGACTTTTTGAAATGAGGGTACCTTTTCTCTAGCTTCGTCCGTGCAAGAAGTACACGTCATTTTAAATGAAAAAACTTGCAGAGTCTCGGCAAAGGATTGCTTCACTTAAAAAAACATGAATTTGGTATACATTATGTTTCACTTTCTGAACTAGCATAAAAATGTAAGGTGACCAATTAGCAATTGGTTTTAGTATATATCTTTTATTCACATTAGCATGTTGACACTAAAACATAGTTATCTAACTTTTGATATAATCTGAATGATACCCAAGATGAACTATGGGGTTAGATAAATTGGTTTAGATTTTGCGATTTTTATTTTTTTCTTTAAAATAAACCGTTGTCAGGATAAAAATACCACGAATTTGCTTTGTTGATAATTAGGATCTCCGCGGTGTCCGTGTGATTGGTCATTAACTATAGTACCGCTGTGACCTCTAGGTAATAACATATATACAAATCTTCACTATTTCAATAACAGCCACGCCCTAAACCTTTCTTTCATGTAGATTTGATGGATTTCCAGGAAGTTTCATGAAACGGGCATATATCCTGAACGTTATGGTTGAATGATTTTCCTAGAGTTATGCCCCTCTGGCTTACCATATCTTACAAGTTTGTTTTTTTTGGGGGGCGGGGGGGGGGGAAGGGGGGCGGGGGGTTGGGGCGCAATTCTTTAGTATCCACTGGACAGATTGATAAGAAAAGTTTGGGGTATGATTGATATTAATCCATATAAGCTAAGTGTCCTTTTATGGCACATAGGCAAACAGTGCAGACCCAGATCAGACACCGCATAGTGCAGTGTCTGATCAAGATTTTCACTGTTTTTTTTTTATAGAATTTGCTATTAAATTTTGGAAAATAAAGAAAAATACTACCCAACACCCCAAAAATAGGCTCGTCTAACTGATAAGGGTAGGCAAGTACATTCGGCTAAATGGGTTAAGGTCTGCAAAAGGTTCCGCCTGAGCATGCGCCGACCCCGTCACTGCATAAGTACTCAAAAACAGAGAGGACATACAAAACAAGATAGACTTATATCAGTCGTAGATGTTGTAGGACCTGTGAACCCATACCAATCAATACCATTCCACATCTTATCTTTTGCCGTATTCCAGTCCAGAATTTTAATTTATGCTGGCTCAAATATCTGATGAGATAGCAGAAGAGAAAAAAAGTATTTGAGAGGAATATGGATATTTAGTGAAATTGTTCAATATGAGCGAAAATGTATATGCAAAAAACCCCATATCATCAGACTTTATAAGTCTAAAAACAAGATAGATTCGTCGAATTTATATCCCCCGACGAAGGGTTATATTAGAGAAATATGTAAATCACAAAACATAACATAAACCCCATTGATCTAAGTTCACCATCTGTATCTTTCAGATCACATCATAACAAACGCCTGTCAAGTATGTTTTAGTGCTTAGTTTAATAAAAAAATATTCTTACATCTGCACAATTTCAATATCTGACCTTTCAACCCAATCCCAGAGGTCGAGGGTGTGTGTAAAATTCAAAGTGTTACCTTGTATGTTGATCTACACTTATTTCACAATTTAACAATGATCTTTTGACCCCACCCCAGGGATCGAAGGTGTGTGTAAGGACCGCATATTTGCTTTCAGAATGTATCTTTTGGAGCATTCTGCAATACTCTTGACCTATATTAAGCGATACTTGATCTTGAAAACCAATTTTGGTCTTTTTAGTGGCTGCTTAAGACAGGTTGTGTGTACTGTTAGAACCCCGATATTCCTGATGGACCAGAATATGAAAAATAAATCTACATAATATAGATGTACCAACTCCACACAGCACAATGACAGCTCTTGCGATTTCTAAAAAATCTCAAAAACGGACCAATCAGAAATAGAGAGAACCTACCAGATAGGTAATCAACATACTCAGTTTTGCCATTCATTGTCGAGCTTGATCTGGGTTCAAACGGTTTTAGATGTCGCTAACAAGGAAAGTGTTTCGTTTGATTTGACTCAGTCGACATCTATGGTCACGTCGAAACGTTAAGTTTACTTTGGCTTAACCACTCTCTTGACTAAGCGGTTAACCTGTTAACCAGTACTTCGTGCACATACTTTTACTTGTAACTGACAAGAACCCTTCTGGAATCAGCGGAAGGAGAATGACTATAAAAATTATTTCATAATCAGTCTCCACGAAAGGACCGGGACACGATCGAACTCGCAACCTCTGCATCTGCAGTCAGACGGGTTACCGACTGCCTTAGGAAGTATAAACCCTTTTTTGATGGCTAGCAGTACTGCTTCCACAGACAATAAAAAATTGAAGTGCAGCTTTTTGGTCAGTTTATATACATTTGTAGATCGTGTTTAACCCTTTCTGGACTAAAAAACCCTAAATGGGTACTTTAGCAAACAGTTAAGACTCAGATAAAATGCCGCATAATGCAATGTTTGGTAAGACCAACTCGATTTCATAGAAATACATTCTATTCTTGAAATTATAGCCTTTGCCTCCTCAATATTTACAATGTACCATCGTGACTTAACTGTATCAAACTTAATGGGAAATTCTGTTGGTACACAAAGTGTTAAGTTGCATTGAGCTGCATATTAATGAAGGGCCCAGACTGGGCCTGTAATTGTTTTTGCAAAGCCCTCCATGAATTATGACTCAGAACGGCTACCATTGCATTGTACTGACCACTGAAATGCAATTATTACCTTGGTGACCGCCTTCTTGGATCACTTTTTGGGCTTGGAAGCGGACAAGCCTATAGTAGTAAATACGCAAAGAAAAAAAATCATTATTGCACAGGGTCTCATTTTCGGCTCCCCTGCATTTAAAAACGCACAAAACATAAAAGCAAACTTGCTTGCAAATGAACAGCAGTTGTCCACCCCTTTTTAAAAGTAACTTTTAAAATATAACCTGACTTTTAGCCCAATCGCCAACCACCTTATATATTACAGGTCTATGACCTGAAAGTTTTTTTATCGCACGACAATCGTGTTCATAGAGCAGCAACCGTTTTATTAAATAGTTTGGCCAAACAAGTGGATTTATGCATGAACACAACCGAAACGGATTCATTAACAAGGCTTAAATTTTATTGTAATTTATTCTTCCGTCTTAAGAGTAGCTCGTTTCATGGATGTTACTTAGGCGATAATTTATATTCATATATGCTGATAAGCCTTAACACGATCTGTCAATACTGGCTTGCGTAATCCACGAATTTTTAACCTTTTCCTCGCTAGCGGCGACTATTGTCATCTGCTGATAGCCTTGCAAACAGTTTGTACCTGGCGAAAGTAAAACAAAACCTGTCAAATTTAAGGTCACTTAGGTAGAAGAGTATTTTTCTCTATAGTTTTTATTATCAATGATTGTGTTTTATTATAGTTTTTTATTCTATGAAATCATACTGTTTCAAAACTATTTCTAAGAGTGGCTTACGTGCCTTTTAACTGTTGTATATTGCCTGTACATAAGGTGATACGTAAATAAAATATTGTGTAGGCTATATTGTATTGCAAACACTTTGACCCATGACGTACAGAAACTCCAGCCCGACCTGGAACAAAACTGTATTTGAAAAAAGGACCGAATTCCCCAGTTAACGCCATTCAAAAATCGATAAACCACTAATGGTTTGCAGATTTAGTAAATGTAATGCAATGCCGTCTATTTTAGGCTGCGTAAAAGATGACAAAATATTGGCTTTTTCAAGTCAAAAGTCCGATTTTGTTTAAGTAAGTTTAATGTCATGTGATAAATAGAATCTAAGATTCGTGCTCTTGTTGTATTGAACTTATTAAAATCGTTGCGAAAAAGTGATAAAACGCTCAGCAACCCTCGCATTCTACCACTTTTCCCCAACTCGTTTAATAAAACATAAGCACTTGTGTATGATCATCCTCTATTTATGTTATTAGTAATCATTAGAGTGTGCCTTTAGCAAGATGGTCAATAGAAGTGTATGTGAAAATGAATTGGAACTACCTCGGCCAATTCCGGCGAATCAGACCTCTGATGTAATCGAGGCTCTACTTTGATTACGTGAGGCTGACTTTTACAAAACGTGATGCTGACGTCACAGAAACCATGTCACCACAATAACAAGTGCGATTACAACAAACTCTAACACACCTCGCCTATAGACTCAATGGTAAAAATCGTGATATATCATACACTACTGTGCTTCAAGGTCTGAGGTAACCCCCGTTTTTGCTAATTATTCTTTAATGGTGTTTTTAATTTAAAAAAAAATCAATTAAAGAAATGGATTTAGATAAAGTCCGCGTATTGAATTTATTTTTTCGACACAAATATGAGTTTTTGTATAGGCTGGGATTAGATGGAATTTTGGTGTGTTTTTGCTGCTCCCCCAAGTTAATCTAGTGATATAAATAAAACATGGCGTACACAGGCCAGTGTAGGTAACTCGTCAGTCCCACAGATAAGAGTGCGTAACAGAAAATTATCTTTCCTATTTCTCAAACAAAAAATACGTTGTGTGTACTCAAATCAACCGTCTCGATGATATGGTTCTTTTTAGCATCCAAAACACGTGTTAAATCTGAAGAAGACAATCGCTTCACATTAAAATTACTTAACTGGCACAATCTTCGTGCATTAGGCTATGATTCACTGCTTATGAACATAAATGTTCACTCATAAACATAACATTATGTTCGTTCATAAACTTCACTGTACATCTACTGTCCTGCCAGCCGAGAGTGACAGTGACGTCATGTTTTGTTTACACAGTTATCAGGGACTTATAATCGACAGATCACCTGTGTATTAATCTATCCGCAGGATAGGATTTATACACAAGTTATCGATCGATTCGCGTTAGGACAAGTGGGGTGTATAAAAGTAATGTTAACTTATCAATTGTAGAAAAATATTACGTCACTGTCACTCTTGGCTGATGCATTGAAATGGCCTGTGTTAAAAAACTATTCAAGTAACAGCATTGTCTGAACCTTAAATAATGGCTGAATTTTCTTTCGATTCACTATTTGCTCGTCAACTCTCTAATTTGCTTGAATTGGCGTCATAAACTCTTGACTTACTTGTGTCGTCTGCTGATAACCGTTGCAAACAATTTGGACTCAGATCAGGCCCGTCGGGCATGATCTGGATTCAAACTGCTTGACACTCTACTGATATTCCCGAAATATCATTTTAGAAAAAAAAGAAATAAACTGATTTTGAAAAAAATATCAGCAGACGACAAAACCGTGAAAAATTTACTCGTGGGCAAAAAGACTCAATGAATTGAAATGAAAGGTGCTACATGTACAGTATGTACATGCATGTTTCATGCTTAAGCCTTATATTTGCAATACGGCACGGTCTAGGACCCTATATATTTTTACAATTGCGTGTAATCGTGCGTGCGTGTGTCAAAATGATGACGAGTGAGGTTTGCGGATTAGATTTTCGTTGAATCATCGGATATAGATATTCTTGTAGGCTAGTACATATCATCATAGCAATGCAAATATACCAGTTGTATCTATTGGGGTATAAATAGGTGATGTAAACATGACCATTACGGAACATACCATTATAAGATTGAGGTTAATGTAGCGTATTTGCGTTACATAATTTATATAAACGAGTTTATAAGCATTGGCAATAAGTACACAGAGAGGTAGAATCGGTGACGGCGTAGGTAGCGTGTTTCGCACAGACGAAAGCTAAGTTTTTACAAGGGAAGTTTGAAGTGTTTTTTCTTTTATTATTATTATTATTATTTTATTATTATTATTATTTATCCTTATGGAAAAACATGATGTTGTGGCTCATAGAATACGGGTTTTAAGACATATTAAAAAGCTTAGGGATGCAGGCTACACCATCGTCTACATTGATGAAACATATATTCATTCTTCGCATTCTGTGACTAAAGCATGGCAGTCTGAGAGTACATGACTCAACCAACCCCTCAGCAAGGGCGACAGAGATGTTTTCGTACATGCAGGCACAAGTAAGGGCTTTTGTGCACAGTTGGTCTATGATGCTATTTCGTCAACTGGCGATTATCATAAAGAGATGAACTTCGAATACTTTATGAAATTGCTTCAGACTCAGCTCATTCCAAAATTACCAGAACAGCGTTAATTCTTGATAATGCAGCCTATCATAGCGTGCAAGGGGATAAATGTCCCACTCAGTCATCAAGAAAAGATGCTATGAGAGATGGGTTTGAACGCCACCAGATTCCGTTTACCATGGATATGTTACGGCAAGAACTTTTAGAGCTATGTAAACTTCTTAAACCCAGAGTCCCCGAGTTCCAAATTGACAAAGTGTTAAAATCACATGGACACACTGCTATTCGTTTACCACTCTACCATGCGCACAACTTACTCTTCAAGGGTCATAAAATGATTAACCAAGCAGACAAATAAAACAAAACAAAAATCTTAATGGTTAATGTTTACATGGTGGTTGTTACAGGCCTTGGTTCTGAAGATCCACCAAATTGATTGGGTAATGAGGCGCATGGGCTACAGCCTAGACGTACACAAAATCTACTACCGAAGTACATCCGATATCATCGAGAGGACCCAGGTAGCAAAGATATTACTGCTACAAGACACGGGAAGACTTGACAAATTTGCTAATCAGTCCCTTGAAGATATTCAATTGTCAGGTAGGGATTATTTCATATTCATAGTAGCCATTTTGGTCCCTATACGCAAAAAAAATCTTAACTCTGGTTTTGCAGGGAAAATGGTTTTCAACAGATTTGCAATAGTACAATGGCCCTGCATTTTCAGCAGACTGTTCAAAGCGTATAGCACAAGTTGTCTAGTATATGAAAATTGAAGTTGAAAAATGCTCATTTTATTGAAAACTAGAGCTTAGATATTTTGTAGGTACTCGTAGCATCATCTGGTGAGATTCAACAGAGTATGTTCAAATTATTGCCCCATGGTCAAAAGTGGCCCTGCCGTCACTTGGATTTTTCATAGAGTTATATAGTAAAACTTTGAAAAAAACTTCTTGTTTGCACTCTTGATCCCACAATTTTCATTTCGTCTTTGCGAATTTTGTTCATCAGGATTTGTTTTCATGAATTCATGGTCAAGTTGGCATATGGGTGCTATAAATAAGTTTTCAATGCTAATTTCTATCCAATTTTTGTCACAATATATTGCAATACAGTCCTCTGTATTGCAATTAAGTTTCAGTGTATTGTAACACCCCTAGTCAATTAGGCCTAGGTTGGAGCCATTGTTCTTGAAATTGTATGAATATAAAGTAAACTTCAGGTATTGAGCTTTGTGATGTTGAAAATGTTATTAAAACATCATTTTGATGTTGAAGTGAATATTTATCATAAAATACGTCTTCTTCAGAATTAGCGGAGGAAGCTGGTGGTAATCCTGATGATGTCTCCATGGAGGAGCTGTTTGCTGCCTCAGAAGACATGAATGAGGATGAGGACACAGAGGAAGATAATACGAATCATGCAGAAAGCAGTGAAACTCGCCCTGGTCAGCGGGCCAAGAAAAACAGTGCTGTGACTCGCCAGAAATGGAGTTCAGATAAAGAGAAAGAGATCGGACAAATTTTTGAAAATATTTCAAAGAAAAAAGAAGGCCAACCCCTAAACAATGTTTGAAAGCAATGCAAATAAGCAAACAGAATGGCGGGGTTATACATCTACGTAAAAAGGATGTCCTGAAGAAAAAAGTGTACAGAATGATTGACAATTTAGAAAAATAGGATGTACCAGGACGCATTCAATTGTCGGACATAGGAAAAGAGTGTGTAAACCACTTATTTCCACAGTTTTCTCCTTTATGCCTCCACCAAACCATATGTTGTGACAAGTCATTATAATCGTCACTTTGCACAGGGTTTGGTGGAGGCATAAAGATTGTAGATTTTAAGTACGCTTCTTACATGTACCTGGAGCTCTGTACAAGGAGTATATAAATGTGTGAAGATTTTTCTATGAGGGAAAGGATTAATGGCTCTTTACCCTTTACCCAGTAGTCAGTTTCTACTTATGAAGAAATGTGACCACTTAAAGGAGATTGAGAGTAAAGCAGAATATGCCTTAAGGCGCATTCTGCTTTACTTTCAGCCTGCTTTAAGCTACCACCTGCTAGGATATAGAAAATATTTCTTATGGTATATATTTATGACTATAAATTGGAAGTATTTTCTTCAGTGAAGGAATAAATTAAATGCGCTAAAAGGCACTTCTATAAGGGAAAGGGTTAAAATCATTCTGTAGATGCTGCTTACATGAGGCATTGTAGAATATGGCAAAGTTGTTACAGAACATTTGTTTGGAATTATTGTAATATATACTCAAAATTGGGGCAAGAAATTTTGACCTCCCTTTTTCAAACAATTGCAAACAGTTTTAATCCGGATTAGATAGTAAGTAACTTGGTGTGTGATCAGGATCCCAACTGTTTGTCACTCAGATCATATATTTGAAAATGTTAACAAAAAGATTCAAGATAAGAATTAAAGCGGATAAAATTTTGAGCAAATGATAATTTTTGAATATACAGTTAGACTGGCATGTGGCTGCTTAAAGCAGGGTGCAAGTAAAACAGAAGGCGCCTTTATTTCACCTTGCTTTAAGCTGCCACCTGTCTGACTTGCAAACAATAAGCTTTTCAAGTGTAATAGGGGATGTTTTACTGTAGCTTGATGATCTTGAAAGAGTGGTGATATTTCCAGTATATTTTATTATGATAGCTTAAAGCAGTTTGAAAGTAGAGCAGAATGCTCCTTTAATTAGGAGCATTCTGCTTTACTTTCAACCTGATTTTGCGGACACCTGTATTTAAAACTAGAAATAGCTAATATTGAGTAAACGGTTTACTCATTCCACAGGAGACTTTTAAGCATTGAAGACAAGTGACTGCTTAAAGCAGGCTGAAGGTCAATGAGCTTTCTGCTTTACTTTTCGGTCTGCTTTAAGCTTCTTCCTGTCAAGATGCTATGACTCCTTAACAGGACCTGGCACAAGCAAGAAAAAGCAATTGTTTATGATGAACAGGCAAAGGTGTTTTAATAGGGGGATTTCTTATCCATTAACCCTTTACCCAATAGCCAGTTTCTAGTTATGAATGCATGCACAAAGAAGGTTTATTCCAGATTAATTTTCAAGGAGTTATGGTTCTTTGTTACTTTTGTTACAATGTATATATAGGCAAAAAATTGTACGGTATATTGAAGCATGGGCTGGCGGGAATTGAGAATTTCAAGAGTTGATTGAGTAGTTCCGTCATATTGTTAGGCCAAGAAAGCATGTTGAAATTATGTGCTTAAATATTGCATATCTAATATTTGTATAATATGTTGATAATTCATATCACATATTTCTGAAGATAATGTGCATACATGTATTAGAAACATTGTTTAAAAATCAAAACAATAACGTAAGTACAAGTTTTATGTTCATGTATTGATTATGAAAATTTTTATTTCAGGCATAACATTTTTGGTAGGTAAAACTTAAATTAAAACTTTTCTGTTTGCAGTATATTTAGTATTTACTAACCAGAGGTATGGCAAAGGATGGATTTCCTTTTGGGTATTTTGTTTTTACTGACTGTTCAAAGTATTCAACAATTTTGCACTGTTTCCAAGATTTGAAGTATGCTATTAAAGTAAAAACAGTACTATCTATGCTTATGATTCTAAAGAGTTTCATGACATGGTGGCTAAGTGCTGTTTGTATGCTAATGCATACATTATTAAAGAAATAACTAGTGTGGGTGCAAAGTGCTGTTTTGTACAAAGTTGAATCATGAAGGTCTCATTTGTTCTTACAACATAAACATATTTTGTAACTGGCTCTTGTATTTTTACTTGAGCACATTCGTGCTGAAGGTGAGTTATTGTGACTTGTTTTTGTCTGTCTTCCACCGTGCATCCATGTCTTCAAACAACAACTCCTGAACCAGTTGGCCAATTTTGAAGAAACTTCACATGAATGATCCTTAATGCCTCGGTTACATTTGCCACGGTCGTCGTACGATTTATTTGTCTACGATTTTTTTGGCATCGTAGGCGGTTATAGGCTACGACGTATGTGTTTACATTACTTACGATCACCTTACGATTTCTTTCGGCGACAAACTATAACAAAACTTTACAGAGACCTTGCGGATATCGTACGACAACCACAAGGTTATCGTACAATCACCGTGTTATCTTCACGACCTCCCTATATATACGATGCCCGTACGCTGACTGTGCAAATGTCGTGTAGCTATGTGCATGGATTTAAGCGGCCATCCATGTTCATTTTTGTATTCCATTGAACTGTTTCAAAGTGATGTGATCACAAATCGTGCTATGTAGAGGCCAGTGTTTTTAGTTGAACATAGTCCCAAGGTATGGAACAGCGTGATACGTTTGTGTATATTTTAATGTCAATTTCTAAGTTCTGCAGTTTTCATAAAGTTTAAATCACAGAATATTGCTTGTTTGTTTGTTTGGTGCTTAACGACGCATCAACCCTTGTGGGTCATTAGCGTCAGACGGTATTAACTAAACATGATGAGGATGGAAAAAGTTAAAAATTTATAAGATAAAATAAAAGGAATGGTGATGATGAGTTTGTTTTATGAAAATAAGTTGCAATACGATTGTTGACAGGAGAGACCACGTACAATATCTGACAGTTTCAAAGAGCTATTCAGATAACTGTACATGTTCTTTAACTGAACAGAATACAACATAATATAATCTGTATTATGGTCTGATACAAATGTAAAACAAAACATGATTTTAAAAACAGCAATTAGATTTTGTTAAAAAGATTTATTTGTCTTAAAAATGTCATAATACTATCAATATGTATATCTTGAAATAATTCTTTCATGTTATTAACATGGAAGCAATTATTTCTTACTTGTGCAAAATCACCACATTCCAAAAGGAAGTGACGTACAGTGAAAGGTGCGTCGCAACCAACACATTGAGGATGCTCTTCACATTGTAGTAAGTATGAATGAGTGACTCTTGTATGACCTAAGCGGAGTCGAGCTAATACTACTTCTTCTCTTCTAATGTTTCGAACAACCGATTGATATTCACCAATAGTTGGTTTGATGTCAAGAAGTTTATTACCAATGCTGTTATTCCATGAAGTTTGCCATTCTTCCAAGATATATTTATTGATAGAGGGCTTAAAATTGGAAAATGGAATTTTAAAAGAAGTTGGTTCTAATGAAAGCGATGTTTTTGCTTGCTTATCTACCATCTCATTCCCTTGGATACCTATATGACTAGGAATCCAACAGAGAACAATTTCTTTATAAGTTAAAAGCTCATGACATTTTTCTAAAAGTTTCTGAATCTGTGGATTCTTTGAACTGGTATGGTTCATTGCTTTCAATACAGAGAGCGAGTCAGAAAATATAATACATTTATTGTTTGCATCACAAGTGCTAATGAAATCTAAAGCTAGATCAACTGCTTTGGCTTCAGCAGTGAAAATTGATGAATCGTCAGGTATACGTTGCATATTACTATGGTTGTCTGATATAACAGCACAACCAACCTTTGAGTCTTCCTTTGACCCATCAGTATAAATTTGTTGGTAATTCTTATAACGACTTTGCATTTTTCTGAAATCATCTTTTAATATGTGTGGATTTGATTCAGATTTTTTCCCGGAATGTAAATCAAAAAGTATTTCTGGTGGTTTCATACAACAGAATATTGCAGCCCCTTTTTTATAGTACAGTTTTATAATTCGAAAAGTATCACTTTAATTGATGATGATGATGATGAGTTGGAGTTTAACGACGCATCAACCCTTTTGGGTCATTAGCGTCATCAAGGTTAGGTAAGAGAAGTATTACTGAACATTAAAACTATAATAGATAAGCTAAAATATTAACAATTTGACACATAAAACATGAGTATAGCAAAGACGATAAAATAGTAATCATTTTACGGCGAAGATCATGTACAATATCTGACAACAACATAGGCTAATCAGATGACTATACATGATCTTCTCCTGCAAAAAAAAAATGACATGATGAAAGTAAGTTTAAAAAAAAGTAAACAGTTCAAAGGAAAATAATAGCTACAATTTGTTAAAAAGATTAATCTCTTTTAAGAATAAAAAGACATTATCAATAGGTACATCATTAAACAATTGTTTGATTGTATCAACATGAAAGTATTTGTTTCTTATATGAGAAAAATCACCACATTCAAGTAGAAAATGACGGACTGTAAAGAGTGTATCACATCCAAAACAATACGGTGGCTCCTCTTGTTTTAAAAGATAAGAGTGTGTGATCCTTGTATGACCAATAAATAGACGAGCAAGGACTACTTCCTCCTGTCTGACATTTCGTACTACTGGTTGAGATTGTCCAATGACAGGTTTAATCTCAAAGAGTTTATTACCAACACTGTTATTCCATAAAATTTGCCATTTGTTTAAAATGTACCTATTGATAAAAGATTTAAAATTTGCATATGGTATTGAAAAGTTTGTTGGGTGTAAATTCAATGAATCTTTTGCTTTTTGATCCACACTTTCATTTCCAGCAATGCCAATGTGGCTAGGGATCCAACAGTAAACTATTTCATTTAATTCTGATAATTCATGATGTTTTTCAAGTAGTTTTTGAATTTGGGGATTTTTTGAAGATGTATGATCTAAAGATTTTAATACTGATAGGGAGTCTGAAAATATAATAAATTTGTTAGAAGTTCCACAGTCGGCAATAAGATCTAATGCTAAATCTATAGCTTTTGCTTCTGCTGTAAAAATTGAGGACCCATCTGGAATTCGCATAGTTTCAGAGAAGTCATCAGATACAACTGCGCATCCTACTTTCATATCATCTTTTGAACCATCTGTATAAATGTGCTTATAGTCCATGTAATGTGATTTTAGCTCCTGGAAATTAGATTTCATGATAATTGGACTTGTTTCTGATTTCTTACCAGAGTGTAAGTCGAAAATAAGTTTTGGTTTATTTATACACCATGCTGGTATATTTGGTGTAAAAGTTTTATCTATGTTTTTAAAGTTTATGTTTGCAGATTCCAGGACTGGTAAAGTTCTGACGCCAAAAGATTTAATAAAACTTGGTTTGCTTTCATAAAGATCTGTGTATTTGGGCTTAAAGGTCACATCATGAGCTGGATTTGAATTATTTTCAGCAATTCTAATAGCATATTGTAAAGAAAGTTTTTCTCTACGTGTATTTAAAGATGGCTCATCTGCCTCAACATAAAGACTTGCAGTAGGTGATGTTCTAAATGCTCCTAAGGCTAATCTAAGACCTTGATGATGGATAGGGTCAAGCATAGCTAAATAAGATTTTCTTGCCGATCCATAAACAATGGATCCATAGTCTAGTTTTGAACGTATCAAAGATCGATATAATTGTAAGAGTGTTGTTCGATCTGCACCCCAAGTAGTGTGAGATAAAACTTTCAATATGTTCAAGGATTTAAGGCACTTTGCCTTCAAGTATTTAATATGCGGAATAAAACTCAGCTTTTTGTCAAATATCAAACCAAGATATTTGTATTCCTGTACAACAGGAATAAGTGATCCATATAATGTTAGAACTGGATCATCATGTTGCTTTCGCAACTGACAGAAATGTACACACTGTGTTTTTGACTTGGAAAATTTAAAGCCATTGTTAGTGGCCCAATGTTCTATCTTGTTTAAGTTTTGCTGTAGATGTCTTTCAATTGTTCGCATACTTTTTGATCGAAAGCAAATACAAAAATCATCAACATAGAGAGAATAATCTGTTAAATTATCTAGGCATTTAACAATATCATTGATTTTAATATTAAAAAGAGTTGTAGAAAGTACACCGCCCTGTGGGACCCCCTGTTCCTGATCATATAAATCAGAAAGAGTGGATCCCACCCTCACTTGCATTGCACGATCAGCAAGGAAGCTTTCAATAAAAGTAGGTAGTCTACCTCTTAGTCCTAGTTTATGAATATCTTTCATAATGCCATATCTCCATGTGGTATCGTATGCTTTTTCCAAGTCAAAAAAGACAGCTACAACGTGTTCCTTTTTAACAAAGGCATGTTGAAAGTTTCCAATTTAACTAAATTATCATTTGTACTACGGCCAGCTCGGAAACCCGACTGATACCGTGATAAAAGATTGTTGGATTCTAAATACCAAATCAACCTTTTATTAATCATTCTTTCTAAAGTTTTACAAAGACAACTTGTAAGAGCTATAGGTCTATAATTGGTTGGCTCAGCATGATCTTTTCCTGGTTTGGGTATAGGTATTACAGTGGCTAATCGCCAGTCTTCAGGAAAATCACCAGTAGTCCATATATGATTAAATATACCTAAAAGAGCTTGGAGGGAACTCTCTGGGAGATGTTTAAGCATTTGATAATGTATGTCATCTGGTCCAGTTGCAGAATCATGCGATTGTTTAATTGCATCCAAAAGTTCATCAAAATTAAAAAGATTATTATATTCCTCAGTATTTGCAGATTTGAAATTAAGTTTAATTTTTTCTTGTTCTGCTTTAACTTTTTGAAATTTTTCAGAGTAATTTCTTGAACATGAATTGTTTAGAAATGTTTCTCCTAAGGTTTCAGCTATATCAAATTTACTTGTTGATTTTGTTTCTGTAACGGGATGGTTTAAATGGGTGTAACTGGGTGACTTTGTCTTACCAGATATTTTTCTTATCATATCCCAAACTTTTTTGATAGGGGTTTTGTGATTAATTTTTGAAACGTAAGAACGCCATGACTTTCGTTTCGATATCTTAATTGTTCTGCGAGCCTTTGCTCTAAATATTTTTACTTCATTTAAGTTGTTCTTAGTTGGATATTTTTTGAATTTATTTAGAGCTTTTTTCCTCGTTTTGATAGCTTCTTTACATTCATCATTGTACCATGGATTACTTTTTGTTGGATTTGTCGAGGTTTTTGGTATACATTTAGTAGATATATCAATGAGAGAAGAGGTGAAATCAGACAAAGGGTCTGAAGAATCTTTGAAACTATCTAAATTAATTGTTTCAGTACATAAAGATTGAAATACTTCCCAATTAGCTTTATTTAGTTTCCACTTTGGATTATGATCTTCCACTGTGGAAGTATTACTTTCAATGAGGATAGGAAAATGATCACTATGATGCTGATCGTTACAAACGGACCAGTTAAAGTCAAGAAAAATAGAAGGATGACATAAGGAAAGATCTATAGAAGAGAAAGAACCTGTTGGATCGTGCATATAAGTGTATGATTTATCATTCATAAGACATATATCATTGTTTGTAATGATATTTTCAATTAGTTCACCTCTAGAATTATTTTCTTTATTACCCCAGAGAATATTATGACCATTAAAGTCACCTAGTAATAAATACGGTGTAGGAAGTTGTTGAATAAGAGAATTAAGATGTTCAGATGTTAAAGAAAATGAAGGTGGTATGTAAACAGAACATATGGTTATCTCTTTATCAAGAGTTACTGAAACAGCAGCCGCCTGTAGCTCTGTAGACAAGTCTATATGTCGTTGAGGACAGGAAGATTTAACAAAGATAGAGGTACCTCCTGATGGTCTTTGACATTCAGAATGTATATGATTGTATACATTAAAACCTTTCAGAGTAATTGTATCATCAAGTTTTAAAAATGTTTCTTGAAGACATATAACAGATGATTTGTGTTGTGAAAGTAATAGTTTGATTTCATCAAACTTTGGTTTTAAACCTCGACAATTCCATTGTATTATTTTATGTTTAAAATCCATGTCAAATAGAGTAAATGAAAGAATAACTAAAAATAAAATATTGGAAACTTCCATTTCTATGTTTTATGAAATCTATGTCTCCATAGATTCAAGGTTATTATACTTGTTTGATGTTTTTACGGGTTGGTCTTGTACTCTTGTAAGTTTGACAGTTGGTTTTTCTTTTTGTCTTGTTTTAGGTGATTTGCTATTGTCTCTATTGTTTGTCCGGGTTTTAGATCGAGCTCTTGGTTTTTCATTTTCATCGTTTGTTTTGGATGTACTAGGCTGAGATGTGGAAACTGATGTTTTTGTTGTTGCTGTACTTTTGGCTTGTTTGTTTTGTTTGTATTTTGTTGGTATTATGACTTTCGAGCTGGCTGTTATATTAAAATCCTTTTCATCAAAATATGTTTCTGTTGCTTTTGTTTCAGGTTTTTTCATTACAGCTGATTGAACTATTTTTGAATATGTAATTTCTGGCTGTTGTTCTAATACTTTTCTGGCTTCAAGATATGTGATGTTTCTCGTGACTTTAATTCTTAGTATTTCTTTTTCCTTTTTCCACATCTCGCATTCATTAGACCTAGACAGGTGGTTGAGGCCACAGTTAACACATTTAACTGGGTTTGGGCATTTGCTTTCCACATGATTAAAACCACCTGTGCCACATTTTTCACAAACTGATGCGTAATCAACTGGACAATTGCTTTCATGGTGACCTAATTTTTGACAATTGAAACATCTTGTTGGATTTGGTACATAAATGTCAACAGGTATAATTCTATAAAATATTTTTAGAGATTTTGGAACAGTTACCATGTTGAACGTAAGCAAAAGAGTGTTTGTTTCTATTGTTTCGTGATCTTTCTTGATTGTGAAGCGTTTTACAGCGATGACTCCTTGATTTTTGAGGTAGTCACAGATGTCAGTTTCGCTTTCGCCTTTTAAAGCTCTATCCTTTATTATGCCTTTTGATGTGTTCAATGTTTTATGTTCTGTTACAGTCACTTTAAGATTGAAGAATTTTGTAATTTTGAGAAGATTGTCCGTTTGAGATTTTCGGTTTGTTTCAACTAGTAAAAGTTTGATTTTTAAGCTTTTTAACTAATTTTGGTGTACCAATGATTGCTTCGATTTGTTTTTCTATGACAAAAGGTGAAAGTTTTGTAATTGGGTTTTCTTCTTCTTCAGATTTTATGATCAAAAATTTCGGAAAATTGTCAGTTGATTTAAAAGTTGTGAAGGAGGCTACATCATCGTCCGAATCAGGTCGTTGTCGTTTATTGTTTGTTTGTTGTGATAGATTGGGGTTTGACCTCAGGCCTGAGCCTGAGGAGGAAGGGGGGGCCTTGTTTGTTGTAGTTTCAGAATCCATAGTCTGATGTTTTATATTCCATAAATATGTGCTTCACCCTCCATGGAGCCCTACTAGGGAACGCAATATGGAAATGGTTCTCCTATTTCCTACGTTAAAGCTGCATATCTACTATACTCCGGTTCATATTTTCCAGTTGTTCTTCCGGCCAAAAGCCATCTTAACGCTGGTCCATATGCCCCAAGATTAGCCCATGAGCAGTCACCCTCGAAACCAAATAGTAAGATATAAATGAAGAAAAATTAAACCCGGTTCTGTACCTAAAAGATACTTTAAAATAGACAGAAGGAAGAAAGAATAAGATGGTTTCTAGAGATGGACCACCCAGCCGATTGATCCAGCGCCGGACCTAGCACTGGACTCACGTCTAGCTGAATCAGAGACCAAAGTAATGTGTTGGAAAGCTGGAGATCCCTGGGCTTTCCTCAATTACCAGGATTCTCTTCTCCCATTCACGCGTCGCAAACCCACGGCAAACAGGCAGCACACTGTTTTAATAAGGGTTTTCACCTTATCTACTACAGTGGTAAAGCAATCTGTATATTTTAACCCTACAGACACGGTATAAGCCCGGTTGTGATGTACAGTTTAGAAAATAAACTGAGATAGATTATTTTAAGAGTTTGAAATTGAAATGATTGTAGTAGACTCGGTCAATTTAAGCTTGTTTGAGTTTTAATGTGGATAATGAAAAAAGACACAAATAGTATTAGAGAAATAAATGAATTTGAGACAGAAAGAACTACAGTATTTTCTAATGAATAAGATATTGGAATTTAGCAAAGATATTCACAGGTAAATTGCTCTTTAAGTTAAATCTGAAGATATCTCTACAATAGAGAATTTTAAAGCTCTACAATACAGAACTTTAAAAATATAAAATCAAGAATGTAACTTAGGTACTGGACAGTAAATCATGAAAACTGTCAAATAGATAAAGTAAGAGTTTAAAAATGAATGTTCAACAAGATCTAGAAATCAATAACTAAGACTATAGCAGTTATAAAATGTAAAACTGCTTTATTTGACTTTTATCTTCTTTACAGTTTTACAAGTGTAAGACAGTTTTTGATAAATTTAAGGTATTGGTTATTTATGAAAACAAGTTGCTATAGTTGCGGCTTTTACGGACAGTTACCACTGGTTTGCGTGAGGACTCTAACCCCAACCTGTCACCTCTCAAGTCTGCAAAACAAGAGACGCAAACAGGCCTGCTTAAGTACGAAGGTACATACAGTCTGTCCCCAGTGGTGCCGGGCAGCCATCCATATTTCTAGGGCGCCAGAGGGCGAGCGCCTGGCTTACCTTTAGCTTTAAGCAGAGGGGACAGTTATTCAAAAATAAAGTCCCCCGTGCGAATTAAGCCCCCGAACCACGGCAAGGCGGTAAGCAAACTCGGGGGCACTTTAATTGAAAATATAAAGATGCTTTAATTGTATCAGCGTAGACTAAAACGCTTATTATGGTTTTATTCAGTTTAATCATCAAAAGACACTCTACGGCCAGCAACATATAAAATCTTCGTTATTAGCAAAAATGAAGTCGTTGCATGCGAACAACAAAGCTACTGACCAGAATGCACTTTCTTCCACCCGGCCTGGTCAGCACATTTACCATTCGTTTTCAGTAAAATACATTTTGTAGAACATTCATTCATTCAAATTTCAATGTTCGAAATAGTCACATGTTATTACTACGAGACCCATATATTTTATTCCTTGAAGTAAAACTCAAATTCAAATCTCAGAGTTATATATCCGGCCTTATATATCACAAAAAAATATCTAGGCTTTTTATTAATCTTATCTAATTTATTAAACCCCTTATCCAACCAGCATTTTACATACTGAAAATGCATATGCATTTCACGTTAGGTGCATATTTTGAATTGCACTTCAGACAATTTTATCATGTATGCATACTCTATGGGCCCTGATAAGCATGCGCGGATCCAGAAAGTTATGTCAGAGGGGGTCCAACTCATCTTTTTTTAGTTGATAAGGCTGAGAGAGGATCCAAATACCACTAAAAGTGGGGGTCATAATTGGCCCGCTAGCGAAACGTCATTTTAAAGGCGTTTCGCTGGCGGACCGATGATGGACCGTCATGTAATGCTGGCTTGGTACATGTGTAGCTTTGAGATTTTCTACAGGATCTGGACCAGTATTGCTAAAAAACTATATTTTGTGATTTTCCAGGGGGGGGACCCCCTGTCCCCCCTCTGGATCCGCCCATGATTAGACTGCTTCCATCAGCGAACTGAACTGTGTCCATATTGAGTCACACTGAGTGGTGGTATTAGAGACATTGCCTGAAGACATATATTGAAATGTAACAAACAGCTAATGATAAGTCTGCGGGAAATTATTGACACGTCGCAAGACGACCGCACGACCATCGTCTTGGGGTTACCGTAGAATGACCGTCCGATGTCCGTACGATTTTATGGGCCCTGCAAAGGCATCGTGCGGCGACCTTACGGGCTCCTTACGACTATTGCAAGAGTCTACAATCATTTTTGGGCCAAGATGACAATCTAAAACCCTGCGTTGTCCTCACGATCACCGTGCGGTGCCCGTACGGGGATCGTACAATGTCACTGCAATGTGTCTACGGGCTACGGGCTTACGATTTTTTCAAATTTGTCATTTTGCGGAGTTAAACAAAATCGTTGAGGCCACGATGCCTGTAAATCCGTACGATGATCGCAAGGTCTCCCTGCGGAGGCCGCACGGAAACGGTGATTTGGACATCGTACAGGCATCGTATACTCGTCGTAAGGCAAATGTAACCGAGGCATAAGGGACCATCAATAGGTCTTTAAGCTAAAAATAGGGTTATTTGAAGATTCTGCTATTCTTTTCATTTTTTCATTTTACAAAGAAAACTTGGTTGGTATGGATATGGAAATAGCAGTAAATAAACTGGAAAATTTTGGATCCTGCAATACAATGTAACTCGAAAAGTACTAAGGATAGGTTTATAAAATTTGTGAGAATAAAGGACTATAAGGAGGTGAAGCACAACATTTCAGTTTCTTCCTCTGACAAAATTGTGGTTGCTATGGTTATGTAAATAGTAAAACAAACTTTGCACTTGACAAAAAATATGTTAAAAAAGTTTTTTCTGACATTTCTTTGGTCTTTTTTGCATATATACTGCTAAACAGTTAAGTTACTGTTTCATCACCTTTTTTGCTCACCTGTTTATCTTTCCATTACGTTACATGTTAAACATTGATTGTTTAATGTTTTATAAATTTATAGCTTTTAGCTCAAAACCTTTGTTCTCGGATGTTTTAAATGCTTGCATCAGGCATACATGTATATTTCATAAAGGCTTGTACCATTATGAAATTGAGAAAGCAAGGATTTCTCTGCCCCTTTCCATTTCATGTAAAAAGCCTGTAAGCGCCGCTGTGGGAAAACCAACCATTGGACTTTGTGACCAGCATAGATCCAGATGACCCTGCGTATCAGCGCAGTCTCATCAAGATCCATGCTGTTTGCCAACACATTCTGTAACATGAATAGGGTCTTAATGTGAACAGCATGGATCCTGATGAGATTGCGCGGACGCGCAGGCTCATCTGAATCCATGCTGGTCACAAAACCCAAAGTTTGGTTTTCTCACAGCACCGCTCCAGTCAAAATGTGGATGCTGCAGAATTTGTTGTTTCTATGTATTTTTTTTTATAAAGTTGGTATTTAAAACAAGATGCATTATTGAATTTTCATAACCCTAACCGTTTTCAACATGGCAATTTAATCCCTCCAGTACTCTACTATAACCTCAGTAAGACACTTTGTGGGATTTCACCCCATATGCCTGGCCATAGTGTATTTACAGCATTGTGATAAATTAACTCCTCATGTACTAGGCTAAATTACCCCATTTAGAATATTTGTTTGATTTCACCCCGTATGTATGGACAAAAATGCAACCCAGAACTGTCGTTTGTACTGAGCACCCAACATGCAAGAAACCCCACAATGACACTCCAGGAGGTCCGTCCTTCCATTCCGTCCGTCCTCACTTTTAGTCCGTCCCGAACAATATCTCAGTACCTATTGGTCAGATTTGATTCATGCTTTGTACAAATGATAAGTACCATAGACTTGATATCCTTCAAGTTCCGTCAAAATCGACCCCTTAACACTTGAGTTATTGCCCTTGTTTTAGTATAGGCAATTATAATGCAAAACCTATACTGTAAGCCAACAAATTATTTCGCGCGCTTTAAGTTAGCGGGTTTAGCGGTCAGTGTGCATCCGCGAAAGTTTGTAGCCGCAAAAATGTCTGATGTAATGAAAACGGGAAAGTTTCTCGCTCCTGAATAAGCAGCAATGAAAGAAAGATTACTTACATGTGCGCCGTGCGGTGTGCCAACATCCGTGGTATTTGTTTGTATAACGTCAAATTTAATACCTTCAAATTGGTATGTTTTGAACACATGTCAAATGTATTGAATAAATCGGCTTGCAGATTTGATTGACAGGTGATTTTTCGTGTGACGTCACGGTGATATCGCCAAAGTGCTGAACAGGGGTACAAGAAGCATAAAACATCAACTGAACAACTTTTAATGTGCTTAATATGAGCAAAAGAATAAGATATTTATTCATGGTATAAACTTGCCTACAGTCAGCAAGATTCGTGAAACACAGTAACTGTTACTTTTACTATTCTGCTTAACACTGATTCAGTATATTCTATCTCTTAACAAGCAAACCTGAACGGTACCAGCCACATTTGATCAAATCCAGCGGCTGGAGCTCCCCTGTGCACCCCCAGGGACAAACACACACTTGAAATCACTCTGCTCTAGTTTACTCTTCTAAGAATTTATCAACACGATGAGCTGCAAAACAGTCAACGATCAATAGGGCAGGATGTTTGAGTGCAAGGTCAAGCTTTTCGCGAGTTTCATTGATATACGGAGAAATAATTGTGTCAACAAAGCGAAGCATTAATTGCTCGTTAGACCAGTGCTTTTCAGTATGGAAAATGTCCCAAGCACTAGGAAATTGTGCATTCGGATGACACTGGTCCGTCTTTCCCTGGCGTGCCGCTCATAGTACAGGAAAGTAATGCTGTAATTTGTTGCTTGTCCTCCAACCCAGTGATAGACACTTGTTTCGATCCTGAAAGGAGAAAAATACAACAAATGTATTTTTCCTGTCATGATCAAAACAAGCGAGACCTAAATCATAGATAATAGATGCTAATTGTTGCATGCATACATGTAAATCCCTCACAAAGGATTATTGTTTAAGAAATATGACAGCTTATCTAACTGTGATTTATACACAATGGGTGTCAATAACAAATCATGTATTTCGGAGACATAATTAAATGGTCAACAATGCTTAACAATGTATAGGAGACAATTTGTGATTGATGGCTTCTTTAAAATATTTATTTATATTTGAGCTGCGTTGTGCGAAAAAGGACCTTCGGACATTTAGTTAAACTTGCATTGATCAATGCGCAGACCAGTCTTGATCTACACTTGTCGGAAAATCACGAAAATGCCCGAAGGTCCTTTCGTCCGTGACGAGCTCAAAGTTATTTTAATAAAGCCTACCTTGTTCTGCCATTGTCCAATTACTGCATGGAATGATGCTTATGTTAGTTTGGTCAAAATTTATGACCATCTCCTCTGGTTTGGCAAATTTCTCACGAGTGTCACGAACACGGGATAGAAAGTCCAGTTTCTGTTTCTCGTAATCAAACGGAAGCTTCCTTGCTGCTTTGGTACCTTTCCTCCGTTCAAAGCCTATACGTCTCATGAACGATTCAGCCCAAGGTCTATCTAAAATTACGTGTCCCCCGAATTCCTCATGAATGTACTTGTTTTTAGACATTAGAATTCCACCAGCACCAGCAATGACTATTTGGCGGTTTACTACGGAGCCTGAATCCCTCAATTTTCGGACATAGTCTATCATATAGTCATCGTACTTCCCAAGCAATTTTGGGCGACCACAACTGTCACTTTTTGAGAGTTTTTCAATGGATTTCTCTGGCGTTTTTTGTCAACTGGCGCCTGTAAGCATCCTTTATTGATCGCACAGTACTTTCGTTCATGGGTTTTTCTAACTTAAGCTTTTTTGTAAAATGTCTTGCGGCACTTGCGTTTCCGTGGAGATTTGTGGACTTTCCTATCTCTGGCAATAATTTCCTCTTTTGCGTTTAATTCCTTTTTTGATTACGTCCTTCACATTTTCGTTTGCTACTTATGTAGCTTCATCACTACACGACGGCAATAAATTTTCCAAAGGATCAGACGATCTTTCATCAGATGTTTTAGATTTTTCCAGAGTAAAAAGTTTACGTATGGACATTTTGCACTACTATACCAACTTTTGGTTTACTTATGAATACCCTTACATACAATGCACGTTTTTGCTTCGATGGATATGATTATACATTAACGTGACAACTGTTCAACAGATTGTTCACACACCATTTTAAGAACATCGTCTACACGAGAAAGATTAGCTAGATATTACCGGAGGCCAGTAGATTAAATTCTTGCCAGAGCGACTAAGTTTTCGCGACGGATACGAAGGGGCGAAAGTTTATAGCCGCGAATATTTCCAAGTTAAGAAAAACGCGAAATATAGTAGCCACGAAAGTTTGTTGGTTTACAGTATTAGCTTTTTTGTGTGCTAATCTTCACATTTCACCAAAGCTAATATATGTAACGACTTCTCACTTTAGACCATGATTGACCAGTGCCTGTAGATAAACATGGTAGTGTCCAAGTTTTACTCCACCCCCTTTGACCCCAGCTAAGGGTCATTGGTCAAATACTTAAATTTTGAAATAAATATGGCAATTGTCAATATTTTTTCTGAAATTTTGCATGCAGGCAGAGCAGGTATAGATATGAAACATATCAAACCGGATTTTAGTTTGAAGGCATTGGTCCGAGCCCCTGGGATGGACTTAGGGGGTGGGGCCAAGGCCAAAATTAAACTTTTTGAGAATATGGTCATGTTGCACATCAAATTTAAGCTGATAACGTTTGCAGCAACATGGTAGCAAATAGTTTGCCCACAGAGACACCCTTGTGTCAGGGGGTGGGGTCAAAAGGTCACACCATATATTTTTGTGAAAATAGTCATGTTGCATATATCAAATTAAAGGGAATTGAGCACAGAGCACGACAAAAGCAATTATGCTGTCATTACACACACCAACGACCCCCTGGGTTGGGGTCAAAAGGTCATATTTTTTGTTTCAAAAAGTGGTCATGTGGATATCAAATCAAACTGGAAGAAGTGTAGACCTACATGCAAGGTAACACTTTGAACTAACACACACCCTTGACCTCTGGGGTTGGGTTGAAAGGTCAGATATTGAAATTGTGTAGATATAAGTATATTTTTTTTTATTAAACTAAGCACTTAAACATACTTGACAGGCGTTTGTTATGATCTGAATGATACCGAAGGTGACCTGCAGGTTTAGATAAATGGGATTTATATTTTGTGACAAAGATTTACATGTTTCTCTCAAATAACCCTTCGTCGGGGATATAAATTTGTCGAATTTGTCTTGTACCATTGGTTTGTCTTAACTTGTCAGTAACCATAGCAACCATTAAAGTCAATTCAATATAAACACTTGGGTTACTCATGTAACAAAACAATCCAAAGAGAATATTGTAAAGTAACTTTCAATTTTTGACTTCAAAGGAGGCCAAAACCCCTGCTTAATGCACATAGTCCCTTGTGATCTAGAAACTTGACAGTCTCCTGTTAAAGCAGTGAAAACAATGATGCTGATATATTCTCTGCAAAAAAGTTAAGGAAACTCAGAAAAAGATGGAACTAATGAACACCAAAGCGAACAATTATTTAAATTTTATTTATTTGTTTAGATGCATTTTATCGGTTGAAAAAAGATGCTTCCTTTAGTTTGCTAGCTCTAATACCCTTGTTATGGCACTGCGTCAAGTAGCCTAGGGGTCAAAGTCATTTTTCGCAAAAAGTGTCTACAGAGTATTCCCTCTTTTGACGCAAACCACACGAATAAGCTGTGAGTATTCAAAACTTAAAATGCAATTCCTTTGAATGTTCCATGAAACTAACGTGATAGCCATGTCACGTTTGGAAGATGAGAATGCCTTCAGTTAAGAATGTGTCCCCAATCAGCCGCAAACTACATACATGTAGGACTTTAACTGGTTTCACATACTCCGAATAATTCTGGTGATTTGGTACCTAGGGATTAGGCCCAATTCCTCCTGTAACGCCTCATTGAGAGCATTGAGGTTTCTTAGTGCCGGTTTTATGTGTCGGACCCTCTGTCCAAAAATTTACTTCACATGTTCAATTGATGAGAGCACTGGCCAGACAATGCACACAATATGGTTTGGTTAAAAGAAATTTAGCTGATTCTGGCGAGATGTGTTCTGGCGTTGTCATCCTAGGCCTAGTACTTGCACTGGTTCTAGCACAGGAAAAGCAGGACAACCTCATCCATGTACGATTGGCTGATCAAATTTCCCTCTATTACCACCAGATCTGTCACCCTCGGTTTTAACATTTCCCAAGGACATGGTGAACGTGTGGACTTATTTGCATGAAACCCCATATTTGATCCCAATACAGAAAATTTGCGAAAAATGGCGTGAAGACCAATAATCTTTGACATTGATTTTTTAAGCCACTATAGGTGCTACAACCCCAAATAAAGCATCCACCTTAAGAAAAATGGACACATTATGATGCTGTGAAATCTAAATGTCTTTAGATTTTTTAATATAGCCCCTCAAACACAATTTCCTTAACCTTTTTTGTTGAGTATTGTTGTCAAGACTTTGGCGATGTTGGATTCTAACACAGAAAAGGAACTCCGATTGCGAGTTCTAAATGTTTTATTTTTACTTAACGATTTTAGCGAAACTATGCCCTTACGATATGGCGTCCAACTACCCAACTCTCTGTAGCAACCAACGTTGCCTAAACGTTTTGTACGTCGTAACGTCAAATACGTAACGTCCAATTATGAAGGTCTCTACGAAAGAAAACACTCCTGTCCATTTTCCCCTCCTCTAAATGTACATTTAGATTTAACACATTGATATTAATTTTGTTCGTACCAAACTGAACAATTACGCTATATCCTTAATTTTAAGTAAAGTAGACAAAATTTAAAAGAATACAATGAACGATTATATCACCAATTTGATGACGTCAAATATGTAAAGAAAAATTGCTTCCTTCTTTGATTTAAAAATGAAATGCAATTGATGAAAAAATAAAAATTGTTTGTTTTTTTTAAAAAAACTTCGATACATGTTCTGGGTCGATCATTGCATGTGCCGGTCACCGGCGCGTGTATTATCTTTTGCTGTTATCGATCTGTTTGACTGATATTCTTTTCCCTTAGTGCAGCGATCCTTCCCCTGCGTGAAGTGGACGTTCCCCTCCGTACAGCGATCCTCGCAGTCCGTGAAGCGTTCGTTCCTATCCGTGCAGTGGTCGCTGTCCATACAGCAATCCGTCTCCTCCATGCAGCGATCGTTCCCCTCCGTGTAGAGTTTGTTCCCCTCCGTACAGCGATCGTTCCCCTCCATGATGGAAATGAATTGTTCAGGGAAGCGAAACTGTAACGCAGTCAGGTGATTATTATCATTTCTGTTTAGGACACCCGATTTTGTTCTGGACCCACGTGAATTACGTTTATGCTGCCTATGCAATAACCGATGATGCAGTTCTAGGCACCCATTTTGTCCGCACTGGCTACTTCTCTGACATGATTTCCCATGATGTCCTTCTGTCAAACAACGAAAACACAACTGGAACCGTTTTGCGATTTTCCATCTGACAGAGATACTGTTCTCAATGAAATTCCGACAGTTCCATATATAATGAAGTCCTTCGCATACTGGACATGGCTCACATTCTGTGCTTCTATATGTAGGTACGGCCGCTTGATCTATAAAGAATGTCCGCGGATTATCATAGTTTGGTAATGACTGTGCTTTCGCTGTATCTGCCAAACTGCCAGTCACGCTGTTAACGGTCTCTGAGGCGACCGTTTGAAATTCAGATTCTTCAATTACCCATGTTCTTAGGGTAAGTACTGATCCTAAATGATTATGCTCAAAGATCCATCGATGGTATCGGGCCAACATGGATTCTGGTAGTTTCCTCTGTAACATCGTGTACAGGCAACCATTTCCAAGTTCTTGATCTTGTCCGGATTCTGTCAAATTGATTATTGCTATCTTGAGCAAGTCAGAAAATTCTTCGAGGTCCCTTGTATTTCCGATCTGTATTTGCCGAAAGTTCTCTAGTTCTTCTAAATTATTAGCGATTTGTCTGAGCCTGCCTCCGTATTTACGCTCTAGGCGTTCCTTCGCCGCTTCGTAGGCAACAGAAGAATGACCTAAATTTTCTATTGCTTTCAGTGCATTGCCAGCTAAATACTGCCGAAGTTGAAGCAGTTTATATTCTGCAGTTGCTGGAGCCCTATCTATACACGCTACAAATGCAGCTTTCCAGCTTTGGTACGTTCTTTTGTCCCCAGAAAAGACCGGTATCTGTATGCGTTTCAATTGCCATAGATCATTTCCGAGTGATGCAGCACCGCATCTGACAGTAGATGATTCTGTTAATTTGTTGTGCACATTTGATTCCACTGGCGAAGCAAAAAAGTTAACCGTAGAATGTATTGTCTGCTGCTCATTTGCGGATTCAGCCTGAAACTGATGACGAATGTTTAAATCTGTGTTCTCGTTTGACCGTTGTTCGTATGTATTAGCCTCTATTTGGTATATTCCGTTTGATATTGCTCGACCAGGCTGCAGGTTTTCGACTGTCAATGAATCAGAACTATTTAAATGGTAAGAATTTACCTCAGATTCCTGGGGTACATGTAGATCTACCGATGGTACGCTTGATGACTCGTCTTCGATGGAGTTCAAATACGCCTGCGCCGCCTCATATGCAGAATAAAATTCTTTTTCTATGGTTTCCATTTCACAGACCACCATCTCTCCGCACTGAAGCTGTCCGTTTTTAAGATAAAACTCTGTAAAGTTTGACAAAACTTCCATCACTTCCTCCATAGAGCCGTTCATTTTCTTACAAATTGCTCGAACTTCATGGCAATTTGGCTTATCAAGTTCTTTCAGCAACAGCAACATTTCTATGCTGCACTTCAAGTCTTTTAGCTTCGATGACGTTACCGCTATTCGCTGTCGCTAATGCGTTGTTCAATTTAATCATTTTTTAAACTTTTATTTGTGTCTATAAACCTCGCTCTGCTACCATAATGTTGTCAAGACTTTGGCGATGTTGGATTCTAACACAGAAAAGGAACTCCGATTGCGAGTTCTAAATGTTTTATTTTAGCGAAACTATGCCCTTACGATATGGCGTCCAACTACCCAACTCTCCGTAGCAACCAACGTTGCCTAAACGTTTTGTACGTCGTAACGTCAAATACGTAACGTCCAATTATGAAGGTCTCTACGAAAGAAAACACTCCTGTCCAAGTATATTTGAAAGTTCTCTCATGAATAAAGTAGGTTTGATTATGGTTGGTTATTGTTTTGTATTTGTATTTTATTTGTTTGTTTGTTTGGTGCTTAACGACGCATCAACCCTTGTGGGTCATTAGCGTCAGACGGTATTAAACTAAACATGATGTGGATAAAAAAGTAAAAATCTGTAAGATAAAATAAAAGGAATGATGATGAAGAGTTTGTACAATCTTAATAAGTTGCAATACGATTGTTAACAGGAGAGACCACGTACAATATCTGACAGTTTCAAAGAGCTATTCAGATAAATGTTCTTTAACTGAACAGAATACAACATAATATAATCTGTATTATGGTCTGATACAAATGTAAAACAAAACATGATTTTAAAAATAGCAATTAGATTTTGTTAAAAAGATTTATTTGTCTTAAAAATGTCATAATACTATCAATATGTATGTCTTGAAATAATTCTTTCAGGTTATCAACATGGAAGCAATTATTTCTTACTTGTTCAAAGTCGCCACATTCCAAAAGGAAGTGACGTACAGTGAATGGTGCGTCGCAACCAACACATTGTGGCTGTTCTTCACCTTGTAGTAAGTATGAATGAGTGACTCTTGTATGACCTAAGCGAAGTCAAGCTAAAACTACTTCTTCTTTTCTAATGTTTCGAACAACTGATTGATTTTCACCAATAGTTGGTTTGATGTCAAGAAGTTTATTTCCAATGCTGTTATTCCATGAAGTTTGCCATTCTTCCAAGATATATTTATTGATAGATGGCTTCAAATTAGAAAATGGAATCTTAAAAGAAGTTGGTTCTAATAATGAAAGCGATGTTTTTGCTTGCTTATCTACTATCTCATTCCCTTGGATACCTATATGACTAGGACTCCAACAGGGAACAATTTCTGAATCCAACAGGGAACAATTTCTTTGTAAGCTAAAAGCTCATGCCATTTTTCTAAAAGTTTGTGATTCTGTGGATTCTTTGAACTGGTATGGTTCATAGATTCATCAGTAAAACAACTACTCGTACAGAGCTTATTGAATCAAGAACCATCATGCTCTAAATTATCACAGTCACCATCTCCACCCATGCAGAGTTTGTTAAGCGAAAGAGTAAAGACTTCCATGAAAAGGGGGTGTACCCCACCACCTCCGACACCATCAGTTGTAGAACCATCATGCGCACAATCAATGTTATCATCATCTCCACTTGGAGTTTTTCATACTTGGAAAGAGCTAGAGGAAGATATGTTGGTAGAATTAAGACATAGTATGCACAAGGAATATTTGATGAACAAAAATCACACCCAGTTATGGAATGCAATAGCTTACAATATTCAAGTTGGACAAACACAATGAACAAGTATTATTCCTTAAAAATGAGGTGGAAAGAGGTGGTAGATGCCGGCACTGGAACCGAGACCAAGCACTTCAGACAAATACGACAATTTTATGACATGTACGGAACAAGGACTAGTACAAAACCTACTTTTTCTATTGACAGTTTGACAAGTAAGAATCAAGACAACACTTGTGAAGTCACATCTGTCGACTCGAATGATTACAAGAAATCCGACAGCAAGCTAAAAAAAAAGCATCACAAAAAAGGAAAAGCACTGAAATAGTACAAATGATGGAAAAGCAAACCAAGGAATTTAATGACAAAAATAGAGGGGTTCCATAAGGAAATATGAGTAGAATGGGTAGGTACCTTGACCTGTATAAAAAGGACATTAACTCCAAAAAATGAAGTTTGGCCATTTAATTTTTTGGAGTTAATGTCCTTTTTATGAAACTAAGTTTCATACAGTACTGTTTCATTCATAGGAACTTGAACCTGAAGGATTAATTTTCATCAAACTTGTATTTACAAGAGAAATGCTTATTTAAAGCCTAGGAGTCATTGCTACTTTTTATCTCACCTGATATGTGAGCTTATAGTATACTCATGCTCTGATGTCAGATAAAATTCCAGATTTCCTCTTCTCAAAAACCGCTGGGTCAAAGCCAAATTAATTTTTATTATTATTTGGTTATTGTGTCGGTGTGCCGCGGTCCCTGCGCACGAGGCATATATAGCACACACGGCACACCCAGTTTTATGCACCCACTTTGGCTTCAAAAAAGGAATTCGGGCTGTATCCTGCCCTTATCCTACGCCTATCTGCGTTAAGTAAAGGTGTGGCGCATTAATTAGTTTGAATTTTGGAAATTCTCTAAAACAGGTTTCAATCTTGTGGGGATTGACGTGACAATTTCGTCTGCACAGTGTCACCCCCACTGTTCCTGAAAGTGTAAGTTTTTTTATTCCGCCCGGAAGGGCAAGGAGTTTTGTTATCGTTTGTTTAAGTTTGCCGCTCCCCCTAATGGTGAGCTGTAAGTTGATGTATCAAGTGGTGACAACATCCAGGTTCCACTCCGCACTTCCGTACAGTTCTTGTATACATGTGCTAGCGGGTGGTGTTACGAAGACGCGGATATCAGTCTACGAAGTTAGCTTTCCCTAGGGCAAGCTTTTGGAAATAAAGTTTTGCCTCCTTAATTATATTTTTCTATTTCAGTTGCAATTTTGTGGAGTGGGTGGCAAGGAGTCGGTGTTCTTTTGTGATTGATGATACCATGAGAGATCTCACTTGTTTGCTCCTTAAAATTTTTAACTCCATATCCAAAAGATGGCCATTCGTCATTAGATGACCTATTGTTAAGGGGTTTTAAGCGGGGGATACGTGGCTTATTCCTAGGGGGAAGGGCGCCGCTCGGGTGTGGTAAGACTCAGAACATGTGTGTGTGTTCTGAGTTTTCCCAGCATCCAATCTTGAAATTTTGCTACTTTCACTTTTGTTGTTAAAGACATGTTCAACCTTCTATCTAAGACATCTAAGGACACTTCACAAGTTCGAGCAACTTTTATTAAAATACTATAATTTAGTATTTTGCATTTTCCAATGTATATTAATTCTCTTTAAAGGGGAATATAAAATGTTATCATAAAACTGTTTTACAGTTTGTTTATTCAAACAAAGATAAATAAGCAAACAAAACAAAACAAAACTGTTGTAAAAATTCATGAAAGTCTTTGATTTACTTGTTGGGTGTTGAAACAGCAAATCATGTCAATTTCATGCAGCACATGCTAGTTTCACACTCATCATTCTATTTTTTTGCTCTCTGGAGGGTAATATTGCAGAAGTGTCAAAAATATTAACTTCTGGAAACTAGTTCGAGCTGGTTTTCATGCAATATTAAATTGTGGACCGGTTTAGACCAGTTACCAGGTAGACATAGAGATTTATGAAGACAAATTAAGCCAATCAGGAGACAGGATTCTCTCCAGTCATATAACAAAGCATTATATTGTATGGCAAACAGTGTAGATCCTGATCAGCCAGCTTCTTCAGAATCTGATTTGGATCCACAATGTTTGCAAGGAAGCCTGAATACAAGTTCAGAAAGCTGAAAATGCTATACTGGTTTTGTGTATCAATTAATGCTGTGTTCGTATACCTATTAATTCAATTTTCTAATTTGCAATGTTACTTAAAAGATAGTTCTAACAGTGAAAAGGCAAGTTGATCAGCATCTTTAGCAAGTGGGAAAAATAGCCACTCGCTATGTTTAGCAAGTGGTTAAAAATCTAAAATTTGATGCCTGATGTGAAACAAAAAGAAAAAAAATACATTTCAGGAAGAATTTGCTTATATTTTTGAGGATTTGAGGAGAAGCTGAATTAATTTGAGGGATTTGGGGAGTAAAGACAAAATACTTTCAGGGAGCGGAGGAAATTTCCTTTCAGGGATTTGGGGGGATATAGTATGGATGTGGTGCAAATAGCCCCTTTTTCAGCACTGCCAGGTATTCACCATATCTGCATTAATTGCTGGTTCCCAGTCTACAGGTGGTCAGTAGTGTTAATACAGGTAGCCACAACCCCCCCCCCCCCATTTCCAGGTATGGGGGGGGGGGGTACTGGTTACCTGTTTGTCCATAACTGACCACCTGTAAACCGGTAACCAGCAATTAATGTAGATATGGGGAATACGATAAGCCTCCTTTTTCTAAGAAAAAATATATGACTGGCCCAGTTTTTCATCATTGTTATATTTTCCAACATCCCTGTTTGAAAATACTCATATTTTTGCTCCGATATTCAGCTCAGAAACCAAAATTGTAATATTTATTTGTAAACTTAGTTAACAGACAGCAAAGAGGGTATATAAAAATCAAAGAACAGTATTTGAATAAGTTAACATTTTGTTCAATCAAGTATATGAATAGGTCTTTTTCTTCGAAGACCAGGTATGAGGTATATGATTGGGGTGGGTTTAAAAAAAACTTGCCCGCACACCTGTACCAAAATTACTCTCAAGTCCCCCCCTAAGGAATCCTGATGAGACGGCTCAAAAAGCCGTCTCATCTGGATTTCCACTGTTTGCAAATGAATGTCCAAATTTACCCGATGTCCGAAATTACCGGACTTTACCCTACCTTCTGACACGTCATAAATCTATCAAAATTGATCAATAATAGCACAAATTGAATCTGGACAATATGTGGTCCTTTCACGTGCTACAACGTGATTTGATGATGCTACAAAAATCAGTCTTTAAGTACATTGACTTGGCTTTCTTGGATAAATGCACAAATGTTGTCTTTCCCGAGATCCTGTCATTGATCTTGCGCATCTCCTCGTTTAAACAAAAGAGACATCAGCTTAAAAATTAGAAAAAAAAACATGGAGTTTTATGATAGAACTAGTAACAATTATATGAATGTCTGATGCTTAGTCAATAGCAAGGTAGTCTAACCAATAGCATATTTACCAGAGTAGATCTACTCACACGTGTCCCAAGTTGCAGAATAGCATTGATAGTTCTTAAAATTATCTCATGTACAGTTGATTTTAATAAGTTGAATATGTGGGCAACTTCTCTCATTGACTGGTTGTTGGCCAAGCAACACAGGCATACAAGCAACTTTTTTCAGGCGAAACATTTTCAAAAGGTCCAGAGCCTTCCCGCAAAAGAAGAGGGCAAATATCCTGTAGAATTACATCAAAAAGATGTCTGCTTAGTCGGTAATGGACACGAAAATCATCTATGTTTTCTGGTACACTCATCGACCCAATCACCGACATATAATCCACTACTTTCGGCACAGTATCTCGTTTCTGCGCGACCTCAAGTAATTGTCCTACAATCCTTAATTGATTGAAATATGCCAAAGCGATGTCCTCTTCTTCGTCATGTAAAAACTCCATAAACACCATGAATCTCAATCGGTTGTCCATGGACGCCGCCATGTTTTTATTTCTTCAATTGAAGGTACGTTTAAACGTACTGTCAAACATCTACCAAACTGAGTTCGAACAATCACCCGCTCAAGCATGCGCAATAGAACTTCCGGAATTAAACTACGGTTAGTGATCGAACTACCTCTGAGGCTATCGCTGGCCAATAGCCGGGCTATTGCTATCGCTGGCCAGCGAACTCGGCCATGATGAGTTAACGCAGATATCACGGTCATTTTGTGCGCTGTGTTTTATAACAATGACCTATACGGATTAGACTGTTACCCATCCGAGCCTAATGCTAATGGTACCCTGTTTGTGCAACTCAGTACAGTTTAGCTTTTTTACCAATCTTTAGCCTATAGCTTAGCGAGCTCGATGTCAGCTTACTGTCTTTAATTATCAGGTAGAGGTAAGAATTATTTTTACAGTTAAGAATAATCCAAGTGGGTCAAATATTACCTTGAAGCTAGCCAATAATATTTGCCTACCCACTCCCACATTTATCTCCATCATATATTTTTTCACGAACATGTAGTTTAGGGGAGACCGGGGCTAGTTCCACAGGTTTAGATAAACAAAAAATGTCAGCGTAAAATTGTAAATATTTTCCTACCCATCAATTTTTACATGTTTTTGGTGCTCAAAAGAGCCGTCTCATTGAGACGGTTCTTTTGAGTACACACAACATATGTTTTGGTTGAGAAATAAGAAAATTAAATTTTCGCTACGCACGATTAACCAAAGTCCTGTTCGGCCTCGGGGCATGTTCGGCATTAGTCCGATTTTTCTCTGACGTTTAAACGGTTTTAGTGGTTTTCTTTATTTTGATATTTGCCAGTGGCAAATATCAAAATATGGAAAAGTCACTTAAACATCAGAGAAGGCTCGGATTAGTTCGGCATATGGCTATATTTAGCATGTAGACAAAGATAGAGAGCTTGGAAACGTATTTTGAAATTACTTGTAACGAGTTTGTTTACATGGGTACACAATGGTTGCATTGTTGAAGGGTACATTGATATGCACCAGAAAACTCGTTTTCTTGCATGCATAGCAATTTCAGTATTTAATTATCTAAAGATGTGTTAAGATTCTGATTTAAATTCTATATTTTTTTTTATTACGAAAGGATTATGTGCTTCGTTATAAAACAATGTTAATTTCTTCTCCTGCATCTTAAAATGAGCTGTCACGTGATATTTGGAAATAGTCTGTCAGGGGCAAGTTCGGCCACTTAAGTCGGGGCAAGTTCGGTCCATTGCTACACACTAACAAAGTATTTGTATTTTAGGTCACCTGTTTGTGAGATTCAAACCATCCTGCTTAGCTACAGAGACTTGCTAGAAAGTTTATTTTTCGCTTGTAGCACATCTAGATATGATACTCGTCAATAAGCGAATAGCTAAGACTGATCAGACTGCGCGGATGCGCTGGCTGTTCTGGGACTTTGTTGTTCGCAACCACCAAAGAGTGGGTTACTCGCAGAAGCGCATATTTTTGTCACGGCTTTGACAGATGTGTCGTAAGCGTAGCTTTAAAAGCGTAAGTGAGGATTATGGCCCGTACAGGCACAAAAGACGTACACTTTTATCACACCGGGTAGGCTGCAATTGAAAACGTTAATAATATCGATTAACGTAGATCAAAAACCAATATAAACAGAGTTTTCGCCATTTGGCAATCATAAACACCGTTTCTTGTGATTTTTATCCGTGTTCGTCGATTATTAAGAGCGTTTTCGATTGCCGCCTACCTCGTATGTTTATAATACTGCACAAGCTTTGTGCATTGCTAGATGTTGCACAGAAAACCATAACTAATACTGCCGACTGAAGGCTCTTGTTTTCGTTTTCAAACTCCACCGTAGAGAACTTATAACTATCCAGAAAGAGAGATCTGGCTCCCCACCCTCGAGACATGCACATGCGATGCTTAGCTAACAATCTGGATTCTTTAGCTCGGTAAGTTGCCTATCTGCTTAATTTGCAAGCAGATAGGAGATCGCACCCAGCATATTTTTAATGGAGAATTGTTTCCTCTCCTGATGATTTAAGAACACCAAGTTGCCAGTTACTTGTATAAGACTGAGCAAAGGTAATTATAAACTGGCCTACAGTAGGTTTGTATAGGAACCCTGTAGTTAGGATGACCACAGCTGTTTAACATAGACAACAAATCAAATCAAACAATTAAATTAAACGAAATCAGAAGCTATGTCTCTGTATCACTGATATAAATTGAAATAAATTTTAACCTTAATCGTAATGATAGGGCGTGATTTGCTTGACAAATTTGGATGGGATTGGGTCTACTTGTCTCTTGGAGGAGTCCAAAAATGACAAATATTGTTGAGAGGGTCTAAACTCAATCAATAAACAAGTCAGGGCTGCAGTGATGGGTCTAATTGCCTTGATATTTGATTCTAAAGCCATTAACATCTTTGCAAATTCTTTCATAAAGAATCGGAACCCTTTCATAAAGAACCAGTTATCCATCATTCGAACTGGTAAAGAACCTGTTATCAAAATATGTTACTGATTCTTTACCACCAGTTTGGATTGTCAATATTTGTTATTTAAAATAAACCCTTTGTAGTTTTACATGAGGAGAAGATTGAATTTTTCAAAGACACTTAGATTGAAGTTGTATGCACAATATCTTTGATGGAATATGTACTTTGATAAATATACTGATTTTTGTTATGGGTTTTATCAATATCTGAATTAAACCGCTCATTAATCCCTGACACATAAACCATCACCGCAAAGACTGACGGAGTTAACCTTTAGCTTTTCAATTAAATGAATTAATAAAAATAAAATACTTTCCTCCTTCGAAAATCTTATGTTTAATGCAGTTTCCCATCACCTACCTTATACTGATTAAGGAAATCGTAAAGCACCTTTAACCCTTTCCTAAAGCTTCATTGACCACTTTCATAAAGAATCTCCCCCCCCCCCCCCCACTGTGACTGAGTTCAACCCCTGTGAGCATGGCTTGTTTTAGCATTACAACATCTTTTACCTTTCCGTATTCAGCAAATACTTCCCTTTACAATGAGTTGTCCATATATAAGGGTAACCAGTGTACCCTTAAGGTGACTATCTGTTCGTCCATTTTGGTGTCGAAAACCATCTTATTTATGATAATAGAACCTTTTAAGTGCATCATCAGCATGGCATCGCCATATTTAAATAGGACTGAGTAAGATTAGTCTTTCGCACTCACCTTATATATTCCTGCAATATCTTCTGGCTTAACCCCAGATTTGCACAGCCCTGCCGACAGCTCTCCATAGCTCACCGAAGACTGTCCAATATATTCCTTGGACATCAGCTTCAATTTCCTCGCCAATCTATCAGTGTTGATATAGTCAACCACGAAGTCTTCAAAATCAATTTCTGCTTTGAAATTCATATTGCAACGATACAGAGTATCGGAAACGCTTGATAACAGGAACCGATTGTTGATCACGGTTTCCTCTCTACCATTTAAGTGTGCTTGTACAGCTAAGGCGGTGCCTCCTAAAGCACAGCGATCTCAATTCAAAATGGTGTGGCGCCACCACTAAAAGCACAACTATCTCAGTTCAAAATGGTGTGGCGCCACCACTCCCAGCTCCCGCTTCAACATTGTTTCTTTACGCAGCTGCATGACATGCACATGCTTCACATACCTCTCCTAGCTACACAAAGGAAACGGCACCTGCAGCACAGTAACAACGGCCAACAAATGGCCAGAAAAAACATGAACATAAGCGATTTATCAGATTCAGGCAACGTTGCACATACATTTCAGACATTCTACGTTTTCATTGATAAAGGGTGACGAATCTCCCTTTCTTCAACTGCTAAACACCTACATTCAACGTGTTGGTCATGACGCGTAATCTGAGCCTGGGATAAAGTTGTATAGGAAGTTATAGGGTTATAGATTGAGGGTAAGGGGCTATGGTATATGTCACAGGGATAGGTATGGGCTTTTGATTTAGTTCATAGCAAGGAAATAACAGGTAATCAAAATAATAAGAATGATCCCTTAGGTTTGGGCCACTTATCAGTGGGGTAGTCAATAAGCAGTTCCGGGTCTCATGTGCCAAACAAAGATTTACCTGTCCATAGTTCATTTTCTCATGATCAATTAGTACAGCCATTTCATATTTATTTGGGGGGGGGGGGTCTGTGGTATTTATTTGGGCCACTTGCTATGATCAGTTCCTCCACATCTAGTAAAAAATTCTCAGTGGAGACTGGTTTAGAGGTCCAAGACTGCCCCATGGCAGTCTTTTTTGGTGTGGTGTGATATAAGCATCATCACCCTCAGCCTTCTGCTCCCTTTCCCTCTTTGATCTCCCAGTTTCAACCTGCATTCCTCCTGTCTGCCGCTGCATCCACACAGCTAACAGCACCATCAGGCCCAGTACCCGCAGCCACGGGATCTTGTGTGCTGCCTGGATCTCCAAAACTGGATCCAAAGACCATACCAGCCTTTGACCTAAGCGCATAAGGTTTGGTAGGAGCACCAGAAGGCATTATTTTTTCTTTGTAGAGACACGTGTCACTGCTGATGAAAAGGCTCTAAACCTGTCCAGGCAGTGCCCTGCTATGTGCCCTAGCTCTGAACACCTCAGACAAAATGGGTCTTGACAAGGCACAATAATTAGGATGATCTGGCCAAACTGATAATTAATCAGATAGGGAATCTGCTGTCTCCTTAACGCATCACTTTTCAGGCGAACTTCCCTTTGACCATTAAAAGCCGTAAGCTTAGAGTGTGAGGTTTTGTTCTTTTTAATGTCCATAACCTCTCCGTACTCACCTACTATTTCACTCCATAGGGACCCATCATAATAGATGAACTCTTATAGTAACGATATGTTCGTTCATCATCATCACGTCGAATATCAGGTCATTATGTTTCAAGGCATTTTTCCTCCTTAACCTTTCTGTCGTATCCTGGTAAGCTACAAGCAAGGAGTATGAAGGATCAGAAGCACTTACCATATATATCGCTTTAATATCGTCTGGCTTGAGGTTCTCAGGATCCAGCACAAATAGCAGCTCACCATAGCTAATACTACTAGTTATTGCTTTTCTCGGCACCAGGCCTAGTGTTCTCACAAGTCTTATCGATTAAGGCTTCTAGCTTTTCATGTGAAGTTTTCTATAATTCATTGGACATAACCTCTCCATACATGCTAAAAATCTCATGAAGAAGACTATTTTTGAAATACAAGGGTAGCCAATGAAACCTTGTGTTGACAATTTGCTCATCCATCTTTATAGCGTGATAATAACAGCTTCCTGCCTTTAATGATGCCATTTTGAACACTCTACAATATCCAGGAAATTAAACAATACATAATAGCTTGAATCTTTCGGACTAACCTTGTAAATTGCAGCAATTTCTTCTGCCTGGATACCAACATCAACAATCCCATTCAGCAATTCTCCATAGCTAGAAGACTGTGTCTACAAATAGGAGTTATCTGGTGCCAACTTCACCGTTCTGTTCAACCTATCTATGTTGATAAATCAGTCTCACACGCATCAAAATCTATTTCAGCCTTCATGATTCAAAATTTTGAAATAAACTACGATATAAGCAGTAGATAATACCTTATGTAAATTATAATATACTATTTACAATAAAAACTGGTGTGTGTAAAAGCCCCACACGGCCAGTACCTTTGTGCATGCATATACAATAATTGAATCCCTTAAAAAGACCTATGAAAAACTTTATACATCGAGATATGAACTCATCATCATTCAATTACTCTGAATCCTTCGGAAAGATTAAAACCGAACAAGAGAGAGTTAAATTGAATTTTTAAATCACAAAATAATGAACTTTATAACAAAGATTTTAATTTAGATGAATTAGTTGAAGCTATTCAGCTATCACATGACTCAGCTTTGGGTCCTGATGAGATCCACTATAGACCCTTTTGAATATATTTAATTACATTTGGACTACTGGTAAATTTTCAGTAGATTGGCAATATGCAACAATCATTCCTATTCCCAAACCTGGTAAAGATCCTGCGGAACCTAATAATTATAGACCCATAGCTTTAACAAGTTGTCTATGCAAAACGCTTGAAAGAATTAGTAATAAAAGATTTACTTGGTTTTTAGAATCTAATAATTATATATTGCAGTTCCAGTCTGGTTTCAGATCTGACCGCAGTACAAGTGATAATTTAGTTAGATTGGAAACTTTCATACGTGATGCCTTTATTAATAAGGAACATGTAGTCGCTGTGTTTTTTGATTTGGAAAACATCTTATGTTACCACATGGAGATATGGCATTTTAAAAGATATCCAAAACTAGGATAAAGAGGTAGACTTCGTACATTCATTGAAAACTTTCTTGCAGACTGCACCATTCAAGTCCGAGTTGGCTCCTCTCTGTCTGACTATTATGACCAGGAGCAAGCTGTACCTCAAGGGGGCGTTCTGTCGACATCATTTTTTAGTATCAAAATTAATGATATTGTGAAAATGTTTAGGTAATCTTATTGATTGCTCATTATATATACTAAAACCCAGTTCTAATTGGTCAATTTTCAAACTCATTATTTCTGACCAAACGCAAAAAAAATTGAAATGATTTTATGCCTATATATGTGTATTTTAATGGGCAAACGTTTAGCAGTGCTTTTGAAAAGTTTTCATTTACTTCAAAGTTTTATTGGTTAAAAATGCAAAAATCGTATTTTTAAGGAAAAAAATGGTTTTGAGAGTAGTTTTTTTTTATAAAATTGACGTTTAGATGGTAACAAACTGGTCTGTCAGACTTGAAAAACACCAAACAATAGAAATTTTGTTTATGGTAGATTTTTTACGCATTTCTAAAATATTGCATTTTTTTTTATTGAGATTTTTGAAATTCACCAGTATTTCCTGGTAAAATTCTTAAATACACTTTATTTTATTGTTTTACAACTACTGTTTACTTCCAGTTTCAATGTTAGAGTTTAAAAATCGATTTGGTAGCATTATCTGTTTTTTTCAAAGAAGGACGGTGACGTCTGGAATAGGTGATCCATATACATGCAAAACAGGATCATCATGTTGCATGTGCAACTGACAGAAAAGTACACAATGTGTTTCAGATTTGGATCACCTATTCTAGTTGTTGAGGAATCTAAATTCCTTGGCATGATTTTTGATAGAAAACATAGTTTCATACCCATATTAAATATCATAAAGCTAAATATTTCAAAGCATTGAATCTTTTAAAAGTGCTTTCCCATACTTCTTGGGATGCAGACCGAATACACATCCCAAGCCGTGGAGAGTCGCTACCACCTTGCTGTGGTGTTCTGTGGAGTCGTTACTACCTTGCCATAATGTTCTGTGGAACACTTCACACAGGGGACGATAGTGATGTAACATTTGTCCCCTCTGGGAGTGCTAAGAGTAGGGCCCACAAGTTTGCAGTGGGTGGCTTTCTCGGTAACTCGAAGGGGATGGTCTGGAGAATGAGAGCATACAGATTATGGACGTTTATGAATTTTGTATGACTCAACACGTCTCTTAGACGGGGTAGACTGAGGTGGAAGCAAGGCCCGGTGTTTCTAATGGGCTTTGTCATGCTGAGCCCCAGGATGCTGAAAATTGAAAAAAATAATTCTTATGTCTAAGTTCTATAGTATCGTTCTGATGCCAACCATGTGTCCATTATTTTATATTTTCTTTCTTTTAATAAAATAATCCTGAACGGTCGTGGCTAAACGCGTCAGATGTGCTGATTCTATTTGTGCAAGTATACCTTCTATGTATCTCTAGCACTGGTGGTCGGAAATCCACTCCATTAAAGTGCTCTCTTGTTGGGCTCGCATGGAGGATGAATTTTTCAACTAAGCGACACTGAAAACTCGTACCCAGCTTCTCAACCAACTAAATCCTTTTCAAGCGCCAAAACTACACCCATCTCACTCCTGTAAACAATCATATTGCAACTAAATATCATTTTACAAACTCATCATCATCATTCCTTTTATTTTATCTTATACATTTTTACTTTCTCCATCCTCATCGTGTTCAGTTTAATGCCGTCTGACGCTAATGACCCACAAGGGTGGATGCGTCGTTAAGCACCAAACAAACAAACAAAAGTACCAGGGAGTTATCCATGTATAGTGGAAGCCAGTGGACTTTTATGCTCACAATTTGTTCATCCATCGTCATGATGTCAAAGGGGATTTTGTTGATGATTATAGACCCTTTTAAATGTATTATTCTCATGGGGTCATCGTACTTGAAAAGCACTTAATAACTGGAGTCTCTAGCACTCACCTTGAATATCCCCACAATATCTTCTGGATTTATGCCATTTTCACATAGCCCTGCCAATAGCTCACCGATGACTGTCCAATGTACTCCTTTGGCACAAGCTTCACCGTCCAAGCTTACCTGTCTGCGCTGATATGATCAGTTTATATGATACGAGTTTATCTATTTAAGGAGCAAGGTATAACCTGTAAACTCATAAACAAACCAGGCAAATATATGAAAGATAATTGCCTTAAAGGTGAAATCGCAAAGCAGTCTCATAGTCCATACACATTTCGAGGTCCCACATACCAAACAAAGATTGAAAAATCCATAGTCCAAAGAGTCGTTGTTGATTAACATAGCCATTTTGATCACTTACTTACTACCCATCTAAGAATCTACACCAAGTTCATCATATGGGTTTGACGTTTCAATGGAGTTGGACTCCTCTGCCCATGGGATTGCCTTAGCTGTTTTATTAGGTGTAATATAGTCCTCGTCGTCAGAGGATTCCCTACACCTTTTCGAACGTTTTTCATTCATATCAACATTTTCCTCATCATCTGTAGTATCAAACATTGACCTCGGCTGCAGCTCTGACCCGGCTTCATTGGCCTCCAGACCAACAGACACAGCAGCCCCACCCACCGACATGGCAGCCCCATCTGTTGAAACGGCAACCACATCTGCAGACATGGCAACAGCATCCACCGAGAAAGGCGCTGGGTCTGGGTCCTTAGATCCAGTGCCAGCACCAATCTGAGGCACAGGTGCCTTAGGCGGGGCCTCAACACCAGCAGAAGTCCTGTTACTCTTGAATAGGCCTGCAAAGGATCAATTATTAGTAGGGCATCTAGACCGTATGTGGCCTACTTCTTGGCATTTCAAACAGTAAGGGGGACGTCCCTATATTGTGACTGGGCAACATTGGCCAGACTGAAACTTGATCACGTGGGGAATTCTTTGTTTCACCAACCTTCAGTGTGACCTGTCTAACACCATTCAGCACTGTAACTTTCTCATGAGATGCTCTCATCATACCAATATCTACAATATGAAAAGACCGTACATAGGGAGCCAATGCACCCTTTAGGTAACTACCTGCTCCGACATCTTTATTATTCTCAGTGAGGCTTTGCCAAAACGGAGCTGTTCTATGTCCTTTAATTCCTTAAGTGCTCCCTTATCTTTCATTTGTAAGGAGTATGAAGAATCAATATCACTGACCTTGAATATGCCCTTGATCTTCTCTCCATCAATTCCTGCACCTTCCAGCACTGTCAGAAGCTCTCCATAGCTAGGTAACTGTCTCCTGTTTCCGCTGGTATCAACTTCACCGTCTTGTCAAGCTTGATATGAATGTTTTTAGTACCCTCAAAGATAAATATTGGATTTGCCATATTATATAGGTAGAAAAAACAAAGAGGACTGTTTACTGCTCACGGTTTCCTCTGTACCTAAGTATGCTTGGACAGCGAAGGCGGTGCTTCTTAAAGCACAAGGATCTTAATTCAAAGTGGTATGGCACCACCAGCTCCTGCTTCCACACAGTTCCCTCGCGCAGCTGCACGCCATATACGTGCTCCACGCCATGCACGTGCTCCACGTTCCTCTCCTGCAAGCAGCAAAAACGAAATCCCACGTGCAGCTCGCACGATATAAAGGAGACTTATTCAGCCTGAAAAACAAGAACGTAAGCGATTAAGCACACAGGCCCATCGCGAGTTAGGTCCACTGAAAGCTGAACATAAGCGATTAAGCACACAAGCCCATCGGGAGCTGGGTCTACTGAAAGCTGCCAAAGGACGTATTGAATGATGTCTTATGCCTAGAACTTTCTTCCACCGGAATCTGAAAGTACAGGAGCACAGATCTAACACACAGAGCAGCTTCTTGCCATATAGGGAATCCATGCAGTAATTGATCAACGGGAGACTAAAATTGTCCTTATATGTTTTTGAATTTAGGGCCCTATAATCTATACAATAGCGTAGTTCGTCTGTCTTTTTACGAACTATTACAGGGGCAGCAGACCACTCTGTCACTGAAGGATAAATACGCCTTGTTGGAGCAATTCTTCTATGTACTCCTGATCAGCATTTTGAAATTGGAGTGAAATCCTTTGAAATTTTTCTGCATGTGGAATTTCATCATATGTGTTAATATTGTGCTCCGCCCCAGACAAACATTCTAAGTCAAAATCATTTTTGGAAAATACATCTGAAAATTCAATTAACGCGTTTTTGAAATGTTGCTTTTCTTCTGATAAAAGTTCCGAAATGTTATCCTCATACATTTTTTTCAGATGTTCTGGTAATTCTTGAGCCTCATTGACATTTTGCTCTGCAGGCCATTGTGGCTGAGTCGCACACCTGTTTTTATTGCAATTGATCATTGCGTCTGGTACTAAGTTGGCTGATTTTGCATGACCTATTATACTGCCTTTCTTGAAAGTGACATATTTATCAGTTCATTGATCACTTTCATACAGACGGACGATCCTTGACCACAAAAACTGGAAACTAAAAGCCTTTTTATTAGAAGGCAGGACAATATATGTGCCATCTATGTTAGTTTCCAAATTACCTCTGATGTAATTCACAGTGTTTGGTGGTATTACTGTTCTTTGGGCTACACCTTCTATCGAGACTTGCGATTCAGGTGATGCAGCCACTTTGATGGGAAAAACATTTCCAGCTATCTGGAAATGTCATTGGCAATATCAAGAACACAGCCTGTTACCTTCAAAAAGTCTAAGCCCAATAGGCAAAGATCTTTTATTGGAGCAACACAGTCTATATGCAGGAAAGTCTGATCCCCAAAAGTAAATGGAACATTTTGCACCATCTTACACATCAGTTTCATAGCCATTGATACATGCAGAAACAGAAATAGTTAAGTTTCTACTACTAGGCAGTGATACCTCGAATATCTCATACTGGCGACCCTCATCTACACTTAACGGGACTAAGCATTTGTCGCCTTCACTCCTAGTCCGCTGGAGTTTAAAGACTTCTAATTGAAATGGGCCTGCCTAACAGCTGCAGAAACAGGTCAAGGTTTATCTGGAGGCTTCAGACTCTGGGACACATAGTTCTGAAGCCTATGTCCTTGGTAATTTGAAGGCCAGCTGATTGTATGACCGGCTAGGAGAAGAGTAATTATCTCTACCCTGTCTGCCATACTGACCTCTGGTATAGCCATTATAGGATGGGGAGTATTCACGATGTGAACTCCCTGACCCATATTGCCTATCTTGCAAAGGAATCCTACCAGGAGAGTTCCAACCGCAATAATCATCGCAGAATGACCGCTGTGTAGAATAGCGCCCCCTTTATTGCCGATCAGGTGGCTCATGATTCCCTCTGAAATTATTGTGATGCCAGTCCCTACAAAAGGATGGTGATCTTTGGCAGTTACCGGTGTCCCAGTAATTTCTTTGCCTAAAATTATCAGCAGCGCTATCTACCCTCATAATGCAACCATCACCGCCAACAGGAGGATTCACGGAAGCCTCTGGACAAAGAATCAAGCCTATTCTCGATGCCCTAAACCCTGTCCTCCTCTTGCGCGGTAAAACCTCTCCTTAAAGGAAACCTTTTGCCCACTAATTACTTGTTTATTTGCAATCACTGTTTTTAGCTGTTTACAGGCTTGCTGAATATTTGTGGGACTTTCATTTATAACAACTATAGCCTCATCCCAATGTTTCGTCCCTCTTAGGGATGCCTCAGTTGCTACATGCTGCAGAGTGATTTTGTCAGTCTGTGGAAAGCAATCCAAACAGACAGAAAGAACCCACTGCAGAAATACCTCCAGCCCCTCATCCTCCTTTTGGTGGATTGTGTGCAATTTTGTCTTGCTGCCACCGGGGTATCCCGAAGATCAAACCTACGTGCAAGCTCAGCACTGAGCTGCACATAATCATTTTGACCCTCACACCTGTTCGCATACTCTAGGGCAGTCTCAGAGAGGCCTTCGAATAATCAATCCAACCTCTTCTGGGCAGTCCATTTCCTCCTCTGGACTATTCTCTCAAACTTTGAGATAAAGCTGAGCCATGACTGTTTGTTTGGGTCTCCGGTGAACACTGACATTTTGGAGGCTGAAAGGGTTGATGCGTCGTTAAGCACCAAACAAACAAAATTTTGGAGGTTGAGGGGACCTAGACCGAACCCTATCAGGCTTATGGCCACCCTTATTAGAATTATCAATGGTAGGATCCTTAGAGGCTTCACCCTTTTTAGAATGGGGTTCCACCTTTTTGGAGTCCTTCCCATAAGCCCCACTCTTTGGCATAACAGTAGTGATTTTGCTAATTAAATCACAGGCACTTAGCTTAGCTGGTGCCTTTGGAGAAGCCACTTTGGGTGAGCCTGAAGATGCCGGATCAACCCTAGAGCCTCATTCTTCCAAAGCATCAGCCTTTCCTTCTTTGGGCTTAACTGCCGGATCAAGGGTACCTGCCATATAAGATTGCCCTGTAAGCCCTGGTGGATATATAGGTACTGTGGGGGTGGTAATAGTGTCTAGCCTATGAGCATTTTTTTCTATTTGCTCAGCTATGAATGACATGGCACCTTTAAAGGTCTCTAGGTCACATACTTTACCTCATGACCCTTCTCTGTTCCATCCCAGCTGGCATGTGTGTAGTCTATGGACAGGGTCCCCTTATAAAGAGCTTTGTCCAAAACTTCACAGAGTTTTTTACAGCCGCCAAGTCGCTGACTGTTAAAGGGGCATATGCTTCCATATTCACTTTCTGCACCAGGTCCTTTACAGCCTCGACAGTTTTGGCACCTAACTTTGGTAAAGTGGCCAAATCTGCCTCTGAGCATTAAGATATTCATAGTCATACTCTCTGGGCTTGTTGATTTTTAATGTTTAAACACTACCGTATGTAAATTAGCACTAAAGGTTAGTGGTTACTAATGTGAATAGATGCTAAGCAATAACAATTTAGTAAGAGAAATGCTACAAAAAATGATAAATTTACCTTTTCAAATGACTTCTGAATATCAGATATGCAGGAAAAACTCTATAGGGAATTCCTGTATTCAAAATTTACAAATTATCTTTTTCTGGCTGAATAAATGACCAAAAACACCTTAGAAATGCTTATAACTACGTTTCAGATGAAAAAAAAAACCCAAATAGGACGTAAGAATTTGCCAAAATGGCCTTTAGAAATTTACTACAAGATGGCTGCAGAAAAAATACTGTGATTTTACCAAGAAAAAACTTCTACAAAATTAATTAATTAACTAGTTAAACTCCCGGGTAATTAACCTTCAATTAGTCCTTGTCGCCAATTGTTATAATCTTATTGTTAGTAATTTGTTAGTAGATGTTAGTCCACTAACTTACTCTCTTTGCTCCTCCTAAACTTCTTGTGCACAAGTATGATGTTGTCAGGTTGAAATCGAAAGAGGCTGACCACATGTTCTTGTGCACGAGATTTCCGTGGTCGGCCAACTCCCCAGGAACTACCCAGTAGTACGCAGAACAGGTATTGCAATGGGCGTAGACTGGACAGGCGATGGTTGAAGACATTGCAGGACCAGTACAACAATAGGTATGGGCTTTTGATTTAGGGTTCTCATGGAGGTTTATGGGTAAAACAAAGACAAACAACATGTATAGCAATACAAATATGTTCGCAGCAAGGAAATGACAGGCAATCAAAATAAAAGGGATGATCGTCTTAGGATTTGGGTCATTAATCTGTAGGGTAGTCCATATGCAGTATCGAGTCTCATGTACCAAACACAGATCAACCTGTCCGTATTTCATTTACTCATTATCTATTGGTGCAGCCATTTCGTATTTATTGGGGGTATTTGGTTCACTTGCTTTAACCAATTCTTCTTCGTCCAGGAGAAGAAAAGTGTTTACCAGTGGGGAGGGATTCAGAGGCCAAAGACTGTCCTTTGACAGTCTTGTTTGCTGTGATATAATCATCACCTTCAGCCTCCTGCTCCCTTCCCCACTTCGAACTAACCGTGTCAACTTTCATTCCTCCACTCTGCTGTTGCACCTGTCCAGAGCCAACAGCACACTCCGGCCCAGTACACGTAGCCGCGGGAGCATGTGTGCTGCCTGGATCTCCAGTGTTGGATCCAGAGACCACACCAGCCTGGGACCAAGGTGCATCAACAGGCATAACATTTTAACTTGCAGGGCCACGTGTTACTGCTGATGAGTATCCTCTTAACCTGTCCGGGCAGCGTCCTCTTATGTGCCTACCTCTGAACATCTCAGACAAATAGGAAGTCGTCCAGGCAAAGTAATTAGGATGCTCTGGCCTGACTGAAAATTAATTAGATGGGGAATTTGTTGTTTCCTGAATTCATCACATTTCAGCCGAACTTCCCTCTGACCATTGAAAGCTGTAAGCTTAGCATGTGAGGTCTTGTTCATTTTTAAATCCAAAACCTCACCATACTCTGCAAATATTTCCCTCAATATGGACCCAACATGATTGATGGGTAACCAATGAACTCGAATGGTAAAGATCTGCTCGTTCATCATCATAACATCAAATATGAGGTCACTATGCTTCAAGACCTTTTTCCTTCTTAACTTTTCTGCCGTATCTTGGTAGGCAACAAGCAATGAGAAGACAGATCAGAAGTACTAACCTTGTATATTGCTTCATATTATCTGGCTTCAGGTTCTCAGCTTCTAGCACAGATAACAGCTCACCATAGGTAATATTACTTCTCGCTTCTCTTGGCACCAGGCATAGAGTTCTCACAAGTCTATCTTCATTGATATGATCTAGCTCATAACCATTGAACTAAACAACATGATTCATTGTGATAAATGTAACTAGAGGACCACCTTTTTTGTTTTTCATAAATTTTAATTAAATATTTCCAAAAAAAAAAACGGTGGGATGTACATGCCCTACACAGCCAGTACCTTAAGCATGCATATACAATAATTGAATCCCTTAAAAAGACCTATCAAAAAGCTTTACACATCGAAGTATGATAGATAAAAACTTTATTATAAAGAAAATAATTGAGAAAGACCAAGATATAAATTATTTGAAATATTGCAAGGAAAGAAATGGAAAGGATAGATATGACTTTTATTGCAAATTGAAGCCCTTAATATGCACTATGGCGGCATATATTCAACAATGGATAATTGAGTTGCGGGTTTACATACTTAATCTCAAAAGGTACCGTATGTTAGTACTTGAGATGATTTGACCACAGACCCATTTATTTATTTTCTGTATATTTTTATCTATATTTTTGACAGTCATATAATAATGAAATATTCTACAAAAGGATATATTTGAAAAATTGGTTCTGCCTTTCACTGGTATCCCTGGCCATGACACGAGCGTTGTGCATCTCATGCACAAGGCTAATGTCAGTGGCCAAATATACGGTTAAACCGGGGTCAGCCTTTAGAATGTATAACAGAAAGGGTATTTCTATATAGTTAGGTATAAGCTTAGTATTTACAACGACAGACATTGATCACAGAGGACAAATATGGGACATTTTGGACAGGGGTCTCTCACTATTATAGGGAGGGTGAAAGACAAAACTGCTCACACATCCAAGAGACGAGGGCTCAGGTTCCCTCCCCACTTGGGTGTGGGAGCATGTTTTAATAAGCATTAGTTATTTATAAATACAAGGTTTGATGCAGTAGTGTCAAAATAAATTATAAAGACTGTAGTCAAGTCATTGCTCTACAAATATGGTCAGTACAGTATAATGAATATTCACAAATGACAATTCTTTTTTCTTTACAGACGACAACAGCAGTCTGAAAATAGAACAACTTATTAATACATGTACAAAGTGATTCTAATTATATTTAAGTGTAGTAAACATATGGAGAAATATGTATTCAGTATATACCAACTGAAGTATTAAGGTTTGTATCTGGATCAGGCGCAACATAATGTTGCACCTGGTCCTAGTCCAACCTTTATACAAAGATTGTTTACGGAAAAAAACAGCAAAAAGTTAAGGCTTTGATCAGGCTTGGCCTGATCTTAGTCTAAAACTGTATGTAAGGTTGCAACACAGGTAGCAAATTTGCAAGATCTAGTTTATATATGAATATATATCAATGTCTATCCTGATCTAAAATAAAAGTGAAAGGCTGAACAGAATTATCAAAATGCATTAACATTTAAAAATAAGTCTATTTGAGTGCCAAAAGGCTTGAGTCAAGAGCAGGCCCGACATTTTGACAAGACTGATCCTGGTCCGAATCTTTTGTAGTATATAATCAGCAAGAGCCATGACCTAAGTTCATGATATAGATACTGATTTCAGGAGAAATACGATGTGTTTGAAAATATCATCTTATGTTAAAAATATTGCTAAAGGCAAGAGTGTCATTTGGTATTTCTAAAGTGTAGAAACCGAAAGTACACCAATAGTCAACAAAATCTTCAAATGTCATTATGTCTTTATCAATCAGCATTCTTCGATGACCTAAGTTCATGATATAGATACTGATTTAAGGAGAAATACGATGTGTTTGAAAATATCATCTTATGTTCATAATATTGCTAAAGGCAAGAGTGTCATTTGGTATCTATAAAGTGCAGAAACCGAAAGTACACCAAGAGTCAACAAAATCTTCAAATGTCATTATTTCTTTATCAATCAGCATTCTTAGTTTTAACTTATTAAAAATTTGGAAAAAAAATCCGAATGCAGTTATATTTTTGAATTCATGTTAAGCTAAGTTTCTGCACGTCCAAATAATGTGCCTTGACGCAGTGAAAATAATCAGACAAATCTGTTTTTCAAGTTTTGGTCAGGGTGGCAACACAAAGTATCTAAAGGTTTTTTTTCTGAAAAGGTTATTTTGCTATTTGAAATAATTCTTAGGGAAAAAAAACAATTTTGCTTAAATGTAAGAACTTACAACATTCTAAAAATAGTTGCACAATAGTTTTAATCTTATTTCACAAAGGACAGGTTTTTATTTTCGAAATCGTTTGTTGTATAAGTAGTAATTTACGTATATGACATCATGACATAATTTCCAGTAGGAATTTTTTACATCTGGGTCAATATATGGGAGGTTTATAATTTTCCATATGGGCTTAAAATAAATATTTTGACATAGTTTTTTTTTTCAATTTTTGGCAGTGTGTATTCATCTTAAAGAAGGGTTCTCTTATGTAAAGTAATAAAATCAAGATCTTGATTAGTTTGGAAGAAAGAGTCTAAAACAGTAGTGCAATTTTCATAGAATATAGGAACGTATTCGCTATTGTGGAAACAGTTGCTTGCAAAAGATGGGTTTAGTTTTCTGAGATGCAAACCTATCCAATATTTTGCAAAATAAGTCCACTTAGCTTATGGTTATTGATAATATTTTGCAAATGGTTAAGGTATAACAAAAGACACTTGAGTTTTAGTCCATTAATCAGTCTCGTTCTCAGTATGCATATCCGGTCTCAAGTTCCTAACAAGGATCAACATGTCCGTAATCTAGTGTGTAGTCCATTTTGAAAGCGTTTATTGTTCATACTGATCAACTTCGTCACCTGGACCATATTCGCCAGGCGCCATCCTCGCCAGGCTCAGAGTTCCTTCCCCAGTTACAACTACTGCTAGCCTCTGACATGTCAATATCCGTCTGCTGTTGCTGAGACCCAAGACCAACAACACCACCACTCCCAGAGCCTGTAGCCGCAGCCATTGGCACGCTGTGAAGGTCAGAAATATCAGGCCCAGGCTGCACATCAGGCCGGGTCACAGCAGTAGCCGTATTTGATGATCTTACTTCAGCTGCATAGTTCTGTCCTGGGCATCGTGATCTGATGTATCCTACTGTTGAACACCTTTAGCAGTAGGGCAGTCAATAGCACTGACTGTCCAGACCTAAAGTTGATGAGGTGGGGAAGCGATTGCATTCCAAACTCATCACATTTGTCTGACTTCACTAGTTCAGTTGAACGTTGAAAGCTTGGCATGTTCCGTTTTTATCATTTTAACATCTATTACCTCTCCATATAGATTCAACATTTTCTGGATAATTGAATTATCAAAGTACATTGGCAACCAATGGACACGCAATGTGATAATTTGTTCAGACATTTGCATAACGTCGCATACAGTGTCTCCACATTTGTTTTGTTGGAGGGACTTAATTTTCTCTGCTGAGTCTTCATAGTTGAGCAGTACTGAATAAGCATATTCAAAGGCACTTACCTTATATATGCCACTAATGTCATTATCTGGATGCCAGCCTTCTCTAGCCCCACTAAAAGGTCATAATAGCTGACGTTCGCTCTTGCCACCGTTGGTACCAGGCGCAGTCTTCTCCATCCTGTCGACATTAATAAATCTCGTCTCAACCCCTTTAAAATCAACGACAGCACACATCTTTGAATTTAAGTTGACGACTTCTTAATCGAGAAAAATACTGTGAAAAAAATACTGAAGAACCGCCTTTTTTTGTTTTTCATAAATTTTAATAGAGTATTTACAATAAAAACCAGTGGGGTGTAAAGGCCCTACACAGCTGGTACCTTTGTGCATGCATATTACAATAATTGAATTCCCTTAAAAAGACCTATGAAAAAGCTTTACACATCGAAGTATGATAGATAAAAAACTTCATTTACAGAGAAAATAATTGAAAAAGACCTAGATATAAATTATTTGAAATATTGCAGGGAAAGAAATGGAAAGGATAGATATGACTTTTATTGCAAAATGAAGCCCTTAATATGCACTATGACGGCATATATTCAACAATGGATAATTGTTACCCTTATCAAAAAACATAGGGGGATCTGTTCAGCTCGTAAGGTAACGACATCTCAATCAGCTCATGGACTAAAGGTATAACAAATGACATTTAAGTTTCAAACATGGAACATTCAATCCACCTTGATTAAAATCCAAGTATAAAGTTTTTTGGGCAATGGGCTCATACTTTGAGTTCCACATGATTCTAAAGAATCTTCATTGAAAAAGTGTCAAGTAATGAGAAGGTAATGGGGTAGCTGCTGCATAATAGAGGATTTGCTAGCAAAAAGCGAATTCAAAACAGTTGATTTTCTTTTAAAGGAAAGTTTTGGAGAGCTCCAGAGGTTAAGTGTGCGCTCAATTTTTACAAATATTTTTGACAAAAAATATCATCTTCACCAAACCAAGTTCCAAAATGATAACCAAGTATTTCATGATTGTCAATCCAACTTATGCGAAATGGGTGATCTGATCTAGTTTTCCATTTGCCAAGATACACTCCCTTTGATTTATCATAATTAATTTTTGCACCTGAAACGTTCCCAAAGAGTTTTACCCAGTAGAAGTATTTCCGAATTGAGGAATCAGACGTCAAAAGTGCCGTACTATCATCAGCCTATAAGCTAAGTTTCACTTCAGAGCTCCAACCAGGTATTTTAAGTCCTTTGATATCATTCGAATTTTTGATTTTGTGTGCAAAAGGTTCAAAACATATAACATACAAGGGCATTGATAAGGAACAACCCTGTCTTACACCTCGTTTGATTCCGAATGATTCAGATATATGATTGTTTGCAATGACAGAAGATATGCCATTATAAAGAAGCCTGATCCATTTTAAGAAGTTTTTTATTGAAGCCAAACACTGTCAAAGTATCGAGTATGTATGATCTAGACACTCTATCAAAATCTTTTTCCTGATCTAAGCAAATGAAAGAGGCTCCCAAGTTTTTATGATCTATATAATCCACCACATTACGTATTAAATGGAGATTATCAAAAATAGAGCGACCTTTAACTGAACAAGTTTGATCTATGCCAATAATCTTAGTTAAAATATTTCCAAGTCGAATTGGAATGATTTTCGAAATAAACTTTAGTCAATATTAAGAAGTGAAATAGGCCTGCAACATTTCATTTCAGCAGCCCTAGTTTTGTCTTTGCAAATCAATGTAATATAAGATAGTTTCTGAGTTTCAAATAATTCACCATTTTCGTATGCCAAGTTCATTATTTCACGTAGAACGTCACCAAATAAATGAAAGAATTTCGAGTAGAAGGCGTTTGTCAAACCATCACTGCCAGGGGATTTATTGGTTTCATTTCTTTCAGTGTGTGCAAAAATTCATTTTTGTCTATTTTCTTTTCCAACAGCGCGTTATCAGAAGGATCAATTTGGGGCAGACCGTCAAAGAAAATAGAGTTTTGGGATGTGTCAACAGGTTTTTCACTATATAGGTTTTGATCAGAAGCAGGTTAGTTTATCTTTTGAGTTATTGTATGTGTTGTTGTTGTGTATTATTGTTTTATAGCCTTGTGATGCTTCTTTTTGAAAAAGATATGCTGTTGGGTTTCATTGCTTTCAATTTTTTGTGTCTTACTGGGGATAATTGTGCCTTTTAATATGTTGTTTTCCATATCTTTAACTTTTAATTTGATATCATTGTAAGTATGTAGGGCAGATTCAGACTGTAAATTAAGATTAGAGTATTGTTTCTTTAATTGTTTTGATTCTCTAAATTGCTGTTTATTTTTAGATTTGCTGTAGTCCATACAAAACAGTTATATTTGATTTTTGATATCATCCCACCATTTCAAAGTCATATTTTTATTCAGGGCCAAATGTCGCCAATCTTACAAAGTTACAGCCATCCAACAATTGACCATTGAGTTTCCGATATGATTTTCCAATGTCGATTCCACTATTAGCAGGCAAGGTCATTTGAATGAAGCTATGATCTGAACATACACAAGGTAAGGTTTCAAAGGATGTTATTGAATTACAAATTATTTTGGGAAGATGAAATATATCGATTCTTGTGCCAATCGGGTCATAGTTAGAGCTATTTTTCCAGTTCCAACATTTGATCTAGTCCAAATTACATTTTTCTTATATGTGTGCAAATGCCGAAAAGTCTACTAAACCAAATTTTTCAACAAGAACTTTGAAAGATTGAGCCAATAGTACCTTTTTTAGGATTGCCACCAAGTTTATCTAAGTTTGGATCCAATATAAAGTTGAAATCACCTCCAATGATGACTTGTTTTGCTCCACTTAAGTGTTTCGAAAATGAGCTAAGAAAATCGAATCATTCAGCAGATTCGCTCGAAAAGTATGCACTAACAATTCTTAAGTTGTCAAACCCATCAGTGGCAAAGTCTAAACGATTTACTCTGCCTTGAAAGTCCAAGTGAAAATTTTCAATCTTTATGTTATCTTTAATAAGAAGTATTGCTACACCACAAGAATCAGCCTTAGCGAAGTTCCATGTGATTTTATTTTCCAGTTCCAAAGTTTTCTCAATAGATTTTGCCAAGTGAAAATTATCAACAAACATTTCTTGCATCAATAAGATATCAATTTTGCTTTGAGCTATGAACTGTTTAATCAAATTGTGTTTATAGTTCGACCTTAAGCTGTTTATGTTTATGCTTACTATATTCAAATCCATTCTCATAACAATAGTGTAATGCAAAAATATATATATAAATCCAAGTTCCAAACTACAGTAGTAATAATTATAGTAATAAAAATAAAAGTGATAACTATGGTAATGGTAGTTGTAATAGTAGTAACAGCAGCAGTAGTAGTAATAATTATAGTTGTTGTAAAAGCTATAATAGCTGCAGCAGTAAAAGTTGACATAATAATGATTTATGTAGACCATTAGCAGGAATTCTTGAAAGGTGAAGGGGTAGAGATGGGCTTTGGATAATATAGGAGTATTTATATCTAAATGGGAGCATTAGGGCATAGTATTTGTATAACATGGGAGCATTTGGGGCTTGATTTTGCTATAAGAAGTTATAAGGTGACAGGAAAAGGAAATTGGGTTATAATATTTTAGGTGGGCACATTGATATATGGAGAAAATGAAATAAAAGCACATGTATAATACATATAAAACATTTTTTAACATCGTACAAAATGGCAAATATTTTTTTATACACATGTAGAAAGAAGTTAGCTAATGCCAAGTGATTTCTACAAATTGCGTACCAACAAACGCTAGCAAATTAGGAAATGTTAGAGAGGTGATTTAGAAACATTACACAGCATGCCAAGGGTATATATATTCTGTAATTATCTTAAATTAGTGGACAATACCGACGCGCTTGCACTTATACCCAGATAAAATCTGAATACTGTAGGTAGTTTTCCAATATTGCAACGATAGATAGAAAAAGCTTCAAATACGCTGTGTCCAGGTATTTTACTAACAAGTATATAAACACAGGTAATCCAAAAAACCAATAATGCAGTGTAAAATGTGATAAGAACAGTTGAATCATTGAGGTGTAACAGGTAGATAAATATGTAAAAGCGTAGTACAGGTAAGGTATATATACATGTGTTTACCAAGTTACAAGTATATACATGCGAAACAAAAGTAGTGGTCTAACATAGGACTGGGGTTATAAACTGCATGTATATTAGATGTTTGGCTAGCGCATATGATTGAAAAAAGAGTAATGCAATACACAACAATAAAAAAAAGGAAACAGGCAATACAAATATGATATATTGCCTTACAAATGAAGGGGTTAATCTGTCTCATTGTCCATTTTCGTTTCAGTGTCTGCATCCCATTTGTCTTATCTTCCTGTCCGTTTGTCTTCAGTCGAGTCCATTTTGTAAGTGAAGAGGTCAATCCTTTTCCACTTCAAGATCAACATTATTCTCTGTATCTAAGTCGGAGGTGTCCCCAAAAAATAGCTTCACTTGTTGGTGGGGGAAACCCAGAAAACGTGTTTGAAGTGGAGGCAGGTGGTTCTGACGACAACTGTGTCATCCTCGCCAGCTTATTGGGAGGTAAGAAACTGTCGTCGTCATCGTCCTTTTCCCGTCTCCTCTTTGAACTAGAAACTCCCATCTCTATATCCTCAGTCAAGCCCGTTTGCACTTCCTACACGTCCCTGCCAACCACAGTAGCCCCGGCCCCCTCAACAGGGGGTGGGAAAGCACCCGCTGAGCGTACTGACCCAAAGAATACCTCCCCCTGGGCTCCCTAGCTGACTGGGCAGCCAGACGAACAATAGAAGCAACTCTTGCATACCGAGTTCTTTCACATTCCCGCCTAGTATGTCCTACCTTGTGGCATTTTAAACATAAGGGGGTCTACTTTGCATTGTTATGAGCATAGACTGCCCTCAACCAAACTTGACCATATGAGGTATCCTCTGCCTCGATTTTTCATCTGTTTTGAGGGTTACTTCCCTCACTCCGTTGTAAGTACATACATTCGTATATGAGGATTTCATATGCTTTACATCTAAAACTTCACCGTAATCACAAGATATGGCATTCAATAGCGGGTCTTGGTAATAAAGGGGCAACCAATATATTCTAAGTGAGACAATTTGCTCTGAGCATAGCATAACTGCAAATCTTTTACTGCCACGTCCAATGAACTTCGCATCCATCTATCTTAATTAGAGAGAAGGATCTGTCATTTTAATTGACCTTGTACATTCCAGTTAAGTCCTCCGGCTTCAGCCCCTCATCTTCCCAAGCGATAAATACATCACCATAGCTCTACCATATTCTGTTGGAGTCAATCTGACCGTCGATTCAAGCTGATCATCATCAATGTAGTTGGATTCATTTCCATCAAAATGGTCGATTGGATTTGCCATATTAATTGACGAAATACAAGAGGAACCGGGTTGACACAGTTTCCTCTGTACCAAGTAAGTATGCTTGTACAGCAAAGGCGGTGCCTCTTAAAGCACGAGGATCTCAATTCAAAGTGGTAGGGCGCCACCAGCTCCCACTTCCACATGGTTCCCTCGCACAGCTGCACGCCATGCACGTGCTCCACGCCATGCACGTACTCCACGTTCCTCCTCCAAGCAGCATGAACGAATTCCCACGTGGAGCCCGCACAGTATAAAGGAGGTGCACATTCAGCCTGAAAAGGAAGAACATAAGCGATTAAGCACACAGGAACATAGCACATACGTTTCTGGCATTCAACGTTTACATTGAGAAAGATTGACAACTCTCGCTTTCAGCAGCTGCAAATGCTACCTACTGTCTGTCGTGACGTGATCTGATCTGCCCGAAAGCACAGGATTTTTTCAGGATTTCTAGGGATTCTGGAAGGGTTTCTTTTCTGGAATGTCTTTGTTTCAGGGGTTAGCACGTTTGCAGACCCCCACACTTATAAATCGCGTACCTGAGTTGTCCTTATTTGGGACAATCGCAGCCATCAGCCCAACCCAAGTGCAATGGAAGGGCCTTCTACTGGAGGAACCACCTTTTTTATATTTAATAAATTTATTAGAATAAAAACAATAAAAACCAGTTGGGTGTAAAGGCCACAACATGGTCCGTACCTTTGTGCATGCATATACAATAATTAAAAACCTTAAAAAGACCTATGAAAAACGTAATACACTGAACTATGAAAGATAAAAAATGTAAACATATTTGAAAGAGACCTACACAGAAAATTATTTGAAATATCTTGGAAGGAAGCAAAAGGAAAGGATATATATGACTTTTAGCTGCAAATTGAGACCCTTAATATGCATTATGGCGGCATATATTCAACAATAGATAGATTGCATTGCGTTGTTACAAACCTTAACCTTAAAAGGTGCTGTGTGTTAGTATTTGAGATTACTTGACCACAGACTAAATATTTCAAACATTTGTATTTATGTTTTGACAGTCCATTAGGTAAAAGAAAAAAATGAGTAACTGTCTAAAGAAAAATATTCTTCCTTTCCATGTGTCCCGTCGTCATAACACGAGTGTTGTGCACCTTGTGCACAAGATTAGTGCCAGTGACCAAGTTCACATTTCAACCTGGGTCAGCCTTTAGTATGGGATACATGTAGATCATTTCATACAATATGATATAAGCATAATATATATAATGACGGACATTGATCACAGAGGGCAAATGGGAGAGTTGGACTATGGTCGCTCACTATTCCTATTAGAGGAAAGACAAGAACCACTCACACATCCAAAGACGAGGGCTCAGGTTCCCTCTCCACTTGGGCGTGGGAGTATTAAAAAATATATCCATAATTTATAGCCTAAATGTGTTGTGCAGGTATAATTCAAAATGATCTTAGACTGTAGTCAAGTCAGAGCTCCACATATATAGTTGGTACAATACAATGAATATTCACAAATGAATTGGCAACTCATTTACTCTTCAGACAGCAACTGCAGTCTGAAAGTAGAAAGACTAGTTTAAAACATGTACAAGGTTTTTTTCCATAATATAAGCAAAATGACAATACAAATTGTAAGTTCCAGAGGAGATAATGGCTAAAATACCTGTAGTTTGGACTAAGATGAGTTCTGACATATAGTCAGGTCTGACCTCTGTCCAAACATTAGTAATAATCATAAGTAGTTGGTTCTAGTCACGACTTAAATTTATCTGTGTTAACATATGCATTTTTACCATACAAGTCTATAGTCTTTTCTTTTGGGACAAAAACAAACAGTGCAGATCCAGATAAGCCACTACATAATGCAGCATCCAATCGGGCTCTCCACTGTTTGCTCATATAATGTTATATTAATTTTGGATGAGAAGAAAATCTAAAAATGGGTAAAGGACCATCCATTTGGCTTGAAGAGGTAAAAAAATAATAAATTTTAAAAGTGAACAATAAACTAAATGAAAGGTATATTTTGCTTTGTTCAATAGGCTGTGGACGAAAGCAAACAGTACAAACCAGGAGGAGAGGTTAGCTAGGCCCACGTCTCGTCTAGTCTGCACTGCATGCAATATCTATAAGTTATGGATTTTTTATCATTGGTTTTGAAAATATTTTCTTATATCCAAAATGGGGTCAAAACTTATTGTATCAGAAATAGTTTCAATACTGAGAAACCCAAGTATCAAAAAAGTTCTAACATTTAACTCACCTAACTTAACTACAGTTGCTAAAATAGGCTTTATGCAAGTGAAAGTAGATGTCTATATACCAAACCCACTTCGATGCTACAATTGTCAAGTGTTTGGTCACCACGAAAATAAATGTGGTAGACACCCTGTATGCTGCAACTGCGGTGAGCCTGAACGTTGTGGACCATCTTGCGTGTGTGACAAACCAGCCAAATGCCCTAGAGAGTCCCTACCACCTTGCCACGGTGGGGCACACTTCACACAGGGTACGATATTGATTGTAATACTTGTCTCCAGGATGTGCTAAGAGTAGGACCCACCAGTTTGCCGTGGGTGGCTTTCGCTTAACTCGAAGGGGATGGCCTGGAAGATTGAGAGCATGCAGAATATGGACGTTTATCAATTCTGTATGATTCTTTGGCCTCTTTGACGGGGTAGACTGAGGTGGAAACACAGCCCGGTGTTTCTAATCAGCTTTGTCATGCTGAGCCCCAGGATTCTGAAAAAGTAAAAAAAAAATATTTCTTATATCTTCGTTCCATAGTATTGTTCTGATGCCAACCATGTGCCCATTATCTTATACTTTCATTCTTTAATAAAATAATCCTGGAAGAAAAAACACAAAGTGTTTTTGTGGCTGTGTTTCTTTGCCATAACAGTACTGGCCAGGTGGGTATATCTTTTTTGTGGAACTACGTCAAGGAACTCCCGAAGACTCAACCTCATCAGACAGACTGGGAGAAGCCGGAATCGAACCTGCTTGTTCTTACATCCTCTGGATACTTAAAGTTGCTTGTCCTGCTTGTAGTTTCTGAAGACTGACAACCTTTTCTACTGATGTAAAGTCAGCCATAAGGACAGAAAAAGAGTAATCTGAGTGACTGACCTTATAAATTCCGCCTACTTCTTCCCCCTTGACACCAGCATCACACAGAGAGTTCATGATGTCGCCATAGCTCATCGTCTGTTTCCTAAGCCCTTGGTCCACTAGTGTGAGCTTCACTGTTCTTTCCATTTAGACGCTAGACTAGAGGAACCGATGTTGACACGGGTTCCTCTGTACCAGGTAAGTATGCTTGGACAGCAAAGGAGGTGCCTCTTAAGGCACATTGATCTCAATTCAAAGTGGTGTGGCGCCACCAGCTCCCAGCTCTCGCTTCAACACGGTTCTCTCGCGCAGCTGCACGCCATGCACGTACTCCACGCCATGCACATGCTCCACGTTCCTCTCCTCCAAGCAGCACAAACGAAATCCCACTTGCAGCTCACACAAAATAAAGGAGGCGCACATTCAGCCTGAAAAACAAAAACATAAGCGATTAAGCACACAGGCAACGCAACACATACGTTTCTGAGATTCAACGTTTACATTGAGAAAGGGTGACAACTCTCCCTTTCAGCAGCTGCATCTGCAAATGCTACCTACCAGCCCACATTCAACCTGCCTGTCGTGACGTGATCTGACCTGCGGGAAAGCACAGGTTTTTTTGTTGATTTTTTCCCGGATTTCTAGGGATTTGGAAAGGGTTTCTTTTCTAGAATGTCCTTTGTTTCAGGAGTTAGCGCATACGCAGACCCTCACACTTATAAATGGAGTTAAAGCATGAATCTACAGGTTCTTCACTATATAGGTGTTGCCGGACAGGGAGTTGCCATGGCATAATCTAAATATTCAGAGTCGTTCAATCGGTTTATTTTGTGATAAAACATTTTTTGTGACATGTCTAGAACTAGCCATCAGGATGTTATAGCAATTAACTTTTCCAAGAGAAGGCGGATGGGGACCATCAGACGGGGACGCCATAGCCGTCTTTTTTGGCGTGGTCCAGTCGTCACCCATCTCAGAGTCTCTCTCCCTCTTCGAGCTGGCTTGCTACATTTCTATTGAATCAACCTCAATTAGTTGTTCCTGCGACCCTGTGCCGACATCCCGAGAACCCACGGCCGTGGGTGCCGGCTCTCCAGATCCCATGTCCACGGGTGCCGGTGCTCCATCTGGGTCCGAAATATTGTTCCAAGAATGCACACCAGGCTGAGGAGTAGGGGCATCAGGCTGGGTCACAGCATCAGCTGTAGCTCTATTTGGAGTTCTCACGGCAGCAGCAAAACTTCTTCCCGGACATCTTGAACGAATGTGCCCTACTGATTGGCATTTCAAACACTAGGGCTTCCGGCCAGGCACAGTCAATAGAACAGATTGGCCAGACCTAAAATTGATGAGGTAGGGAAGCTGCTGCCTCCAAAACTCATCACACCCAAGCCTGACCTCTCGGATACCATTTTTTGTAGACAGCTTCGCATGTTCAGTTGTCAACATCTTCACCTCTAGAACATCTCCATATAGACTAAGCATATTCTGTATGATACTGTTGTCATAGAAAATTGGCAGCCAATGAACCCGTATGCTTATATCTGCTCTGTCATATTCATTACATCAAGTGAAGTACTACCACGCTTGATCTGTTGTTGAGATTTCAGCTTCTCTGCACAATCATCATACAGAAAGAAAAGCGAATACGCGTTATCAAACGCATTAACCTTGTAAATTCCATCTATTTCTTCTATCTTTACCCCTGTATCTTCCAGTGCTATCAGTAAGTCACCATATCTGATGATATCTCGTGGCATCGCTGGTACTAGCTGCACTGTTATTCCCATTCTGTCTACGTTGATATAACGCGTCTCAACCAAATTATGTTAATTTATATGAACAAAAACCTAAAGTTATTAAATCATTTGGCATCAGAATTTCACCACTCTTAGATTCTGCCAATATCAAACCACAAAATATTGAAAAACATTTTACACCAAATATATTAGCTTGGTGTATGAAACTACCTGAAATACTTTTTGATTTACATTCCGGGAAAACCCTGGAGCAACTCTACCACCTTGCCGTGGTCTCTTGGGCACACTTCACATTGGGGACGATATTGATTGTAATACTTGTCCCCATCCGGTAGTGCCAAGAGTAGAGTCCCACCTGTTCACCGTGGATGGCTTTCTCGGTAACTCGAAGGGGATGGCCTGGAAGACTGAGAGCATGCAGAATGTGGACGTTTATAAATTCTGTATGACTCAACACGTCTCTTTAGCCTCTATGACAGGGTAGACTGAGGTGGAAACACGGCCCGGTGTTTCTAATCGGCTTTGTCATGCTGAGCCCCAGGATTCTGAAAATGTAAAAAAAATATTTCTTATATCTTCGTTCTATAGTATCGTTCTGATGCCAACCATATGTCTATTATCTTATACTTTCTTTCTTTTATAAAATAATCCTGGAAGGCAGTGGCTTAATGGGTCAATTGTGCAGATTCTATTTGTGCAAGTAAACCTTCTATGTAACTCTAGCACTTGAGGTCGGAAATCCACTCCATTAAAGTGTTCCCTTGTTGGGCTCCACGGTGGGTGGGGAGCATTGAGGATGAATCAAACAACTAAACTACATGGCTAAACAAAAAACAGAAAAACGTGACATAGCAAATTCAGAGACTGACTCTGAAAACTCATACCCAGCTTCTTAACCAACTAAATCAAGTTCGTCTACCTCAACCAAAAAACCTTATGTACCAAGATTTTTAATAATCCATTCAGAAAAAGAAGGGGAGACTATTTCTTCTCTTTCTTCGTTTGTTGTACATGAAACCATAATGAGCATTGCAGGAGAACCATGGAGCATAAAGAACCTAAGGTCTGGTGATCTTTTGATACAATGTGCTAAAGAATCACACAAAAAAATCTATTACAGATGAAGACATTTTGTGGACTAAAGTGCTCCGTAACACCCTATTCATCCTTGAACACATCCAAGGGTATTATTTGCTGTCCAGCCTTGAACAGAGTGACAAGCGATGATATCAAGGAAGGCATTGTTGAACAGGGAGTTACGGATGTACGTAGAATCACTGTACGTTGTGATGGTGTTACAAAATTAACCAACACATATGTTCTTACATTTAACTTACCTACAGTTGTTAAAATAGGCTTTATGCAGGTGAAAGTAGATGTCTATATACCAAACCCACTTAGATGTTATAGTTGTCAAGTGTTTGGTCACCACGAAAATAAATGTGGTAGACACCCTGTATGCTGCAACTGCGGTGAGCCTGAACATTGTGGACCATCTGGCGTGTGTGACAAACCAGCCAAATGTGTCAACTGCTCAGGTGATCACCCTGCAAACTCAATGCCCACAATGGGAGAAAGAGAAGAAAATTCTCAAAATCAAATGTGAAAACAACTTATCATTTCCTGATGCTCGTAAACAATATGAGCAATTTTACACAGGTCAAACTTATGCAAGTGCTGTAAAACAAGGCACTTGCAACAAATCTACACAAACTGACAACAGGAGCACACAGACGGACGACAGCTTAACCGAACATTTAAAACAGACAACAGAGAAAACACAAGGTACAAAGGAAAAACGTTTCGCATCTCCTCAACCAGGAAAAAGTAACTCCTCTCATCCTGGGCCAGCCCTTAAGGCGGCGACCTTTGAAATGATAAAGAAAGATGAGGAGAAGAAGAAAAACGTAGAGAAAGACAAACTTAAAAAACAACAAAAAGAAGAAAGAAAACAGCAATGGCAAAAAGAACAAGCACATAAAGAAAAAGAACAAACAGAAAAAGCAAAACAAGCTGAAAAGAATCCATATTCTGTGTTTGCTGAAAAAGATGATGAGGAGGTGTGTATGGAAGAGGAGTCTGTGGTATTCACAGACTCTTCTTCCAGTGACCATCTCCCTTAAGGCACACTGCCAAGATTACCAGTAACGAAATAATGGAGGGTTTCAATCTAACCATTATTTTAGTACTTCTTTTAATATTATTTTCAAGTATGGATTTTAAACATAAAATTATTCAATGGAATTGTCGAGGTTTGAAACCTAATTATAATGAAGTATCTCTATTGATTTCCGAATATAATCCATCCGTATTTTGTTTTCAAGAGACATTTCTTAAACCAGATGATAACATCTCATTATGAGGTTTTAATACATATAACTATGTTCATACTGATTGTCTGAGGCCCTCTGGTGGTGCCTCAATATTTGTAAAATCATCTTTCCCACAAAGAAAGATTGATTTGCAAACAGAACTACAAGCAACTGCTGTTTCCGTCACTCTAGACAGAGAAATAACCATATGTTCTGTATATATTCCTCCATCGTTTTCTCTTAACTCCCAACACTTGGACCATCTACTGCAACAACTTCCTTCTCCTTATATTTTATTAGGTGACTTTAATGGTCACAATATCCTCTGAGGTGGTCAAAACAATGATTCCAGAGGTGAACTTATCAAAAATTTCATTACAAAGAATGACATTTGTCCCTGGAGAGTCCCTACCACCTTGTCGCGGTCTCTGGGGCACACTTCACACAGGGGACGATATTGATTGTAATACTTGTCTCCTCTGGGAGTGCTAAGAGTAGGACCCACCAGACTGCCGTGGGTGGCTTTCTCGTAACTCGAAGGGGATGGCCTGGAAGACTGAGAGCATGCAGAATATGGACGTTTATAAATTCTGTATGACTCAACACGTCTCTTTGGCCTCTTTAACGGGGTAGACTGAGGTGGAAACACGGCCCGGTGTTTCTAATCGGCTTTGTCATGCTGAGCCCCAGGTTTCTGAAAATGTAAAAAAAAATATTTCTTATATCTTCGTTCTATAGTATCGTTCTGATGCCAACCATGTGTCCATTATCTTAAACTTTCTTTCTTTTATAAAATAATCCTGGAAGGCAGTGGCTTAACGGGTCAATTGTGCAGATTCTATTTGTGCAAGTATACCTCCTATGTATCTCTAGCACTGGAGATCGGAAAACCACTCCATTAAAGTGCTCCCTTGTTGGGCTCCATGGTGGGTGGGGAGCATGGAGGATGAATCAAACAACTAAACTACATGGCTAAACAAAAAGCAAAAAAACGTCACATAGCAAATTCAGATACCGACTCTGAAAACTCGTACCCAGCTTCTCAACCAATTAAATCAAGTTCGTCTACCTCAACAAAAACACCTTATGTACCAAGATTTTTACTTATACATTCTGATCAGGAAGAGACCATTTCTTCCTTATCTCCGTTCTTAGTACATAAAACCATCATGAGTTTGACAGGAGAACCAAAGAGCATTAAAACATTAAGATCTGGTGATTTATTAATTCAATGTGCAAAAGAAACACATGAGAAAACTCTTCTACAAATGAAGACATTTTGTGGACTCAAATGCTCTGTAAAGCCCCATTCGTCACTGAACACATCAAAGGGTATTGTTCGCTGTCCTGCCTTGAGCAAAGTGACAAGCGAACATATTCTTGAGTTCATGGCGGAACAGGGAGTTACAGATGTCCGCAGAATCAATGTACGTCGTGATGGTGAAATGAAACCCACCAACACATATGTTTTAACTTTTAATTCACCAGTCTTACCAACAGCAGTCAAAGTAGGCTTTATCCAAGTTAAAGTAGATGTCTACATACCAAATCCACTTCGGTGCTATAACTGTCAAGTATTTGGTCACCACGAAAACAAGTGTGGTAGACATACTGTATGCTGCAACTGTGCTCAACCTGAACATTGCGCATCTGGCCAGTGTGATAAACCTGCCAAGTGTGTCAACTGCTCAGGTGACCATCCTGCAAACTCTAAAAAATGCCCACAGTGGGAAAAAGAGCGGCAGATTTTGAAAATTAAATGTGAACAGAACATCTCATTCCCTGAAGCAAGAAAACATTACGAACAGTTCAACGGACCTAAAACTTATGCAAGTGCAGTAAAACCTGGCACTTGCAACAAATCTACACAAACGGAAATCAAAAGTACACAGATAGACGACAGCTTTGATGAATATTTAAAACAAAGAACAGAAAAAACGCAAGGTACACAAGAAAAAAGAAACACGTCTCCTCATCCGGGAAAAAGTAACTCATCTCATCCTGGGCCAGCCCTCAAGCAGGCAACCCTTGATATGATGAAGAAGGATGAGGAAAAGAAGAGAAAGGAAGAGAAGGATAAATTGAAAAAACAACAAAAAGAAGAAAGAAAACAGATCTTTCTCAAAGAACAAGCACAGAAAGAAAAAGAACAAACAGAAAAAGCAAAACAAGCTGAAAAGAATCCATATTCTGTGTTTGCTGAAAAAGATGGCGAGGAGGTCATGGACGATGAGTCTGTGGTTTTCACAGAGCCATCTTCCAGTGATCACCTCCCTAAAGGCACACTGTCACGATTACCATTAACTTAATTAATGGAGGGTTTCAATCTAACCATTATTTTATTACCCCTTTTAATATTATTTTCAAGTATGGATTTTAAACATAAAATTATACAATGGAATTGTCGAGGTTTGAAACCTAATTATAATGAAGTATCATTATTGATTTCTGAATATAATCCATCTGTATTTTGTTTTCAAGAGACATTTTTTAAACCAGATGATAACATATCATTAAAAGGTTTTAATGTATATAACTATGTTCATACTGATTGTCTGAGGCCCTCTGGTGGTGCCTCAATATTTGTAAAATCATCTTTCCCACAAAGAAAGATTGATTTACAGACAGAACTACAAGCAACTGCTATTTCTGTCACTCTAGACAGAGAAATAACCATATGTTCTGTATATATTCCTCCATCCTTTTCTCTTAACTCCCAACACTTGGACAATTTACTGCAACAACTTCCTTCTCCGTATATCTTATTAGGTGACTTCAATGGTCACAATATCCTCTGGGGTGGTCAAAACAATGATTCCAGAGGTGAACTTATCGAAAATTTCATTACAAAGAATGACATTTGTATTATGAATGATAAGTCTTATACTTATCATTCTCCAAGTACAAAGTATTTTACATCTATTGATCTTTCCTTCTGTCATCCATCACTGTTTCTTGATTATAATTGGTCTGTATGTGAAGATCAACACAATAGTGATCACTTCCCTATCATCATTGAACAGAACACTTTTTCCACTGAGGATCACAATCCAAAGTGGAAATTAAATAGAGCCAATTGGGATCTATTTAATACTCTGTGCACTGATAAATTGGTGCCAGAAAACTTCAAAGAATCTTCTGATCCTATAACTGATTTTACCTCTTCTCTTATCGAAATATCTAAAGAATGTATTCCTCAAACTTCGACAAATCCAACTAAAAGTATTCCATGGTACAATGACGACTGTAAAGAAGCAATTAAACAGCGCAAACAAGCTCTATCTAAATTCAAAAGATCTCCAAATACCAACAATTTCAATGACATCAAAGTATTTAGAGCTAAAGCCCGTAGAACAATTAAACTTTCGAAGCGTAAGTCATGGAGATCTTATGTTTCGAAAATCAATCATAAAACACCTATTAAAAAGGTTTGGAATATGATAAGAAAAATCTCTGGAAAAAACAAATCCCCCAGTTACACACATTTAAACATGGTGGGTACTGACAGCAAAGCAACTTCAAAAACAGACATTGCTGACACTTTAGGAGAAACTTTTTGTCACAATTCATCATCATTCAAATACTCTGAATCCTTCAGAAAGATTAAAACCGAACAAGAAAAAGTTAAATTGAATTTTAAATCACAAAAAAATGAAGTTTATAACAAAGATTTTAATTTAGATGAATTAGTTGAAGCTATTCAACTATCACATGACTAAGCCACGGGTCCTGATGAGATCCACTATCAAATGCTTAAACATCTCCCAGATACTTCTCTTGAAACTCTTTTGAATATTTTTAATTACATTTGGACTACTGGTAAATTTCCCGAAGATTGGACCTTAGCAACCATAATCCCAATTCCAAAACCTGGGAAAGATCCTGCGGAACCTAATAATTATAGACCTATAGCTTTAACAAGTTGTCTATGTAAAACACTTGAAAGAATGATAAATAAAAGACTTACTTGGTTTTTAGAATCCAATAATCATATATCGCGGTTCCAGTCTGGTTTCAGATCTGACCGCAGTACAACTGATAATTTAGTTAGATTGGAAACCTTCATATGTGATGCCTTTATTAAAAAGGAACATGTAGTTGCTGTGTTTTTTGATTTGGAAAAAGCTTATGATACCACGTGGAGATATGGCATTTTAAAAGATATCCACAAATTAGGATTAAGAGGTAGACTTCCTACATTCATTGAAAACTTCCTTGCAGACCGCATCATGCAAGTCCGAGTTGGCTCCTCTCTGTCTGACTATTATGACCAGGAGCAAGGTGTACCTCAAGGAGGCGTTCTATCAACAACTCTTTTTAGCATTAAAATTAATGATATTGTGAAATGTTTAGGTAATCTTACTGATTGCTCATTATTTGTTGATGACTTCTGTATCTGTTATCGCTCAAAAAGCATGGCGACGATTGAACGCCAACTGCAACAAAATTTAAATAAGATTGAAAATTGGGCAACAAGCAATGGTTTTAAGTTTTCCAAATCAAAAACACAGTGTGTACATTTCTGTCAGTTGCGCAAGCAACATGATGATCCGGTTTTACATTTATATGGATCACCTATTCCAGTTGTTGAGGAATCTAAATTCCTTGGCATTTTATTTGATAGAAAACTCAGTTTTATACCCCATATTAAATATCTCAAAGCTAAATGTTTAAAAGCATTGAATCTTTTAAAAGTGCTTTCCCATACTTCTTGGGGTGCAGACCGAACTACACTTCTCAAGCTGTATCGGTCTCTAGTTCGGTCAAAATTAGACTATGGCTGTATTATATATGGCTCTGCACGAAAATCATATCTTCAAATGCTTGATCCTATACATAACCAAGGACTTAGATTAGCTTTAGGAGCTTTTAGAACTTCTCCTGTTGCTAGTCTCTATGTGGAAGCAGATGAACCATCACTATACTCACGAAGAGAGAAACTCTCTTTGCAATATGCTATAAGACTTGCTGCTAACCCATCAAATCCTGCTCATGAAGTTACATTCCCACCAAATTATGTTAATTTATATGAACAAAAACCTAAAGCTATTAAATCATTTGGCATCAGAATTTCACCACTCTTAGAATCTGCCAATATCAAACCACAAAATATTGAAAAACATTTTACACCAAATATTCCAGCCTGGTGTATGAAACCACCTGAAGTACTCTTTGATTTACATTCCGGGAAAAAATCTGAAGCAAATCCACACATATTAAAAGATGATTTCAGAAAAGTGCAAAGTCGTTATAAGAATTACCAACAAATTTATACTGATGGGTCAAAGGAAGACTCAAAGGTTGGTTGTGCTGTTATATCAGACAACCATAGTAATATGCAACGTATACCTGACGATTCATCAATTTTCACTGCTGAAGCCAAAGCAATTGATCTAGCTTTAGATTTCATTAGCACTTGTGATACTAACAATAAATTTATTATATTTTCTGACTCGCTTTCTGTATTGAAAGCAATAAACCATACCAGTTCGAAGAATCCACAGATTCAGAAACTTTTAGAAAAATGTCATGAGCTTTTAGCTTATAAAGAAATTGCTCTCTGTTGGATTCCTAGTCATATAGGTATCCAAGGGAATGAGATGGTAGATAAGCAAGCAAAAACATCGCTTTCATTAGAACCAACTTCTTTTAAAATTCCATTTTCCAATTTTAAGCCATCTATCAATAAATATATCTTGGAAGAATGGCAAACTTCATGGAATAACAGCATTGGTAATAAACTTTGTGACATCAAACCAACTATTGGTGAATATCAATCAGTTGTTCGAAACAATAGAAGAGAAGAAGTAGTTTTAGCTCGACTCCGCTTAGGTCATACAAGAGTCACTCATTCATACTTACTACAAAGTGAAGAGCATCCTCAATGTGTTGGTTGCGACGCACCATTCACTGTACGTCACTTCCTTTTGGAATGTGGCGATTTTGCACAAGTAAGAAATAATTGCTTCCATGTTGATAACATGAAAGAAGTATTTCAAGATATACATATTGATAGTATTATGACATTTTTAAGACAAATAAATCTTTTTAACAAAATCTAATTGCTATTTTTAAAATCATGTTTTGTTTTACATTTGTATCAGACCATAAACATATTTTTTAATGTTGTATTCTGTTCAGTTAGAGAACATGTACATTTATCTGAATAGCTCTTTGAAACTGTCAGATATTGTACGTGGTCTCTCCTGTCAACAAACGTATTGCAACTTATTATCATTATACATTCTCATCAACATCATTCCTTTTATTTTATCTTATAAATTTTTACTTTTTCCATCTTCATCATGTTTAGTTTAATACTGTCTGACGCTAATGACCCACAAGGGTTGATGCGTCGTTAAGAACCAAACAAACAAACAATGACATTTGTATTATGAATGATAAGTCTTATACTTATCATTCTCCAAGTACAAAGTCTTTTACATCTATTGATCTTTCCATTTGTCATCCATCACTGTTTCTTGATTATAATTGGTCTGTATGTGAAGACCAACACAATAGTGATCACTTTCTTATCATCATTGAACAGAACAGTTTTCCACTGAGGACCACAATCCAAAGTGGAAATTAAATAGAGCCAACTGGGATCTATTTAATACTCTATGCACTAGCAAATTAATACCAGAAAACTTCAAAGAATCTTCTGATCCCATATCTGACTTTACTTCTTCTCTTATAGAAATATCTAAAAAATGTATTCCTCAAACCTCGACAAATCCAACTAAAAGTAATCCATGGTACAACGACGACTGTAAAGAAGCAATTAAACAAGTAAACAAGCTCTATCAAAATTTAAAAGATCTCCAAATTCCAACAACTTGAATGACGTTAAAGTATTTAGAGCTAAAGCCCGCAGAACAATTAAACTTTCGAAACGTAAGTCATGGAGATCTTATGTTTCGAAAATCAATCATAAAACACCTATTAAAAAGGTTTGGGATATAATAAGAAAAATCTCTGGAAAAAACAAATCCCCCAGTTACACACATTTAAACATGGTGGGTACTGACAGCAAAGCAACTTCAAAAACAGACATTGCTGACACTTTAGGAGAAACTCTTTGTCACAATTCATCATCATTCAATTACTCTGAATCCTTCAGAAAGATTAAAACCGAACAAGAGAAAGTTAAATTGAATTTTAAATCACAAAATAATGAAATTTATAACAAAGATTTTAATTTAGATGAATTAGTTGAAGCTATTCAACTATCACATGACTCAGCCACGGGTCCTGATGAGATCCACTATCAAATGCTTTAACATCTCCAAGATACTTCTCTTGAAACTCTTTTGAATATATTTAATTACATTTGGACTACTGGTAAATTTCCAGAAGATTGGACCTTAGCAACCATAATCCCAATTCCCAAACCTGGGAAAGATCCTGCGAAACCTAATAATTATAGACAATATAACTATAGGTTTAACAAGTTGTCTATGTAAAACACTTGAAAGAATGATAAATAAAAGACTTACTTAGTTTTTAGAATCCAATAATCATATATCTCAGTTCCAGTCTGGTTTCAGATCTGACCGCAGTACAACTGATAATTTAGTTAGATTGGAAACCTTCATACGTGATGCCTTTATTAAAAAGGAACATGTAGTTGCTGTGTTTTTTGATTTGGAAAAAGCTTCTGATACTATGTGGAGATATGGCATTTTAAAAGATATCCACAAACTAGGATTAAGAGGTAGACTTCCTACATTCATTGAAAACTTCCTTGCAGACTGCACCATGCAAGTCCGAGTTGGCTTCTCTCTGTCTGACTATTATGACAAGGAGCAAGGTGTACCTCAAGGGGGCGTTCTATCTACAACACTTGTGAAATGTTTAGGTAATCTTACTGATTGCTCATTATACGTTGACGACTTCTGTATCTGTTATCGCTCGAAAAGCATGGCGACGATTGAACGTCAACTACAGCAAAATTTGAATAAGATTGAATGTTGGGCAACAAGCAATGGGTTTAAGTTTTCCAAATCAAAAACACAGTGTGTACATTTCTGTCAGTTGCGCAAGCAACATGATGATCCGATTTTACATTTATATGGATCACCTATTCCAGTTGTTGAGGAATCTAAATTCCTTGGCATTTTATTTGATAGAAAACTCAGTTTTATACCCCATATTAAATATCTCAAAGCTAAATGTTTAAAAGCATTGAATCTTTTAAAAGTGCTTTTGCATACTTCTGCAGACCGAACTACACTTCTAAAGCTGTATCGGTCTCTAGTCCGGTCAAAATTAGACTATGGCTGTATTATATATGGCTCTGCACGAAAATCATATCTTCAAATGCTTGATCCTATACATAACCAAGGACTCAGATTAGCTTTAGGGGCTTTTAGAACTTCTCCTGTTGCTAGTCTCTATGTGGAAGCAGATGAACCATTACTATACTCACGAAGAGAGAAACTCTCTTTGCAATATGCTATAAGACTTGCTGCTAACCCATCAAATCCTGCTCATGAAGTTACATTCCCACCAAAATATGTTAATTTATATAAACAAAAACCTAAAGCTATTAAATCATTTGGCATCAGAATTCCACCACTCTTAGAATCAACCAATATCAAACCACAAAATATTGAAATTCATTTTACACCAAATATTCCAGCTTGGTGTATGAAACCACCTGAAATACTTTTTGATTTACATTCTGGGAAAAATCTGAATCAAATCCACACATATTAAAAGATGATTTAAGAAAAATGCAAAGTCGTTATAAGAGTTACCAACACATTTATACTGATGGGTCAAAGGGAGACTCAAAGGTTGGTTGTGCTGTTATATCAGACAACCATAGTAATATGCAACGTATACCTGACGATTCATCAATTAACACTGCTGAAGCCAAAGCAATTGATCTAGCTTTAGATTTCATTAGCACTTGTGATGCTAACAATAAATTTATTATATTTTCTGACTCACTTTCTGTATTGAAAGCAATGAACCATACCAGTTCAAAGAATCCACAGATTCAGAAACTTTTAGAAAAATGTCATGAGCTTTTAACTTATAAAGAAATTGTTCTCTGTTGGATTCCTAGTCATATAGGTATCCAAGGGAATGAGATGGTAGATAAGCAAGCAAAAACATCGCTTTCATTAGAACCAACTTCTTTTAAAATTCCATTTTCCAATTTTAAGCCCTCTATCAATAAATATATCTTGGAAGAATGGCAAACTTCATGGAATAACAGCATTGGTAATAAACTTCTTGACATCAAACCAACTATTGGTGAATATCAATCAGTTGTTCGAAATATGAGAAGAGAAGAAGTAGTATTAGCTCGACTCCGCTTAGGTCATACAAGAGTCATTCATTCATACTTACTACAAGGTGAAGAGCATCCTCAATGTGTTGGTTGCGACGCACCTTTCACTGTACGTCACTTCCTTTTGGAATGTGGCGATTTTTCACAAGTAAGAAATAATTGCTTCCATGTTAATAACATGAAAGAATTATTTCAAGATATACATATTGATAGTATTATGACATTTTTAAGACAAATAAATCTTTTTAACAAAATCTAATTGCTGTTTTTAAAATCATGTTTTGTTTTACATTTGTATCAGACCGTAATACAGATTATATTATGTTGTATTCTGTTCAGTTAAAGAACATGTACAGTTATCTGAATAGCTCTTTGAAACTGTCAGATATTGTACGTGGTCTCTCCTGTCAACAATCGTATTGCAACTTATTTTCATAAAACAAACTCATCATCACCATTCCTTTTATTTTATCTTATAAATTTTTAACTTTTTCCATCCTCATCATGTTTAGTTAATACCGTCTGACGCTAATGACCCACAAGGGTTGATGCGTCGTTAAGCACCAAACAAACAAATTTTAGCTTATAAAGAAATTGCTCTCTGTTGGATTCCTAGTCATATAGGTATCCAAGGGAATGAGATGGTAGATAAGCAAGCAAAAACATCGCTTTCATTAGAACCAACTTCTTTTAAAATTCCATTTTCCAATTTTAAGCCATCTATCAATAAATATATCTTGGAAGAATGGCAAACTTCATGGAATAACAGCATTGGTAATAAACTTCTTGACATCAAACCAACTATTGGTGAATGTCAATCAGTTGTTCGAAACATAAGAAGAGAAGAAGTAGTTTAAGCTCAACTCCACCTAGGTCATACAAGAGTCACTCATTAATACTTACTACAAGGTGAAGAGCAGCCACAATGTGTTGGTTGCGACGCACCATTCAATGTACGCCACTTCCTTTTGGAATGTGGCGATTTTGCACAAGTAAGAAATAATTGCTTCCATGCTGATAACATGAAAGAATTATTTCAAGATATACATATTGATAGTATGATGACATTTTTAAGACAAATAAATCTTTTTAACAAAATCTAATTGCTATTTTTAAAATCATGTTTTGTTTTACATTTGTTTCAGACCATAATACAGATTTTTTTAATGTTGTATTCTGTTCATTTAAAGAACATGTACAGTTATCTGAATAGCTCTTTGAAACTGTCAGATATTGTACGTGTTCTCCCCTGTCAACAATCGTATTGCAACTTATTAGCATTATACAAACTCATCATCATCATTCTTTTTATTTTATCTTACAAATTTTTACTCTTTCCATCCACATCCTGTTTAGTTTAATACCGTCTGACGCTAATGACCCACAAGGGTTGATGCGTCGTTAAGAACCAAACAAACAAACAAACAATTAACTTGTGGTATGGCCTGGAAGACTGAGAGCATGCAGAATATGGGCGTTTAAAATTCTGTATGACTCAACACGTCTCTTTGGCCTCTTTGACGGGTTAGACCTGAGGGGAAACACAGACCGGTGTTTCTAATCGGTCTTGTCATGCTGAGCCCCAGGAAGCTGAAAATGTGAAAAAAAATATTTCTTATATCTTCCTTCTATAGCATCGTTCAGATGCCAACCACATGTCCATTATCTTATATATTCTTTCTTTTATAAAATATTCTTGGAAGACAGTGGCTTAACGGGTCAATTGCGCAGATTTTATTTGTGCAAGTATAACTTCTATGTAACCCTAGCACTGGAGGTTGGAAACCCACTCCATTAAATTGCTCCCTTGTTGGACTCCACGGTGGGTGGGGAGCATGGAGGCTGAATCTTAAAACCAAACACACATGGCTTCAAAATCTAGAAAACGCCACGCATCGATTACAGACACAGATTCTGATGAATCATTAACAGCTTCTCAATCTCAATCTAAGTCTTCTGTACCAATAAAACCTTATGTACCTAGATTTCTAATCATTCATTCAGAAGTAAAAGGAAAGGATATTTTTCTTCTTTCTCCTTTTCTGATACACAAGACAATAATGAGTATGGCAGGTGAGCCAATAAGCATTAAGAATCTTAGATCAGGTGATCTATTAATACAATGTGCCAAAGAACCTCACGAAAAAAGCCTTTTAAAAATGAAAAACTTTTTGTGGACTGAAATGCTCCATAACTCCTCATAAATCCTTGAATACATCCAGAGGTATTGTTCGCTGTCCTGCCTTAATCAGGCAGAGCAACGAACATATCTTGGAGTTCTTGGAGGAACAGGGTGTTACGGAGGTTTAGAATCAATGTCCATTGTGATGGTGGTCTGAAACCAACTAATACATTTGTATGTACATTTAATACATCAGAACTACCAACCATTGTCAAAATAGGTTTCATTCAAGCAAAAGTTGATGTATATGTTCCCAATCCGCTTAGATGCTATCAATGTCAAGTGTATGGCCACCATGAAAATAAGTGTAGCAGGCAGGCTATATGTATCAACTGTGGTATGCCTGAACATTGCGCATCTGGCCAGTGTCAAAGACCTGCCAAATGTGTAAACTGTTCAGGTGACCACCCTGCCAACTCCAAAGAGGGTCCACAATGGGAGAAAGAAAAGAAAATCTTAAAAATCAAATGTGAACAAAACATATCCTTTCCGGAAGCTCGCAAACAATATGAACATTTCTATCAGGCTAGGACGAATGCAAGTGCTGTTAAACCAGGCACTTGCAACAAATCTACAGAAACTGACAACAAGAGCACACAGACGGACGACAGCTTTACAGAATACTTAAAACAACAGACGCAAGAAAAACAACAAGAACCCCCTAAAGAAAAAAAAAACAAGAAAAAGGTAATCCATCTCCTCCAGGGCAAACCCTTAGGCCAGCAACCCTGGAGATGATGAGGAAAGAAGGAGAGAAGAAGAAAAAAGAAGAGAAAGACAAACTCAAAAAAGAACAAAAAGATGAAAGACGGCAACAATATCACAAAGAAAAAGCACAGAAAGATAAAGAAGAAGCTGAAAAAGCAATACTATCTCAGAAGAATCCATTTTCTGTGTTTAAAAAGGATGATGAGGAAGATGACATGGAGGATGATTCTGTAGTTTTCACAGACTCTTCCTCCAGTGATCACCTCCCAAAAGGCACACTTTCACGATTATTAACTTAAACAATGGAAAGTATCAATCTAACCATTATTTTAGTACCTCTTTTAATATTATTTTCAAGTATGGATTTTAAACATAAAATTATTCAATGGGATTGTCGAGGTTTGAAACCTAATTATAATGAAGTATCTCTATTGATTTCCGAATATAATCCATCTGTATTTTGTTTTCAAGAGACATTTCTTAAACCCCCCGGAGAGTCCCTACCACCTTGCCGCGGTCTCTGGGGCACACTTCACACAGGGGACGATATTGATTGTAATACTTGTCTCCTCTGGGAGTGCTAAGAGTAGGACCCACCAGTCTGCCGTGGGTGGCTTTCTCGTAACTCGAAGGGGATGGCCTGGAAGACTGAGAGCATGCAGAATATGGACGTTTATAAATTCTGTATGACTCAACACGTCTCTTTGACGGGGTAGACTGAGGTGGAAACACGGCCCGGTGTTTCTAATCGGCTTTGTCATGCTGAGCCCCAGGATTCTGAAAAGTTAAAAAAAAAATATTTCTTATATCTTCGTTCTATAGTATCGTTCTGATGCCAACCATGTGTCCATTATCTTAAACTTTCTTTCTTTTATAAAATAATCCTGGAAGGCAGTGGCTTAACGGGTCAATTGTGCAGATTTTATTTGTGCAAGTATACCTTCTATGTATCTCTAGCACTGGAGATCGGAAATCCACTCCATTAAAGTGCTCCCTTGTTGGGCTCCACGGTGGGTGGGGAGCATGGAGGATGAATCAAACAACAAAACTACATGGCTAAACAAAAAGCAAAAAAACGTCACATAGCAAATTCAGATACTGACTCTGAAAACTCGTACCCAGCTTCTCAACCAACTAAATCAAGTTCGTCAACCTCAACCAAAAAACTTTATGTACCCAGATTTTTAATAATCCATTCAGAAAAAGAAGGAGAGACTATTTCTTCTCTTTCTCCGTTTGTTGTACATAAAACCATAATGAGCATTGCAGGAGAACCAAAGAGCATAAAGAACCTAAGGTCTGGTGATCTTTTAATTCAATGTGCTAAAGAAGCACACGAAAAAAATCTACTACAGATGAAGACATTTTGTGGTCTTAAGTGCTCCGTAACACCCCATTCATCCTTGAACACATCCAAGGGTATTATTCGCTGTCCAGCCTTGAACAGAGTGACAAGCGATGATATCAAGGAAGGCATGGTTGAACAGGGAGTACGTAGAATCACTGTGCGTCGTGATGGTGAAACAAAATTAACCAACACATATGTTCTTACATTTAATTCACCTACCTTACCTACAGTTGTTAAAATAGGCTTTATGCAAGTAAAAGTGGATGTCTATATACCAAACCCACTTAGATGTTACAGTTGTCAAGTGTTTGGTCACCACGAAAATAAATGTGGTAGACACCCTGTATGCTGCAACTGCGGTGGGCCTGAACATTGTGGACCATCTGGCGTGTGTAACAAACCATCCAAATGTGTCAACTGCTCAGGTGATTACCCTGCAAACTCAAAGCAATGCCCACAATGGGAGAAAGAGAAGAAAATTCTCAAAATCAAATGTGAAAACAACTTATCATTTCCTGATGCTCGTAAACAATACGAGCAATTTTACACAGGTCAAACTTATGCAAGTGCTGTTAAACCAGGCACTTGCAACAAATCTACACAAACTGAAAACAAAACCACACAGACAGACGACAGCTTTGACGAATACTTAAAACAGACAACAGAGAAAACACAAGGTACAAAGGAAAAACCTAACACATCTCCTAAACCAGGAAAAAGTAACTCCTCTCATTCTGGGCCAGCCCTTAAGGGGGCGACCTTAGAAATGATAAAGAAAGATGAGGAGAAGAAGAAAAAAGAAGAGAAAGACAAACTTAAAAAACAACAAAAAGAAGAAAGAAAACAGCAATGGCAAAAAGAACAAGCACAGAAAGAAAAAGAACAAACAGAAAAAGCAAAACAAGCTGAAAAGAATCCATATTCTGTGTTTGCAGAAAAAGATGATGAGGAGGTGCGTATGGAAGAGGAGTCTGTGGTATTTACAGACTCTTCTTCCAGTGACCATCTCCCTAAAGGCACACTGCCAAGATTACCAGTAACCAAATAATGGAGGGTTTCAATCTAACCATTATTTTAGTACTTCTTTGAATATTATTTTCAAGTATGGATTTTAAACATAAAATTATTCAATGGAATTGTCGAGGTTTGAAACCTAATTATAATGAAGTATCTCTATTGATTTCTGAATATAATCCATCCGTATTTTGTTTTCAAGAGACATTTCTTAAACCAGATGATAACATCTCATTACGAGGTTTTAATATATATAACTATGTTCATACTGATTGTCTGAGGCCCTCTGGTGGTGCCTCAATATTTGTAAAATCATCTTTCCCACAAAGAAAGATTAATTTACAAACAGAACTACAAGCAACTGCTGTTTCTGTCACTCTAGACAGAGAAATAACCATATGTTCTGTATATATTCCTCCATCGTTTTCTCTTAACTCCCAACACTTGGACAATTTACTGCAACAACTTCCTTCTCCTTATATTTTATTAGGTGACTTCAATGGTCACAATATCCTCTGGGGTGGTCAAAACAATGATTCCAGAGGTGAACTTATCGAAAATTTCATTACAAAGAATGACATTTGTATTATGAATGATAAGTCTTATACTTATCATTCTCCAAGTACAAAGTCTTTTACATCTATTGATCTTTCCTTCTGTCATCCATCACTGTTTCTTGATTATAATTGGTCTGTATGTGAAGACCAACACAATAGTGATCACTTCCCTATCATCATTGAACAGAACACTTATTCCACTGAGGATCACAATCCAAGGTGGAAATTAAATAGAGCCAACTGGGATCTATTTAATACTCTGTGCACTGGTAAATTGGTGCCAGAAAACTTCAAAGAATCTTCTGATCCTATAGCTGATTTTACCTCTTCTCTTATCGAAATATCTAAAGAATGTATCCCTCAAACTTCGACAAATCCAACTAAAAGTAATCCATGGTACAATGACGACTGTAAAGAAGCAATTAAACAACGCAAACAAGCTCTATCTAAATTCAAAAGATCTCCAAATACCAACAATTTCAATGACATTAAAGTATTTAGAGCTAAAGCCCGTAGAACAATTAAACTTTCAAAGCGTAAGTCATGGAGATCTTTCGTTTCGAAAATCAATCATAAAACACCTATTAAAAAGGTTTGGGATATGATAAGAAAAATCTCTGGAAAAAACAAATCCCCCAGTTACACACATTTAAACATGGTGGGTACTGACAGCAAAGCAACTTCAAAAACAGACATTGCTGACACTTTAGGAGAAACTTTTTGTCACAATTCATCATCATTCAAATACTCCGAATCCTTCAGAAAGATTAAAACCGAACAAGAGAAAGTTAAATTGAATTTTAAATCACAAAATAATGAAATTTATAACAAAGATTTTAATATAGATGAATTAGTTGAAGCTATTCAACTATCACATGACTCAGCCACGGGTCCTGATGAGATCCACTATCAAATGCTTAAACATCTCCCAAATACTTCTCTTGAAACTCTTTTGAATATATTTAATCACATTTGGACTACTGGTAAATTTCCAGAAGATTGGACCTTAGCAACCATAATCCCAATTCCCAAACCTGGGAAAGATCCTGCGGAACCTAATAATTATAGACCTATAGCTTTAACAAGTTGTCTATGTAAAACACTTGAAAGAATGATAAATAAAAGACTTACTTGGTTTTTAGAATCCAATAATCATATATCGCGGTTCCAGTCTGGTTTCAGATCTGACCGCAGTACAACTGATAATTTAGTTAGATTGGAAACCTTCATACGTGATGCCTTTATTAAAAAGGAACATGTAGTTGCTGTGTTTTTTGATTTGGAAAAAGCTTATGATACCACGTGGAGATATGGCATTTTAAAAGATATCCACAAACTAGGATTAAGAGGTAGACTTCCTACATTCATTGAAAACTTCCTTGCAGACCGCGTCATGCAAGTCCGAGTTGGCTCCTCTCTGTCTGACTATTATGACCAGGAGCAAGGTGTACCTCAAGGAGGCGTTCTATCAACAACACTTTTTAGCATTAAAATTAATGATATTGTGAAATGTTTAGGTAATCTTACTGATTGCTCATTATATGTTGATGACTTCTGTATCTGTTATCGCTCAAAAAGCATGGCGACGATTGAACGCCAACTGCAACAAAATTTAAATAAGATTGAAAATTGGGCAACAAGCAATGGTTTTAAGTTTTCCAAATCAAAAACACAGTGTGTACATTTCTGTCAGCTGCGCAAGCAACATGATGATCCGGCCCCGGAGTGACTCTACCACCTTGCCGTGGTCTCTGGGGCACACTTCACATTTGGGGACGATATTGATTGTAATACTTGTCCCCATCCGGGAGTGCCAAGAGTAGAGTCCCACTTGTTCACCGTGGGTGGCTTTCTCGGTAACTCGAAGGGGATGGCCTGGAAGACTGAGAGCATGCAGAATATGGGCGTATAAAATTCTGTATGACTCAACACGTCTCTTTGGCCTCTTTGACGGGGTAGACCCGAGGGGAAACACGGCCCGGTGTTTCTAATCGGTCTTGTCATGCTAAGCCCCAGGAAGCTGAAAATGTAAAAAAAAAATACTTCTTATATCTTCGTTCTATAGTATCGTTCTGATGCCAACCACGTGTCCATTATCTTATATATTCTTTCTTTTATAAAATATTCCTGGAAGGCAGTGGCTTAACGGGTCAATTGTGCAGATTTTATTTGTGCGAGTCTATTGTGCAGATATATTTGTGCAAGTATAACTTCCATGTAGCTCTAGCACTGGAGGTCGGAAAGCCACTCCATTAAAGTGCTCCCTTGTTGGGCTCCACGGTGGGTGGAGAGCATGGAGGCTGAATCTTAAAACCAAACACACATGGCTACAAAATCTAGAAAACGCCACGCACCGATTACAGACACAGATTCTGATGAATCATTAACAGCTTCTCAATCTCAATCAAAGTCTTCTCTACCAAAAAAACCTTATGTTCCTAGATTTCTCATCATTCATTCAGAAGTGGAAGGAAAGGATATTTCTCTTCTTTCTCCTTTTCTGATACACAAGACAATAATGAGTATGGCAGGTGAGCCGAAAAGCATTAAGAATCTTAGATCAGGTGACCTTCTAATACAATGTGCCAAAGAACCTCACGAAAAAAGCCTTTTAAAAATGAAAACTTTTTGTGGACTGAAATGCTCCGTAACTCCTCATAAATCTTTGAATACATCCAAGGGTATTGTTCGCTGTCCTGCCTTAATCAGGCAGAGCAGTGAACATATCTTGGAGTTCATGGAGGAACAGGGTGTTACGGATGTCCGTAGAATCAATGTCCATCGTGATGGTGTCCAGAAACCAACAAATACATTTGTATTTACATTTAATACACCAGAATTACCAACCGTTGTCAAAATAGGTTTCATTCAAGCGAAGGTTGATGTATATGTTCCCAACCCGCTTAGATGCTACAAATGTCAAGTGTATGGCCACCATGAAAACAAGTGTAGCAGGCAGGCTATATGTATCAACTGTGGTATGCCTGAACATTGCGCATCTGGCCAGTGTCAAAGACCTGGCAAATGTGTAAACTGTTCTGGTGACCACCCTGCCAACTCCAAAGAGTGTCCACAATGGGAGAAAGAAAAGAAAATCTTAAAAATCAAATGTGAACAAAACATATCCTTTCCAGAAGCTCGTAAACAATACGAACAATTCTTTCAGGCTAGAACATATGCAAGTGCTGTGAAACCAGGCACTTGCAACAAATCTACAGAAACAGACACTAAGAGCACACAGATTGACGACAGTTTTAGAGAATACTTAAAAAAACAGACAGATGAAAAACAACAAGAACCCCCTAAAGGAAAACCCCAAGAAAAAGGTAATCCATCTCGTCCAGGGCAAACCCTTAAGCCAGCAACCCTGGAGATGATAAGGAAAGACGAAGAGAAGAAGAAAAAAGAAGAGAAAGACAAACTCAAAAAACAACAAAAAGATGAAAGACGGCAACAATATATTAAAGAAAAAGCACAGAAAGAAAAAGAAGAAGCAGAAAAAGCAATACTAGCTCAAAAGAATCCATTTTCTGTGTTTAAAAAGGATGATGAGGCAGAGGACATGGAGGATGATTCTGTGGTTTTCACAGACTCTTCCTCCAGTGATCACCTCCCTAAAGGCACACTTTCACGATTACCAACAACTTAACAATGGAAGGTGTCAATCTAACCATTATTTTAGTACCTCTTTTAATATTATTTTCAAGTATGGATTTTAAACATAAAATTATTCAATGGAATTGTCGAGGTTTGAAACCTAATTATAATGAAGTATCTCTATTGATTTCTGAATATAATCCATCTGTATTTTGTTTTCAAGAGACATTTCTTAAACCAGATGATAACATCTCATTACGAGGTTTTAATATATATAACTATGTTCATACTGATTGTCTGAGGCCCTCTGGTGGTGCCTCAATGTTTGTAAAATCATCTTTCCCTCAAAGAAAGATTGATTTACAAACAGAACTACAAGCGACTGCTGTTTCTGTCACTCTAGACAGAGAAATAACCATATGTTCTGTATATATTCCTCCAGCCTTTTCTCTTAACTCCCAACACTTGGACAATTTACTGCAACAACTTCCTTCTCCTTATATTTTATTAGGTGACTTTAATGGTCACAATATCCTTTGGGGTGGTCAAAACAATGATTCCAGAGGTGAACTTATCGAAAATTTCATTACAAAGAATGATATTTGTATTATGAATGATAAGTCTTATACTTATCATTCTCCAAGTACAAAGTCGTTTACATCTATTGATCTTTCCTTCTGTCATCCATCACTGTTTCTTGATTATAATTGGTCTGTATGTGAAGACCAACACAATAGTGATCACTTCCCTATTATCATTGAACAAAACACTTTTTCCACTGAGGACCACAATCCAAAGTGGAAATTAAATAAAGCCAACTGGGATCTATTTAATACTCTGTGCACTGGTAAATTGATACCAGAAAACTTCAAAGAATCTTCTGATCCTATATCTGATTTTACCTCTTCGCTTATTGAAATATCTAAAGAATGTATTCCTCAAACTTCGACAAATCCAACCAAAAGTAATCCATGGTACAATGACGACTGTAAAGAAGCAATTAAACAACGCAAACAAGCTTTATCTAAATTCAAAAGATCTCCAAATACCAACAATTTCAATGACATTAAAGTATTTAGAGCTAAAGCCCGTAGAACAATTAAACTTTCGAAGCGTAAGTCATGGAGATCTTATGTTTCGAAAATCAATCATAAAACTCTTATTAAAAAGGTTTGGGATATGATAAGAAAAATCTCTGGAAAAAACAAATCCCCATGTTACACACATCTAAACATGGTGGGTACTGACAGCAAAGCAACTTCAAAAACAGACATTGCTGACACTTTAGGAGAAACTTTTTGTCACAATTCATCATCATTCAATTACTCTGAATCCTTCAGAAAGATTAAAATCGAACAAGAGAAAGTTAAATTGAATTTTAAATCACAAAATAATGAAATTTACAACAAAGATTTTAATTTAGATGAATTAGTTGAAGCAATTCAACTATCACATGACTCAGCCACGGGTCCTGATGAGATCCACTATCAAATGCTTAAACATCTCCCAGATACTTCTCTTGAAACCCTTTTGAATATATTTAATTACATTTGGACTACTGGTAAATTTCCAGAAGATTGGACCTTAGCAACCATAATCCCAATTCCCAAACCTGGGAAAGATCCTGCGGAACCTAATAATTATAGACCTATAGCTTTGACAAGTTGTCTATGTAAAACACTTGAAAGAATGATAAATAAAAGACTTACTTGGTTTTTAGAATCCAATAATCATATATCGCGGTTCCAGTCTGGTTTCAGATCTGACCGCAGTACAACTGATAATTTAGTTAGATTGGAAACCTTCATACGTGATGCCTTTATTAAAAAGGAACATGTAGTTGCTGTGTTTTTTGATTTGGAAAAAGCTTATGATACCACTTGGAGATATGGCATTTTAAAAGATATCCACAAACTAGGATTAAGAGGTAGACTTCCTACATTCATTGAAAACTTCCTTGCAGACCGCGCCATGCAAGTCCGAGTTGGCTCCTCTCTGTCTGACTATTATGACCAGGAGCAAGGTGTACCTCAAGGAGGCGTTCTATCAACAACACTTTTTAGCATTAAAATTAATGATATTGTGAAATGTTTAGGTAATCTTACTGATTGCTCATTATATGTTGATGACTTCTGTATCTGTTATCGCTCAAAAAGCATGGCGACGATTGAACGCCAACTGCAACAAAATTTAAATAAGATTGAAAATTGGGCAACAAGCAATGGTTTTAAGTTTTCCAAATCAAAAACACAGTGTGTACATTTTTGTCAGTTGCGCAAGCAACATGATGATCCGGTTTTACATTTATATGGATCACCCATTCCAGTTGTTGAGGAATCTAAATTTCTTGGCATTTTATTTGATAGAAAACTCAGTTTTATACCCCATATTAAATATCTCAAAGCTAAATGTTTAAAAGCATTGAATCTTTTAAAAGTGCTTTCCCATACTTCTTGGGGTGCAGACCGAACAACACTTCTAAAGCTGTATCGGTCTCTAGTCCGGTCAAAATTAGACTATGGCTGTATTATATATGGCTCTGCACGAAAATCATATCTTCAAATGCTTGATCCTATACATAACCAAGGACTTAGATTAGCTTTAGGGGCTTTTAGAACTTCTCCTGTTGCTAGTCTCTATGTGGAAGCGGATGAACCATCACTATACTCACGAAGAGAGGAACTCTCTATGCAATATGCTATAAGACTTGCTGCTAACCCATCAAATCCTGCTCATGAAGTTACATTCCCACCAAATTATGTTAATTTATATGAACAAAAACCTAAAGCTATTAAATCATTTGGCATCAGAATTTCACCACTCTTAGAATCTGCCAATATCAAACCACAAAATATTGAAAAACATTTTACACCAAATATTCCAGCTTGGTGTATGAAACAACCTGAAATACTTTTTGATTTACATTCCGGGAAAAAATCTGAATCAAATCCACACATATTAAAAGATGATTTCAGAAAAATGCAAAGTCGTTATAAGAATTACCAACAAATTTATACTGATGGGTCAAAGGAAGACTCAAAGGTTGGTTGTGCTGTTATATCAGACAACCATAGTAATATGCAACGTATACCTGACGATTCATCAATATTCACTGCTGAAGCCAAAGCAATTGATCTAGCTTTAGATTTCATTAGCACTTGTGATGCTAACAATAAATTTATTATATTTTCTGACTCGCTTTCTGTATTGAAAGCAATGAATCATACCAGTTCAAAAAATCCACAGATTCAGAAACTCTTAGAAAAATGTCATGAGCTTTTAGCTTATAAAGAAATTGTTCTCTGTTGGATTCCTAGTCATATAGGTATCCAAGGGAATGAGATGGTAGATAAGCAAGCAAAAACATCGCTTTCATTAGAACCAACTTCTTTTAAGATTCCATTTTCTAATTTTAAGCCATCTATCAATAAATATATCTTGGAAGAATGGCAAACTTCATGGAACAACAGCATTGGAAATAAACTTCTTGACATAAAACCAACTATCGGTGAACAACAATCAGTTGTTCGAAACATTAGAAAAGAAGAAGTCGTTTTGGCTCGACTCCGTTTAGGTCATACAAGAGTCACACATTCATACTTACTACTAGGTGAAGAGCAACCACACTGTGTTGGTTGCGATGCACCATTCACTGTACGTCACTTTCTTTTGGATTGTGGCGATTTTGCACAAGTAAGAAATTATTGTTTCCATGTTGATAACATGAAACAGTTATTTCAAGATATACATATTGACAGTATTATGACTTTTTTAAGACAAATACATCTTTTTAACAAAATCTAATAAGTATTTTTAAAATCATGTTTTGTTTTACATTTTTATCAGACCATAATACAGACTAGTTAAAGTTATACTTTGTTCAGTCAGAGAACATGTACAGTTATCTGAATAGCTCTTTGAAACTGTCAGATATTGTACGTGGTCTCTTCTGTCAACAACCATATTATAACTTATTTTAATTATACAAACTCATCATCATCATTTCTTTTATTTAATCATACAAATTTTTACTATTTCCATTCACATCATGTTTAGTTTAATACCGCTTGACGCTAATGACCCACAAGGGTTGATGCGTCGTTAAGCACCAAACAAACAAACAAACAAATGATGATCCGGTTTTACATTTATATGGATCACCCATTCCAGTTGTTGAGGAATCTAAATTCCTTGGCATTTTATTTGATAGAAAACTCAGTTTTATACCCCATATTAAATATCTCAAAGCTAAATGTTTAAAAGCATTGAATCTTTTAAAAGTGCTTTCCCATACTTCTTGGGGTGCAGACCGAACAACACTTCTCAAGCTGTATCGGTCTCTAGTCCGGTCAAAACTAGACTATGGCTGTATTATATATGGCTCTGCACGAAAATCATATCTTCAAATGCTTGATCCTATACATAACCAAGGACTTAGATTAGCTTTAGGGGCTTTTAGAACTTCTCCTGTTGCTAGTCTCTATGTGGAAGCAGATGAACCATCACTATACTCACGAAGAGAGAAACTCTCTTTGCAATATGCTATAAGACTTGCTGCTAACCCATCAAATCCTGCTCATGAAGTTACATTCCCACCAATTTATGTTAATTTATATGAACAAAAACCTAAAGCTATTTCCCTGGAGAGTCCCTACCACCTTGTCGCGGTCTCTGGGGCACACTTCACACAGGGGACGGTATTGATTGTAATTATTGTCTCCTCTGGGAGTGCTAAGAGTAGGACCCACCAGTCTGCCGTGGGTGGCTTTCTCGTAACTCGAAGGGGATGGCCTGGAAGACTGAGAGCATGCAGAATATGGACGTTTATAAATTCTGTATGACTCAACACGTCTCTTTGGCCTCTTTGACGGGGTAGACTGAGGTGGAAACACGGCCCGGTGTTTCTAATCGGCTTTGTCATGCTAAGCCCCAGGATTCTGAAAATGTAAAAAAAATATTTCTTATATCTTCGTTCTATAGTATCGTTCTGATGCCAACCATGTGTCCATTATCTTAAACTTTCTTTCTTTTATAAAATAATCCTGGAAGGCAGTGGCTTAACGGGTCAATTGTGCAGATTCTATTTGTGCAAGTATACCTTCTATGTATCTCTAGCACTGGAGATCGGAAATCCACTCCATTAAAGTGCTCCCTTGTTGGGCTCCACGGTGGGTGGGGAGCATGGAGGATGAATCAAACAACTAAACTACATGGCTAAACAAAAAGCAAAAAAACGTCACATAGCAAATTCAGATACTGACTCTGAAAACTCGTACCCAGTTTCTCAACCAACTAATTCAAGTTCGTCAAGTTCGTCTACCTCAACCAAAAAACCTTATGTACCCAGATTTTTAATAATCCATTCAGAAAAAGAAGGAGAGACTATTTCTTCTCTTTCTCCGTTTGTTGTACATAAAACAATAATGAGTATTGCAGGAGAACCAAAGAGCATCAAAAATCTAAGGTCTGGTGATCTTTTGATACAATGTGCAAAAGAGTCACACGAAAAGAATCTACTACAGATGAAGACATTTTGTGGTCTAAAATGCTCCGTAACACCCCATTCATCCTTGAACACATCCAAGGGTATCATTCGCTGTCCAGCCTTGAGCAGAGTGACAAGCGATGATATCAAGGAAGGCATGGTTGAACAGGGAGTTACGGATGTACGTAGAATCACTGTACGTCGTGATGGTGAAACAAAATTAACCAACACATATGTTCTTACATTCAACTCACCAAACTTACCTACAGTTGTTAAGATAGGCTTCATGCAAGTGAAAGTAGATGTCTACATACCAAACCCTCTTCGATGTTACCATTGTCAGGTGTTTGGTCACCACGAAAATAAATGTGGTAGACACGCTGTATGCTGCAACTGCGGTGAGCCTGAACATTGTGCACCATCTGGCGTGTGTGACAAACCAGCCAAATGTGTCAACTGCTCTGGTAATCACCCTGCAAACTCAAAACAATGCCCACAATGGGAGAAAGAGAAGAAAATTCTCAAAATCAAATGTGAAAACAATCTATCATTTCCTGATGCTCGTAAGCAATACGAACAATTTTACACTGGTCAAACCTATGCAAGTGCTGTAAAACCAGGCACTTGCAACAAATCTACACAAACTGAAAACAAAACCACACAGACAGACGACAGCTTTGACGAATACTTAAAAAATCAAGAAAAATCGCAATCAGAAAAAACACCAAAAGAAACACCTAAGGGAAAACAGGACAAAAATACTTCATCTCCTCGTCCAGGGCCAGCACTTAAGCCAGCAACCCTGGAAATGATGAAGAAGGAGGAGGAGAGGAAGAAAAAAGAAGAGAAAGACAGAATTAAAAAACAACAAAAAGAAGAAAGAAAACAGCAATGGCAAAAAGAACAAGCACAGAAAGAAAAAGAACAAACAGAAAAAGCAAAACAAGCTGAAAAGAATCCTTATTCTGTGTTTGCTGAAAAAGATGATGAGGAGGTGTGTATGGAAGAGGAGTCTGTGGTATTCACAGACTCTTCTTCCAGTGACCATCTCCCTAAAGGCACACTGCCAAGATTACCAGTAACGAAATAATGGAGGGTTTCAATCTAACCATTATTTTAGTACTTCTTTTAATATTATTTTCAAGTATGGATTTTAAACATAAAATTATTCAATGGAATTGTCGAGGTTTGAAACCTAATTATAATGAAGTATCTCTATTGATTTCCGAATATAATCCATCCGTATTTTGTTTTCAAGAGACATTTCTTAAACCAGATGATAACATCTCATTACGAGGTTTTAATATATATAACTATGTTCATACTGATTGTCTGAGGCCCTCTGGTGGCGCCTCAATATTTGTAAAATCATCTTTCCCACAAAGAAAGATTGATTTACAAACAGAACTACAAGCAACTGCTGTTTCTGTCACTCTAGACAGAGAAATAATCATATGTTCTGTATATATTCCTCCATCGTTTTCTCTTAACTCCCAACACTTGGACAATTTACTGCAACAACTTCCTTCTCCTTATATTTTATTAGGTGACTTCAATGGTCACAATATCCTCTGGGGTAGTCAAAACAATGATTCCAGAGGTGAACTTATCGAAAATTTCATTACAAAGAATAACATTTGTATTATGAATGATAAGTCTTATACTTATCATTCTCCAAGTACAAAGTCTTTTACATCTATTGATCTTTCCTTCTGTCATCCATCACTGTTTCTTGACTATAATTGGTCTGTATGTGAAGACCAACACAATAGTGATCACTTCCCTATCATCATTGAACAGAACACTTATTCCACTGAGGATCACAATCCAAAGTGGAAATTAAATAGAGCCAACTGGGATCTATTTAATACTCTGTGCACTGGTAAATTGGTGCCAGAAAACTTCAAAGAATCTTCTGATCCTATAGCTGATTTTACCTCTTCTCTTATCGAAATATCTAAAGAATGTATTCCTCTAACTTCGACAAATCCAACTAAAAGTAATCCATGGTACAATGACGACTGTAAAGAAGCAATTAAACAGCGCAAGCAAGCTCTATTTAAATTCAAAAGATCTCCAAATACCAACAATTTCAATGACATCAAAGTATTTAGAGCTAAAGCCCGTAGAACAATTAAACTTTCGAAGCGTAAATCATGGAGATCTTATGTTTCGAAAATCAATCATAAAACACCTATTAAAAAGGTTTGGGATATGATAAGAAAAATCTCTGGAAAAAACAAATCCCCCAGTTACACACATCTAAACATGGTGGGTACTGACAACAAAGCAACTTCAAAAACAGACATTGCTGACACTTTAGGAGAAACTTTTTGTCACAATTCATCATCATTCAATTACTCTGAATCCTTCAGAAAGATTAAAACCGAACAAGAGAAAGTCAAATTGAATTTTAAATCACAAAATAATGAAATTTACAACAAAGATTTTAATTTAGATGAATTAGTTGAAGCTATTCAACTATCACATGACTCAGCCACGGGTCCTGATGAGATCCACTATCAAATGCTTAAACATCTACCAGATACTTCTCTTGAAACTCTTTTGAATATATTTAATTACATTTGGACTACTGGTAAATTTCCAGAAGATTGGATCTTAGCAACCATAATCCCAATTCCCAAACCTGGGAAAGATCCTGCGGAACCTAATAACTATAGACCTATAGCTTTAACAAGTTGTCTATGTAAAACACTTGAAAGAATGATAAATAAAAGACTTACTTGGTTTTTAGAATCCAATAATCATATATCGCGGTTCCAGTCTGGTTTCAGATCTGACCGCAGTACAACTGATAATTTAGTTAGATTGGAAACCTTCATACGTGATGCCTTTATTAAAAAGGAACATGTAGTTGCTGTGTTTTTTGATATGGAAAAAGCTTATGATACCACGTGGAGATATGGCATTTTAAAAGATATCCACAAACTAGGATTAAGAGGTAGACTTCCTACATTCATTGAAAACTTCCTTGCAGACCGCGCCATGCAAGTCCGAGTTGGCTCCTCTCTGTCTGACTATTACGACCAGGAGCAAGGTGTACCTCAAGGAGGCGTTCTATCAACAACACTTTTTAGCATTAAAATTAATGATATTGTGAAATGTTTAGGTAATCTTACTGATTGCTCATTATATGTTGATGACTTCTGTATCTGTTATCGCTCAAAAAGCATGGCGACGATTGAACGCCAACTGCAACAAAATTTAAATAAGATTGAAAATTGGGCAACAAGCAATGGTTTTAAGTTTTCCAAATCAAAAACACAGTGTGTACATTTCTGTCAGTTGCGCAAGCAACATGATGATCCGGTTTTACATTTATATGGATCACCCATTCCAGTTGTTGAGGAATCTAAATTCCTTGGCATTTTATTTGATAGAAAACTCAGTTTTATACCCCATATTAAATATCTCAAAGCTAAATGTTTAAAAGCATTGAATCTTTTAAAAGTGCTTTCCCATACTTCTTGGGGTGCAGACCGAACTACACTTCTCAAGCTGTATCGGTCTCTAGTCCGGTCAAAATTAGACTATGGCTGTATTATATATGGCTCTGCACGAAAATCATATCTTCAAATGCTTGATCCTATACATAACCAAGGACTTAGATTAGCTTTAGGGGGTTTTAGAACTTCTCCTGTTGCTAGTCTCTATGTGGAAGCAGATGAACCATCACTATACTCACGAAGAGAGAAACTCTCTTTGCAATATGCTGTAAGACTTGCTGCTAACCCATCAAATCCTGCTCATGAAGTTACATTCCCACCAAATTATGTTAATTTATATGAACAAAAACCTAAAGCTATTAAATCATTTGGCATCAGAATTTCACCACTCTTAGAATCTGCCAATATCAAACCACAAAATATTGAAAAACATTTTACACCAAACATTCCAGCTTGGTGTATGAAACCACCTGAAATACTTTTTGATTTACATTCCGGGAAAAAATCTGAATCAAATCCACACATATTAAAAGATGATTTCAGAAAAATGCAAAGTCGTTATAAGAATTACCAACAAATTTATACTGATGGGTCAAAGGAAGACTCAAAGGTTGGTTGTGCTGTTATATCAGACAACCATAGTAATATGCAACGTATACCTGACGATTCATCAATTTTCACTGCTGAAGCCAAAGCAATTGATCTAGCTTTAGATTTCATTAGCACTTGTGATGCTAACAATAAATTTATTATATTTTCTGACTCGCTTTCTGTATTGAAAGCAATGAATCATACCAGTTCAAAGAATCCACAGATTCAGAAACTTTTAGAAAAATGTCATGAGCTTTTAGCTGATAATGAAATTGTTCTTTGTTGGATTCCTAGTCATATAGGTATCCAAGGGAATGAGATGGTAGATAAGCAAGCAAAAACATCGCTTTCATTAGAACCAACTTCTTTTAAGATTCCATTTTCTAATTTTAAGCCATCTATTAATAAGTATATCTTGGAAGAATGGCAAACTTCATGGAACAACAGCATTGGAAATAAACTTCTTGACATAAAACCAACTATCGGTGAGCAACAATCAGTTGTTCGAAACATTAGAAAAGAAGAAGTCGTTTTGGCTCGACTCCGTTTAGGTCACACAAGAGTCACACATTCTTACTTACTACTAGGTGAAGAGCAGCCACAATGTGTTGGTTGCGACGCACCATTCACTGTACGTCACTTCCTTTTGGAATGTGGCGACTTTGCACAAGTAAGAAATAATTGCTTCCATGTTGATAACATGAAAGAATTATTTCAAGATATACATATTGATAGTATTATGACATTTTTAAGACAAATAAATCTTTTTAACAAAATCTAATTGCTATTTTTAAAATCATGTTTTGTTTTACATTTGTATCAAACCATAATACAGATTTTTTAATGTTGTATTCTGTTCAGTTAAAGAACATGTACAGTTATCTGAATAGCTCTTTGAAACTGTCAGATATTGTACGTGGTCTCTCCTGTCAACAATCGTATGGCAACTAATTATCATTGTACAATCTCATCAACATCATTCCTTTTATTTTATCTTATAAATTTTTACTTTTTCCATCTTCATCATGTTTAGTTTAATACCGTCTGACGCTAATGACCCACAAGGGTTGATGCGTCGTTAAGAACCAAACAAACAAACTAAAGCTATTAAATCATTTGGCATCAGAATTTCACCTCTCTTAGAATCTGCCAATATCAAACCACAAAATATTGAAAAACATTTTACACCAAATATTCCAGCTTGGTGTATGAAACAACCTGTAATACTTTTTGATTTACATTCCGGGAAAAAATCTGAATCAAATCCACACATATTAAAAGATGATTTCAGAAAAATGCAAAGTCGTTATAAGAATTACCAACAAATTTATACTGATGGGTCAAAGGAAGACTCAAAGGTTGGTTGTGCTGTTATATCAGACAACCATAGTAATATGCAACGTATACCTGACGATTCATCAATTTTCACTGCTGAAGCCAAAGCAATTGATCTAGCTTTAGATTTCATTAGCACTTGTGATGCTAACAATAAATTTATTATATTTTCTGACTCGCTTTCTGTATTGAAAGCAATGAACCATACCAGTTCAAAGAATCCACAGATTCAGAAACTTTTAGAAAAATGTTATGAGCTTTTAACTTATAAAGAAATTGCTCTCTGTTGGATTCCTAGTCATATAGGTATCCAAGGGAATGAGATGGTAGATAAGCAAGCAAAAACATCGCTTTCATTAGAACCAACTTCTTTTAAAATTCCATTTTCCAATTTTAAGCCATCTATCAATAAATATATCTTGGAAGAATGGCAAACTTCATGGAATAACAGCATTGGTAATAAACTTCTTGACATCAAACCAACTATTGGTGAATATCAATCAGTTGTTCGAAACATTAGAAGAGAAGAAGTAGTTTTAGCTCGACTCCGCTTAGGTCATACAAGAGTCACTCATTCATACTTACTACAAGGTGAAGAGCTGCCACAATGTGTTGGTTGCGACGCACCATTCACTGTACGTCACTTCCTTTTGGAGTGTGGCGATTTTGCTCAAGTAAGAAATAATTGCTTCCATGTTGATAACATGAAAGAAGTATTTCAAGATATACATATTGATAGTATTATGACATTTTTAAGACAAATAAATCTTTTTAACAAAATCTAATTGCTATTTTTAAAATTGTGTTTTGTTTTACATTTGTGTCAGACCATAATACAGATTTTTTTAATGTTGTATTCTGTTCAGTTAGAGAACATGTACAGTTATCTGAATAGCTCTTTGAAACTGTCAGATATTGTACGTGGTCTCTCCTGTCAACAATCGTATTTCAACTAATTATCATCATACAATCTCATCAACATCATTCCTTTTATTTTATCTTATAAATTTTTACTTTTTCCATCTTCATCATGTTTTGTTTAATATCGTCTGACGCTAATGACCCACAAGGGTTGATGCGTCGTTAAGAACCAAACAAACAAACAAACAAACAAACAAATCAAATCCTGCTCATGAAGTTACATTTCCACCAAATTATGTTAATTTATATGAACAAAAACCTAAAGCTATTAAATCATTTGGCATCAGAATTTCACCACTCTTAGAATCTGCAAATATCAAACCACAAAATATTGAAAAACATTTTACACCAAATATTCCAGCTTGGTGTATGAAACCACCTGAAATACTTTTTGATTTACATTTCAGGAAAAAATCTTAATCAAATCCACACATATTAAAAGATAATTTCAGAAAAATGCAAAGTCATTATAAGAATTACCAACAAATTTATACTGATGGGTCAAAGGAAGCCTCAAAGGTTGGTTGTGCTATTATATCAGACAACCATAGTAATATGCAACGTATACCTGACGATTCATCATTTTTCACTGCTGAAGCCAAAGCAATTGATCTAGCTTCAGATTTCATTAGCACTTGTGATGCTAACAATATATTTATTATATTTTCTGACTCGCTTTCTGTATTGAAAGCAATGAACCATACCAGTTCAAAGAATCCACAGATTCAGAAACTTTTAGAAAAATGTCATGAGCTTTTAGCTTATAAAGAAATTGCTCTCTGTTGGATTCCTAGTCATATAGGTATCCAAGGGAATGAGATGGTAGATAAGCAAGCAAAAACATCGTTTTCATTAGAACCAACTTCTTTTAAAATTCCATTTTCCAATTTTAAGCCATTTATCAATAAATATATCTTGGAAGAATGACAAACTTCATAGAATAACAGCATCGGTAATAAACTTCTTGACATCAAACCAACTATTGGCGAATATCAATCAGTTGTTCGAAACATTAGAAGAGAAGAAGTAGTTTTAGCTCAACTCTGCTTAGGTCATACAAGAGTCACTCATTAATACTTACTACAAGGTGAAGAGCAGCCACAATGTGTTGGTTGCGACGCACCATTCACTGTAAGTCACTTCCTTGTGGAATGTGGCGATTTTGCACAAGTAAGAAATATGTGCTTCCATGTTGATAGCATGAAAAAATTATTTCAGGATATATATATTGATAGTATTATGACATTTTTAAGACAAATAAATCTTTTTACCAAAATCTAATTGCTATTTTTAAAATCATGTTTTGTTTTACATTTGTATCAGACCATAATACGGATTTTTTAATATTGTATTCTGTTCAGTTAAAGAACATGTACAGTTATCTGAATAGCTCTTTGGAATTGTCAGATATTGTACATGGTCTCTCCTGTCAACAATCGTATTGCAACTAATTATCATTATACAAACTCATCATCATCTTTCCTTTTAAACTCATCATCATCTTTCCTTTTATTTTATCTTATAAATTTTTACTTTTTCCATCTTCATCATGTTTATTTTAATACCGTCTGACGCTAATGACCCACAAGGGTTGATGCATCGTTAAGAACCAAACAAACAAACATAGAATAACAGCATTGGTAATAAACTTCTTGACATCAAACCAACTATTGGTAAATATCAAACAGTTGTTTGAAACATTAGAAGAGAAGAAGTAGTTTTAGCTCGACTTGGCTTAGGTCATACACGAGTCACTCATTCATACTTACTACAAGGTGAAGAGCAGCCACAATGTGTTGGTTGCGACGCACCATTCACTGTTCGTCACTTCCTTTTAGAATGTGGCGATTTTGCACAAGTACAAATAATTGCTTCCATGTTGATAACATGAAAGAATTATTTCAAGATATACAAATTGATAGTTTTATGACATTTTAAGACAAATTAATCTTGTTAACAAAATCTAATTGCTATTTTTAAAATCATGTTTTGTTTTACATTTGTATCAGACCATAAAACAGATTTATCAATGTTTTATTCTGTTCAGTTAAAGAACATGTACAGTTATCTGAATAGCTCTTTGAAACTGTCAGATATTGTACGTGGTCTCTCCTGTCAACAATCGTATTGCAACTAATTATCATTATACAAACTCATCATCATCTTTCCTTTTATTTTATCTTATAAATTTTTAATTTTTCCATCTTCATCATGTTTAGTTTAATACCGTGTGACGCTAATGACCCACAAGGGTTGATGCGTCGTTAAGAACCAAACAAACAAACAAACTGCATTGTTTACTAAGATACCTAAACAGAAATATACCTCATTTTATTGAAATTATGACATAATGCATCAAAAAAAGTAAATCTTCTTAGTGTTTGCAATGCAATTGTCAAATTACGCAAGCAGATGGGAAAGCAGACAATGTTTGTTGCGGAGTATGTGGAGAGCCATATGCTTCACAAAATATAGGCATCTAAAGCTGGCGCTTCACCAGGGTCTGCACCATTTTCTAAGACAAACACAATTATATTAAAACCTAAGACAAACACAATTTATATTAAAACTTAGAAATTTCAATGTGTGGCCAATATAAAATGGACTTTCCCATTATTTTTCCATTATTAAGCTACTTGGTCACTGCATATATGCGGCAACTTTAATATTCATATCTGGGCGTGATTCGACTATTTCATTGCCCGAGAAGGGAGATCTGATAATATTATATTAAGAGTTAACCAGTTTAATACGTTGTTTGAGCCGCGCAGACGTGCATGCATTTTATTAAAATCGTAAACTGAAAACTACAACAATTTTAAAGATCATCTGCTTTTGTCATCTGTTGAAACTGTTTTTGAAGCCTCGTCGACAGAGCAGATCAAGATCAGACTGCTCCTGTGATCAGACTGCTCACGTGGGAGTTGTCTGATCTGGGCATACACTGTTTACCTCTATACTTATGTTAATCATAAACATAGTCATTTTGCTGGCATTTTATGGTTTAAATGATAATATTAGCCACGAAATGAGATTTCCAACAATGTGGTATGTCCGACCAGCAAAGGCTCTGATCAGTATGAGCATCTGCCCGGCCTGATAAGAGCATTTGCAAGTCGCTTAAATACTCAATGACAGTTAAGCTACTGACTGAACAGCATTTGGAGTTTCTAAGCTTAAAAGGAATCTGAGTCTACCCGTGTCAAAATGACTTATTGTAGGAAATCACATGTCACGGCTCATGCGTTTTGTGTCATGGTGCAAGGTGATACTTTTTGCATGCTTGGTCATTTAGCATGCTTTTTGTCGTCTGCTGATTTTTTTTTCATTTTTTCCTCAAAATTATAACCGAAAAAAAAGTTAAATGCAGACATAAAGCAACATGAAAAGTAGTCCACACTCCCACTACTTAGTTTCTGTGAAAGAAAAGAAATATCAGTACCTAAACTCTTTGCATGCTGGGAAACTTTGCTATTGTGTCGTTTGCCGATTTCTTTTCTAAAATTAACTTTTTAAATACTTTCAGAAGCAGCTTTAGTATCAAACAATTTGAATTCACATCAGGCAGGATGTAGTGCGTTTACTATAATGGTCTAAACTAGATGCGGTAGCACTAGCATGCAAAGGGTGAATGCTGGACTGAATTGTGTTGGAATCAACAGAACAGAACAGAACAGAAACTTTATTTGGACTTAAGCATTACAAGCTCATTGTCACAACAATACATAATATACAAAACCTATATTTTACGCATGCATTTAAAGTGTAATTAATTTGATAAGTGTAGTTTGAGAGTGAAGCCAATATAGGCATTTTTGTCTCTATTTTGCTGCAAACACATGTCAGTACATCCTTGGTGAGACTGTCTACAAAACATTACCACCACAGTCGTCCTATCATCGCCAATTGTATATTTTCTGTATATCACAGAGGAGCATACTGCAATAAGGGCAAAACCAGTTCGGACTCTTAAAAGCAACATCGGTCCAGGGTTTACACTCTTTGCGTCTCTCCAAAAACTATAAATTTTGAACGTACATTTCCAAAAAGTGAACTCCTGCTCAGGTGTCCCCACCCGGGCTCTCTCTGTATGCGAACGTTCATTTATTGTTATATTAAATTCCAAAAATTAGATACATCTGTGCACAGTATAAGTATAATCTCCGACCAGATGCTGCATGAAGCAACACCTGGTCCAGGTCTACACTGATCACCAGGCAAACTTCAAATCTCGTATTACGACAAAAGAATGGTCCTACGCCGGGTCGTCCAAGTTTAAGCCGATGCCAAAAGTTTTGGATCCAGATCAGCCCGATGTCTATCGGGTATGACCTGGGTCCAATACGTTTGTGTCAAGTCCCCACCAGCATAAATCATAGTGAATCGTGTTCCAGATATCATATCGTTTTTGAATGTAGTGCAAAACACAGGTAATTCACCTGTCGCAATGTTGTCATTTTACGATAATGAACTCAATGACCCCTGTTGTCACTGAGTCAATACCGTGCACGTGCTTCTATACTGACCAAAACCAGAAGAGACAGACACATGTGTTTTCAGTCGGAATAAACTTTTTGACATGTGGAAAGGCAGGAACAGCTTTATATTGCGTTTACAATTCAAAATTTGGTGAGTTTGGTTTATGATATGTATACCCGTAGGTGCCCGAGTAGAGTAGTCCGAAATATAATATACTAAGGATTAAGGTAATTTGTGTGCAAAACAGGTATTTACATCAACACATGTACACCAAGGAGATTCCGCCTATGACGTCAAACATGTCGCGCTGCTAAATATAGCTCACCATTAGGTCCTATAGTTATTCTGGGATATACATTGTGGCGCCGTCCCAAAATATTTGTAGGATAGTAGGCTATTTTTAGAATGGTACAATAGCACAAAAGGGTACATAATTAGATAAACAAACTTTTTCCTGAGAAATTCAACTAAATTTAAAACATATGTTTAGGGTAATCAAAAGAATCAACAATTTATGTAAAATTACCCCAGTACTTCTCAAAAGATTAACCAAAACGCATTTTACCAGCAGTGGATAATTATCTAATAATTATTTGAGATTTAATGTTTCGGCAAATGATCCCTGACTAATCAGGTAACAGTACATTACTTAATGGGTTCTTCAAACTGATAGCCCTTTATGTGTAAAACGGCCATCATAATTGGGTCACCGTATCAAATGAATACACATTATCAGTAACCTATACCTGGAAATTAGGGAGGGCAGTGGCTCAGTGATAGAGTGCTTGACTGGAGACCGAAGGGCCGCGGGTTCGAGCCTCACTGGCGTCACTGCGCCGTGGTCCTTGAGCAAGACACATTTATCCTAGCTTAGTACTGGTTCAACCCAGGAAGACCCGTCCCTTTATAACTGAAAGATTGTTGATGGGACGTAAAGAATCAAATCAAACAAACAAACAAATACCTGGAAAGCTTGTGTGTGTTTTGATAAAATTGGCTGTAATAAAAGAATTTCGCATTGAATTTTAAAACTCGGACCAATATGATTTCCAAACTATGAGGTCGGTGTCCAAATAGACAATTGTTGGTTTTCAGTGTTACATGTCATATATGTAGACCAAGGCCAGTAAGACAGACAGTCCGTGTAAATTTAAGAGGAATTATGTTAGTCTGGTTCCATCCACTAGATCCACCTATGAACAGGGCACCAGAGTAGAATTATTTGTGTAAGTCTTCTTTACCCTAAAGTAATTACAAATAAAAAATAAATAGATCTAAATAATAATAATGAGATATAACTTATTATAAATAAAACAGATTGTATAATAAAAATGCATTTCGATTCGACCTTCAAAGACACATTTTCCATGAAGTGATTCTGTGTATAGCCCTGAAACTGTGTAACTTTCGACTGGAACTACTTGTGTAAGTCTCATTTATCCGATTACAATAATAGAGACATATGAATGTTTAGGGACGATTTGATCGGGTCTCAAAAAGAGTAATACAATACACAACAATAAAAAGAGGAAACAGGCAATACAAATATGGTATATTGCCTTACAAAAGAAGGGGTTAATCCGTCTCATTGAACGTTTTCGGTTCAGTGTCTGCATCCCATTTGTCTTGTCTTCCTGTCCGTTTGTCTTCAGATCATAGTCGTTTGTCCAGTCCATTTTGTAAGTTAAAACTATTCCACATCAACATCAGCATTATCAACAGCATTATTCTCCGTATCTAAGTTGGAGGTGTCCCCAAAAATAGCATCACATGTTGGTGGGATAAGCCCAGTAAACCTGTTTGAAGTGGAGGCATGTGGTTCTGGCGACAACTGTGTCATCCTCGCCGGCTTATTGGGGGGGATGGAACTGTCGTCGTCATCATCCTTTTCCCATCTCCTCTTCGAACTAACAGCTGTCCTCTCTACATCTTCAGTGGAGCCCGTTTTCACCTCCGACACATCCCCGCCAACCATTGGAGCCCTGGTCCCCTCACAAGGAGGTGGGGATGCACCCTCTGAGCGTACTGGCCCAGATAGTACCTTCCCCTGGGCTCCCTAGCTGACTCGGCAGCCGGACAAACAAAAAAAGCAAGTCTTGCATATCTAGTTGTTTCACATTTCCTCCTAGTATGCCCAACTTCATGGCATTTTAAGCATAAGGGGGGTCTACCTTGCATGGTTATGAGCATGGACTGCCCACGACAAAACTTGACCATATGAGGTATCCTTTGCCTCGACTTCTCATCTGTTTTGAGGGTTACTTCCCTCATTCCGTTTAGAGTACATACATAAGTTTATGAGGATTTCATATGTTTTACCTCTAAGACTTTGCCAAAATCGCAGAAAATGGCCTTTAATAGCCGGTCTTGATAATACATAGGCAACCAATGCACTCTAAGCGAGACAATTTGCTCTGAACATAACATGACTGTAAACCGTTTGCTGCCACGTCCAATATATTTCATTTCCATCAACCTCTTGGCTGTATCTTTGTCTTTCATGATAAGAGAAAAGAATCTGTCATTTGGACTGACCTTATATATCCCCGTTAAGTCCTCCGCCTTCAGCCGCTCATCTTCCAAAGCAATAAAAACGTCACCATAGCTCAGGCTACCATATTCAGTTGGCGTCAATCTGATAGTCATTTCAAGTTGATCTTCATCGATGTAGTTCGATTCATTTGCAATTGGATTCGCCATATTTGATTTGACAAAATACAAAAAACTTTTTGTGGCTTTTCTTTGGGTAGAAACCAGTACTGGGCCTGGAGGGTTTATAATTTGTGTGTTTATTATATGACGGGAACTCCCGAAGGCTCAACCGAAAGTGGTTTTATGGAGAAGCCGGGAATTGAACCTGCGACCCCTGGTTTACAAGGCATAGCGCTTATCCACTACACCACGAAATACAAGAGGAAACAATTTAAGCACTGTTTCCTCTGTACCAGGTAAGTATGCTTGGACAGCGAAGGCGGTGCCTCTTAAAGCACGAGGATCTCAATTCAAAGTGGTATGGCGCCACCAGCTCCCGCTTCCACACGGTTCCCTCGCGCAGATGCACGCCATGCACGTGCTCCACGCCATGCACGTGCTCCACGCTCCTCTCCCCCAAGCAGCACGAACAAAATCCCACGTGCAGCTCGCACAATACAAAGGAGGCGCACATTCAGCCTGAAAAACAAGAACAAAAGCGATTCAGCACACGGGCAACGTCGCACGTACGTTTCTGACATTCAGCGTTTACATTGAGACATGGTGACAACTCTCCCTTTCAGCAGCTGCAACTGAAAATTTAATGCTACCTACTAGCCCACATTCAACCTGTCTGTCGTGGAGTGATCTGATCTGCGCGAAAGCACAGGGGTTTTATTTCAGACTCCTAGGGATTTTGGGGGTGGGTTCAGGGGCCCAAGACTGCAGTCTTGTTTGGTGAGATAAAATCATCACCTCCAGGCTCCTGCTCCCTTCCCCTCTTTGAACTAACCATTTCAACTTCCATTTCTTGAGTCTGCTGTTGCACCTGCCCAGAGCCAACAGCACCATCAGATCCAGTTCCCACAGCCGCAGGAGCTTGTGTGCTACCTGGATCCCCAATGTTGGATCCAGAGACCACACCAGCCTGGGACCGAGGTGCATCAGGCGGGGCAGGAGCATCAGCAGGCATAACATCATTCCTTGTAGGGCAACGTGTCACCGCTGATGCGTATCTTATCAACCTGTCCGGGCAGCGTCCTCTTATGTGTCCTACCTCTGAACATCTGAGACAAAAAGGAAGTTGGCCAGGCAAAGTAATCAGGATGCTCTGGCCCGACTGAAAATTGATAAGATGGGGAATTCTTTGTTTACTGAACTCATCGCACTTGAGCCAAACTTCCCTCTGACCATTGAATGCTGTTAGTTTAGCATGAGAGGTCTTGTTCATTTTTATGTATAACACCTCACCATACTCTGCAAAAATTTCTCTCGATATGGACCCATCATAATAGATTGGTAACCAATGAAAACGAATGTTAACAATCTGCTCATTCATCATCATGACATCAAGGATGAGGTTATTGCGTTTCAAAACCTTTTTCCTTCTTAGCTTGTCTGCAGCATCTGGGTAGACAACAAGTAATGAATAAGACGGATCAGAAGCACTAACCTTGAAAATAGCCTCTATATCATCAGGCTTCAGGTTCTCGGCTTCTTCACCGACAACAGCTCACCATAGCTAACACTACTTCTAGACTCACTTGGCACCAGGCGTAACGTTCTCACTAGTCTGTCTTCATTTATATGATCACGCTCATACCCATTAAATTGATCCACAGGATTCATTTTGATACAATTTAACTAGAGGACCGCTTGTTGATCACGGTTTCCTGTGTACCAGGTAAGTATGCTTGGACAGCGAAGGTGGTGCCTCTTAAAGCACGAGGATCTCAATTCAAAGTGGTATGGCGCCACCAGCTCCAGCTTCCACACGGTTTCCTCGCGCAGCTGCATGCCATACACGTGCTCCACGCCATGCACGTGCTCCACGTTCCTCTCCTCCAAGCAGCACGAACGAAATCCCACGTGCAGCTCGCACAATATAATGTAGGCGCACATTCAGCCTGAAAAACAAGAACAAAAGCGATTCACCACACAGGCAACGTCGCACATACGTTTCTGACATTCATCGTTTACATTGAGAAAGGGTGACAACTCTCCCTTTCAGCAGCTGCAAATGCTACCTACTAGCCCACATTCAACCTGTCTGTCGTGACGTGATCTGACGATTTCTAGGGATTTTGGAAGGGTTTCCACTCTGGAATGACTTTGTTTTTTGTTTCAGGGGTTAGCGCGTACGCAGACCCCCACACTTATAAATTGCGTACCCAAGTTGTCCACATTTGGGACAATCGCAGCCATCAGCCCAACGGAAGTGCAATGGAAGGGCCTCCTGCTGGAGAGTGGTATTTTTCCATATTGTCAAAATGTTTTGGATCCAGACCGGGCCCGACAAAATGTCGGCCCCCATCTGGGTCCGAACTATTTGCATATGTTAGCAGCAAATGAGGTATAAACACCAGTGATAGTAAAATTAGGATATGCCATATTAGTGATGTTGGTGGTATTTTGGGGGATGATAGTAGTGAGTGGTGTTTTTTCATATTGTCAAAACATCCTGGATCAAGATCGGGTCCGACAAAATGTCGGGCTTCATCTTGGTCCAAACTGCTTGCAAATATTTTCAGTAAATTAAATATGAGCATTATTAGTTGCAGTATGTGAAAAAATAATGGTTGCTGTGATGATAAGGACCAATATATAGGCTTTTTGGGGGTAATCTTTTTATGATGATGATGATATATATACATGTATATACAATATAGGGTTCTTGTCAAAACAGCTAAGTATTTGTTTACAATAGTTAGAAGGGCAGAGAGGGTGAATATATACCAAACGCAAAGGGGGTAGACATAAAGGTAATTATGGTACAACATATCACAAGATGGTCTTATTGCTGTATAGATTTGCAAAGTTAAATCACTGAAGGTTAGAGTCTGTACTGCATAAAAGATATCTTGATGACAGGTAGTGTGCTTTTGATTCATTCTTTTACTGTTAATTTGTAAAAGACAACAGAATAGCGATAGAACAAAAACAGCAGGAATAAGGTATATGAAGTTTAACAAAGGTATACTCAGCAGGAATAAGGTAAAGGACTGCAAAATTTCCAATACTTTACAGCGTAATAAAATATCGTCTGCTTTATGAGTAAATTGAGGTAGTTTTTTATCGCCAGAAAGTGTACAGGTGAATCGAAAAATCAATACAGTTCAGAACGTGGCCAGACAAATAGTAAGCGCAGGCTTCAAATTATACATGCGGTGTTAAAATAATATATGTAAACCAAGGTAGATCGTCGTTGCATAGTAACCAAGTACATATATTGGTGATTTAGCTAGGATGGCCTGATGTATAGCGTTAGTCGTGTATATAAACATGTATATCAATCTATATGATATGTTTATGAAAAGATTGTTGCCAATTACACAATAGTTATAACACCTAAGTTTTGGCGGATGAGGGGACAGGGGTTTATATATTAGAACAAAACTAAGAATAGTGTATATAAGATGTACGAAAGGGGCAAAGCATTTGGGAAACTTACTGGGGTTGTATGATGGAATTTGATTAATGGCTATAGGTAATGTGGGTGTAGTATTGGAGACTGAAAAGTAAAATGGGAACATTAGGGGCGTTGTATTAATTGGGAGCATTAGGGGTGTAGCATTGCTATAGGAGTTTATTTGGTGGTAATTTGGGAGAAAATAGCTATAGGATTTGAAGTAAGGACTGGCGTGGCTTTGGATTTGAGGGTTAAATGAATATATGGGGGAAATAAAAACAGGAGACACATAAAATACATGTAAACAAATAGCAACATACAAAATACAGGCAGTCAAACTGAAGAGAGCGACTGCCTTAAAAATTGGGCCAATAATCAGTCTCGTGGTCGATGTCCATTTCCGGGTCTCGCGTTCCAAACAAGGATTGGCATTGCCGTTAATCAAAGAGAGTAAGTCCATTTTGAAAGTATGTTTTGGTTATTAATCAACCTAACTTGGAGGAACTTGATCACTTGGGCTATACACTCCAGGAATCAGGTTGAGGAAGTTGTTCTCCTTGGGGGGCGGGCTCAGGCTCATCAGCCCAAGACTGCGCTTTCGCTGTTTTGTTAGGCTTGACAAAACCTTCATCATCAGGCTCCTGATCCCGTCCCCTCTTGGAACAACCACTCTCCGACCCTTCCATGGACATATCCTGCTGTTTCTTCTGCCCAAGGCCAACAGCACCCCCACCCTCAGTTCCCACATCCGTGGGTGCTGGTGTGACAATTGGAGCTGAAAATCAGACCCAGATGTCACATTAGCCTGGGGCGCAGGTGCATCAGGCGGGGCAGGAGCAATAGCAGCCTCCATCCTCTGGTGTTCTGTAAATAGCTGATTGAATCTCTTATTTGTTGGGCATCTAGATCTTATATGCCCAACGCTCCTACATTTAAGGCAGTAGGGGTCCCTACCTTGCATCGTCACTAGCATACTCTGGCCAGAATTGAAGTTCACTAGATGTGGCACTCTCTGCTTTCTAAATTCATCCGTCTTAATGCTCACTTCCCTCACACCATTATAGGCTGAGACAATAGCATGACTTGTTTTAAGCATAACTACATCTATCACTTTAGCATATTCTGCAAAGACCTCCCTGAGCAATGAATTGTCCATATATAAGGGCAACCAGTGTACCCTTAATGTAACTATCTGCTCGTCCATCTTCATGATGTTGAAAACGACTTTATTTATGAGAATTGACCCTTTTTTGTGCATCATTAACATGGCATCGTCATATTTGAACAGCACTGAGTAGGATGAGTCTTTAACACTCACCTTATAGATGCCTGAGATGTCTTCTGGCTTGACCCCAGCCTCGCATAGCCCTGTCAACAGCTCACCATAGCTTACAGAAGTCTGCCCAACATACTCCTTAGGTTCCATTTTCACAATTCTCGCCAATCTGTCCGCGTTGATGTAGTCTACCTCGAAACCTTCAAAATCTACTTCTGCTTTGAAATTCATGTTGAAATAGCACTGATACAGCGTATCAGAGGAAAACGCCAGAAAAAGAGGAAACCACCTTTTTGTTTTTCATAAATTTAATATAGTATTTACAAAAAAAAAACCGGTGGGGTGTAAAAGCCCCACACGGCCGGTACCTTTAGCATGCATATACAATGATTGAAACCCTTAAAAAGACCTATGAAAAAACTTTATACATCGAAATATGAAAGATAAAAATGTTATAGAGAAGTAATTGAAAAAGACCTAGATAGAAATTATTTGAAATATCTTGCAAGGAAAGAAAAGGAAAGGATAGATATGACTTTTATGGCAGATTGAATCCCTTAATATGCACTATGGCGGCATATATTCAACAATAGATAAATTGCATTGCGTTTTCACAAACCTAAACCTTAAAAGGTACCGTGTGTTAGTATTTGAGATTACTTGACCACATACTAAATATTTTATACATTTGTATTTATGTTTTGCCAGTCTATTAGGTAAAAAAAAGAGAAAATCTTAGGAAAAAAATGTTCTGCCTTTCCATGTGTACCTGGTCATGACACGAGCGTTGTGCACCTCGTGCACAAGGCTAGAGCCAGTGACCAAGTTCACATTTCAACCTGGGTCAGCCTTTAGTATGGGATATATGTAGAATCTTTTCATACAATGTGGTATAAGCATAATATATACAACGACGGACATTGATCACAGAGGGCAAATGGGAGAGTTGGACTTGGGTCGCTCACTATTCTGGGGGAAAGACAAGAACCACTCACACATCCAAGAGACGAGGGCTCGGGTTCCCTCCCCACTTGGGCGTGGGAGTATTAAAAGGATATCCATATTTATTAACCTAATTGTGTTGTGCAGGTATAATTCAAAATTATCTTAGTCTGTAGTCAAGTAAGAGCTCTACATATATAGTTAGTACAATACAATGAATATTCACAAATGAAATGACAATTCTTTACTGTTCAAACAGCAACTGCAGTCTGAAAATAGAAAGACTAGTTTAAAACATGTACAAGGTTATTTTCCATAATATAAACAAAATGACAATATAAATTGTAAGTACCAGAGGAGATAATGGCTAAATTATCCGTAGTTTGGACTGAGATGAGTTCTGACATATTGTCAGGTCTGACCTCTGTCCAAAATACTAGTAATTCTCATAAGTAGATGATTAAAGTCACGATTTAAGTTAATCTGTGTTAACATATGCCTCTTTCCCATACAAGCATATAGTCTTTTCTTTGGAACAAAAACAAACAGTGCAGATCCAGATTAGCCACTACATAACGCAGCATCCAATCAGGCTCTCCACTGTTTGCTTACCCTGGAGAGTCCCTACCACCTTGTCGCGGTCTCTGGGGCACACTTCACACAGGGGACGATATTGATTGTAATTATTGTCTCCTCTGGGAGTGCTAAGAGTAGGACCCACCAGTCTGCCGTGGGTGGCTTTCTCGTAACTCGAAGGGGATGGCCTGGAAGACTGAGAGCATGCAGAATATGGACGTTTATAAATTCTGTATGACTCAACACGTCTCTTTGGCCTCTTTGACGGGGTAGACTGAGGTGGAAACACGGCCCGGTGTTTCTAATCGGCTTTGTCATGCTGAGCCCCAGGATTCTGAAAATGTAAAAAAATATATTTCTTATATCTTCGTTCTATAGTATCGTTCTGATGCCAACCATGTGTCCATTATCTTAAACTTTCTTTCTTTTATAAAATAATCCTGGAAGGCAGTGGCTTAACGGGTCAATTGTGCAGATTCTATTTGTGCAAGTATACCTTCTATGTAACTCTAGCACTGGAGGTCGGAAAGCCACTCCATTAAAGTGCTCCCTTGTTGGGCTCCACGGTGGGTGGAGAGCATGGAGGATGAATCAAACAAACAAACTACATGGCTAAACAAAAAGCAAAAAAACGTCACATAGCAAATTCAGATACTGACTCTGAAAACTCGTACCCAGCTTCTCAACCAACTACTTCAAGTTCGTCTACCTCAAACAAAAAACCTTATGTACCCAGATTTTTAATAATTCATTCAGAAAAGGAAGATGAAAGTATTTCTTCTCTTTCTCCATTCCTTGTACATAAAACTATAATGAGTTTGACAGGTGAACCCAAAAGCATAAAAAATCTACGGTCTGGTGACCTTCTGATACAGTGTGCGAAGGAAAAACATGAGACAACTCTTCTTAATTTGAAGAACTTCTGCGGACTGAAATGCAAAGTGACCCCACATTCTTCCTTGAACATATCCAAGGGTATTGTTCGCTGTCCTGCCTTGAACAGGCAGACTTGTGAGCATATTCTGGAGTTCATGGGAGAACAGGGTGTCACAGATGTTCGTAGAATCAGTGTCTTCCGTGATGGAGCAAAGAAACCGACAAACACATTTGTATTCACATTCAATTCACCAGTTTTACCATCAGTAGTAAAAATAGGTTTTATGCAAGTCAAAGTTGACGTATATATACCAAATCCACTTCGTTGTTATCAATGTCAAGTGTTTGGCCACCACGAGAACAAGTGTGGCAGACAGGCTATATGCGTCAACTGCAGTATGCCTGAGCATTGCCCAGTTGGCCAGTGTCAAAGACCAGCCAAGTGTGTAAACTGCTCAGGGGAACACCCTGCCAACTCTAAACAGTGCCCAGCTTGGGAGAAAGAGAAGAAAATACTTAAGATAAAATGTGAACAGAACATCTCGTTCCCAGAAGCTCGAAAACAATATGAGCAATTTTATGATACTAGATCATATGCAAGTGCTGTAAAACCAGGCACTTGCAACAAATCAATACAAACTGAAAACAGAACCACACAGACAGACGACAGCTTTGACGAATACTTAAAAAAACAAGAAAAATCAACATCAGAAAAAACACCCAAAGAAACACCTAAGGGAAAACAAGACAAAAATACTTCATCTCCTCGTCCAGGGCCAGCACTTAAGCCAGCAACCCTGGAAATGATGAAGAAGGAGGAGGAGAGGAAGAAAAAAGAAGAGAAAGACAAACTTAAAAAACAACAAAAAGAAGAAAGAAAACAGCAATGGCAAAAAGAACAAGCACAGAAAGAAAAAGAACAAATGGAAAAAGCAAAACAAGCTGAAATGAATCCATATTCTGTGTTTGCTGAAAAAGATGGCGAGGAGGTCATGGACGATGAGTCTGTGGTTTTCACAGAGCCATCTTCCAGTGATCACCTCCCTAAAGGCACACTATCACGATTACCATTAGCTTAAATAATGGAGGGTTTCAATCTAACCATTATTTTATTACCCATTTTAATATTATTTTCAAGTATGGATTTTAAACATAAAATTATACAATGGAATTGTCGAGGTTTGAAACCTAATTATAATGAAGTATCATTATTGATTTCTGAATATAACCCATCTGTATTTTGTTTTCAAGAGACATTTCTTAAGCCAGATGATAACATATCATTAAAAGGTTTTAATGTATACAACTATGTTCATACTGACTGTTTGAGGCCCTCTGGTGGTGCCTCAATATTTGTAAAATCATCTTTCCCACAAAGAAAGATTGATTTACAAACACAACTACAAGCAACTGCTGTTTCTGTCACTCTAGACAGAGAAATAACCATATGTTCTGTATATATTCCTCCATCGTTTTCTCTTAACTCCCAACATTTGGACAATTTACTGCAACAACTTCCTTCTCCTTATATTTTATTAGGTGACTTCAATGGTCACAATATCCTCTGGGGTGGTCAAAACAATGATTCCAGAGGTGAACTTATTGAAAATTTCATTACAAAGAACGACATTTGTATTATGAATGATAAGTCTTACACTTATCATTCTCCAAGTACAAAGTCTTTTACATCTATTGATCTTTCCTTATGTCATCCATCACTGTTTCTTGATTATAATTGGTCTGTATGTGAAGACCAACACAATAGTGATCACTTCCCTATCATCATTGAACAGAACACTTATTCCACTGAGGATCACAATCCAAAGTGGAAATTAAATAGAGCCAACTGGGATCTATTTAATACTCTGTGCACTGGTAAATTGGTGCCAGAAAACTTCAAAGAATCTTCTGATCCTATAGCTGATTTTACCTCTTCTCTTATCGAAATATCTAAAGAATGTATTCCTCAAACTTCGACAAATCCAACTAAAAGTAATCCATGGTACAATGACGACTGTAAAGAAGCAATTAAACAGCGCAAGCAAGCTCTATCTAAATTCAAAAGATCTCCAAATACCAACAATTTCAATGACATCAAAGTATTTAGAGCTAAAGCCCGTAGAACAATTAAACTTTCGAAGCGTAAATCATGGAGATCTTATGTTTCGAAAATCAATCATAAAACACCTATTAAAAAGGTTTGGGATATGATAAGAAAAATCTCTGGAAAAAACAAATCCCCCAGTTACACACATCTAAACATGGTGGGTACTGACAGCAAAGCAACTTCAAAAACAGACATTGCTGACACTTTAGGAGAAACTTTTTGTCACAATTCATCATCATTCAATTACTCTGAATCCTTCAGAAAGATTAAAACCGAACAAGAGAAAGTCAAATTGAATTTTAAATCACAAAATAATGAAATTTACAACAAAGATTTTAATTTAGATGAATTAGTTGAAGCTATTCAACTATCACATGACTCAGCCACGGGTCCTGATGAGATCCACTATCAAATGCTTAAACATCTCCCAGATACTTCTCTTGAAACTCTTTTGAATATATTTAATTACATTTGGACTACTGGTAAATTTCCAGAAGATTGGATCTTAGCAACCATAATCCCAATTCCCAAACCAGGGAAAGATCCTGCGGAACCTAATAACTATAGACCTATAGCTTTAACAAGTTGTCTATGTAAAACACTTGAAAGAATGATAAATAAAAGACTTACTTGGTTTTTAGAATCAAATAATCATATATCGCGGTTCCAGTCTGGTTTCAGATCTGACCGCAGTACAACTGATAATTTAGTTAGATTGGAAACCTTCATACGTGATGCCTTTATTAAAAAGGAACATGTAGTTGCTGTGTTTTTTGATTTGGAAAAAGCTTATGATACCACGTGGAGATATGGCATTTTAAAAGATATCCACAAACTAGGATTAAGAGGTAGACTTCCTACATTCATTGAAAACTTCCTTGCAGACCGCGCCATGCAAGTCCGAGTTGGCTCCTCTCTGTCTGACTATTACGACCAGGAGCAAGGTGTACCTCAAGGGGGAGTTCTATCTACAACACTTTTTAGCATTAAAATTAATGATATTGTGAAATGTTTAGGTAATCTTACTGATTGCTCATTATATGTTGATGACTTCTGTATCTGTTATCGCTCAAAAAGCATGGCGACGATTGAACGCCAACTGCAACAAAATTTAAATAAGATTGAAAATTGGGCAACAAGCAATGGTTTTAAGTTTTCCAAATCAAAAACACAGTGTGTACATTTCTGTCAGTTGCGCAAGCAACATGATGATCCAGTTTTACATTTATATGGATCACCTATTCCAGTTGTTGAGGAATCTAAATTCCTTGGCATTTTATTTGATAGAAAACTCAGTTTTATACCCCATATTAAATATCTCAAAGCTAAATGTTTAAAAGCATTGAATCTTTTAAAAGTGCTCTCCCATACATCTTGGGGTGCAGACCGAACTACACTTCTCAAGCTTTATCGGTCTCTAGTCCGGTCAAAATTAGACTATGGCTGTATTATATATGGCTCTGCACGAAAATCATATCTTCAAATGCTTGATCCTATACATAACCAAGGACTTAGATTAGCTTTAGGGGCTTTTAGAACTTCTCCTGTTGCTAGTCTCTATGTGGAAGCAGATGAACCATCACTATACTCACGAAGAGAGAAACTCTCTTTGCAATATGCCATAAGACTTGCTGCTAACCCATCAAATCCTGCTCATGAAGTTACATTCCCACCAAATTATGTTGATTTATATGAACAAAAACCTAAAGCTATTAAATCATTTGGCATCAGAATTTCACCACTCTTAGAATCTGCAAACATCAAACCACAAAATGTTGAAAAACATTTTACACCAAATATTCCAGCTTGGTGTATGAAACCACCTGAAATTCTTTTTAATTTACATTCTGGGAAAAAATCTGAATCAAATCCACACATATTAAAAGATGATTTCAGAAAAATGCAAAGTCGTTATAAGAATTACCAACAAATTTATACTGATGGGTCAAAGGAAGACTCAAAGGTTGGTTGTGCTGTTATATCAGACAACCATAGTAATATGCAACGTATACCTGACGATTCATCAATCTTCACTGCTGAAGCCAAAGCAATTGATCTAGCTTTAGATTTCATTAGCACTTGTGATGCTAACAATAAATTTATTATATTTTCTGACTCGCTTTCTGTATTGAAAGAAATGAACCATACCAGTTCAAAGAATCCACAGATTCAGAAACTTTTAGAAAAATGTCATGAGCTTTTAGCTAATAAAGAAATTGCTCTCTGTTGGATTCCTAGTCATATAGGTATCCAAGGGAATGAGATGGTAGATAAGCAAGCAAAAACATCGCTTTCATTAGAACCAACTTCTTTTAAAATTCCATTTTCAAATTTTAAGCCATCTATCAATAAATATATCTTGGAAGAATGGCAAACTTCATGGAATAACAGCATTGGTAATAAACTTCTTGACATCAAACCAACTATTGGTGAATATCAATCAGTTGTTAGAAACATTAGAAGAGAAGAAGTAGTTTTAGCTCGACTCCGCTTAGGTCATACAAGAGTCACTCATTCATACTTACTACAAGGTGAAGAGCACCCACAATGTGTTGGTTGCGACGCACCATTCACTGTACGTCACTTCCTCTTGGAATGTGGCGATTTTGCACAAGTAAGAAATAATTGCTTCCATGTTGATAACATGAAAGAATTATTTCAAGATATACATATTGATAGTATTATGACATTTTTAAGACAAATAAATCTTTTTAACAAAATCTAATTGCTATTTTTAAAATCATGTTTTGTTTTACATTTGTATCAGACCATAATACAGATTTTTTTTAACGTTGTATTCTGTTCAGTTAAAGAACATGTACAGTTATCTGAATAGCTCTTTGAAACTGTCAGATATTGTACGTGGTCTCTCCTGTCAACAATCGTATTGCAACTAATTATCATTATACAAACTCATAATCATCTTTCCTTTTATTTTATCCTATAGATTTTTACTTTTTCCATCTTCATCATGTTTAGTTTAATACCGTCTGACGCTAATGACCCACAAGGGTTGATGCGTCGTTAAGAACCAAACAAACAAACAAACAAACTGTTTGCTTATATAATGTTATATTAATTTTGGATGAAAAGAAAAATCTAAGAATGGGTAATGGACAATCTATTTGGCTTGAAGGGGTAAAAAGAATAACAAATTTTAAAGTGAACAATAAACGAAATGAAAGGTGTATTTTGCTTTGTTTAATAGGCTGTGGACGAATGAATCCAGTGCAAACCAGGAGGAGACGTTAGCTAGGTCCACATCTCATCTAGTCTGTACTGCTTGCAATATTTATAAGTTATTGATTTTCTATCATTGTTTTTTGGAAATATTTTCTTATATCCAAAATGGGGTCAAAACTTATTGTATCAGAAATTATTTCAATGTTGCAAACTCCTGAAGAAACCCAAGTATCAAAAAAGTCGTCCGCCATCAATCTTTCCTTATCAACCAGAATTCTAAATTTGATTTATTGTTTTAAATTCGTGTTTAGTAAAATTTCTATTTGTCCAAATGATATGCCTGGACTCTGTAAGAAGAATTAATGCTACTTGTTTTTTGAATTTTGGAAGTTGAGGCAATACAAAATATCTAAAAGTTTTTTCTGAAAGTAAAATTTTGTTTTGGCTAAGCTTCTTTAACATAAACAATACAATTTTATTTAGGGGTAAGAAGACATTACATTCCAAAAACAGGTGAGTAACAGTTTCTTTTTTATCACGTAAGGGGCAAGTCTTAATTTTTTAAATATGTTTATGGTAAAGATAATAATTAACATATATAACATCATGGGTTAATTTCCAAAATGTATTACGGACATCAGGGTCAATATATGGCAAACTAATACTTTTCCAAATAGGCTTAAAATCTATATATGGGCACAATTTTTCTATTTTTGGCTGTATGCAAATGTCTTGTAATAATGTTTTGTATATGTGTTTCTTGTGAAATGAGTTAAAATCAATGTCTTCATTTGTATGTGTGAAATTGTCAAAAATTGATAAACATGTTTTGTAAAATATAGGAATGTATTCACTATGGGGAACGCTGTTACTAGCAAAGGCCGGGTTAAACTTTCTAAGTTGCAAACCTATCCAATATTTAGCAAAGAAGGTCCAGTTAGCGTTATGGTTATTTATTAGCTTCTGCAAATGATTTAAGTATATCGAATGGCACTTACGTTTCACACATGGAACTTTCAATCCTCCTTGATTAAAATCTAGATATAAGGTTTTTCTGGCCACAGGTTCAAATGTAGAGCTCCAAATAAATCTAAAGAATCGTCTTTCAAAACGTGTGAGATAGTGAGAAGGTATTGGGTTACAAGTAGCATAATACAATATTTTACTAAGACACAGAGAATTCAAAACTGTTGATTTCCCTTTAAAAGAAAGTTTCCTTGAAGTCCCAAGGATAAGGGTTTTATCAATTTTCACATATATTTTCGACCATATATCATCATTACTGAAACCTGATCCAAAAAAGTAACCAAGAATTTTATGATGGTCAATCCAACTGATGCCAAAAGGGTGATCAGATCTAGTTTTCCATTTACCAAGGTACATCCCTTTCGATTTTTCATAATTGATTTTCGCCCCAGATATTTGTCCAAACAGTTTGACCCAGTGTAAGTATATTCGAATAGAGGAGTCAGTGGTCAAAAAAGCAGTACTATCATCTGCAAACTAACTTAGTTTCACCTGAGAAGTTGTACCTGGCATGTTGATACCTTTGATATCATCCGAGTTTCTAATCTTATGCGCAAAAGGTTCAAAACAAATGACATATAGGGGCATAGATAGGGAACAACCCTGCCGAACGCCTCTCTTAATTGGAAAAGCCTGAGATATGTGATTATTTACAATGACTGAAGAAGAAATATCATTATATAGAAGCTTGACCCATTTTATAAAGTTACTATTAAATCCAAACGCTGTCAAATCATCAAACATATATGACCTAGATACTCTATCAAAAGCTTTTTCTTGGTCCAAACAAATAAACGAAGCTGCCAAGTTTTTCTGATCAACGTAATCTACAATGTTCCGTATCAAATGAAGGTTATCAAAAATTGATCGTCCTTTCACAGAGCAAGTTTGATCTATGCCAATGATTTTTGGTAGCACTTTCCCAAGTCGAACTGTAATTATTTTCGAAATGATTTTGTAATCAATATTCAAAAGTGAGATGGGCCTATAGCATTTCATTTCTTCTGACCTAGTTTAATCTTTGCAAATCAAAGTAATATATGACAATTTCTGAGTTTCAGATAATTCTCCATTTTCATAAGCTAAATTTATAATTTTACAAAGAACATCACCAAATAGATGAAAGAATTTCAAATAGAAGGCGTTTGTTAGACCGTCACTACCAGGAGATTTATTGGGCTTCATTTCTTTAAGGGCATGCAAAATTTCATCTTTTTCTATTTTCTTTTCCAGGAAGAGATTATCGGAGTGGTCAATCTTGGGCAAATAATCAAAGAAAAGGGAGTTTAAAGATGAGTCAACAGGTTCTTCACTATACAGAGTTTCATAAAATGATCTAAAGCAGGTAAGTATGTCTTTTGAGTTATTATATGTGTTTGTGTTGTGTTGTATTGTTTTTATTGTTTTGTTTTTGCTTAGTGTTGCTTCTTTTTGAAAAAAATATGCACTAGGTTTTTCATTTTCTTGTATAGATTGAGTTTTGCTACGGACCATTGAACCTCTTAGAATGTTATCTTCTATTTCTTTTACTCTAAGTTTGATGTCATTGAATATATGTAGGTCAGATGTAGATTCTAAATCAAGTGTTGAATATTGCTTTTTTATTTTTTTAAATTCACCAAATTGTTCCTTGTTTTTTTATTTGCTGTAGTCAATGCAAAATATTTTTATTTGATATTTCATATGATCCCACCATTTCAAAGTTATTTCCTTAGTTTCAGAAATGAATTTCCAAAAGCCTCTCCTCCAAGCAGCACGAACGAAATCCGACCTGCAGCTCGCACAATATAAAGGAGGCGCACATTCAGCCTGAAAAACAAGGACATACGCGATTAAGCACACAGGCAACGTCGCACATACGTTTCTGACATTCAACGTTTACATTGAGAAAGGGCGACAACTCTCCCTTTCAGCAGCTGCAACTGCAAATGCTACCTACTAGCCCACATTCAACCTGCCTGTCGTGGCGTGATCTGATCTGCGCGAATTTCGGGATTCCTTGGGGATTTTGGAAGGGTTTCTGTTCTGCAATGTCTTTGTTTCAGGGGTTAGCGCGTACGCAGACCCCCACACTTATAAATTGCGTACCCGAGTTGTCCACATTTGGGACAATCGCAGCCGTCAGCCCAACAGAAGTGCAATGGAAGGGCCTCCTGCTGGAGGAACCGCCTTTTTGTTTTTCATAAATTTTAATTAAATATTTACAATAAAAACCGGTGGGGTGTAGGGCCCCACACGGCCGGTACCTTTAGCATGCAAATACAATAATTGAGTCCCTTAAAAAGGCTATGAAAAAACTTTATACATCGAAATATGAAAGATAAAAACTACATTTAAAGAGAAAATTAATTGTAAAAAGACCTAGATAGAGAAATTATTTGAAATACTGCAAGGAAAGAAATAGAAAGGATAGCTTTATTTGCAGATTGAATCCCTTAATATGCACTATGACGGCATATATTTAACAAATGATAGATTGAATTGCGGTTTACAAACCTAGCCTTAAAAGGTACCGTTTATTAGTAATTGAGAAGACTTGACAACAGATATATTTTATTATTTGCTATTTGAGATTTTGACAGTCCAAAAAAAGGAGAAAAACAACTCTTTTCAGAAAAAATGTTCTGTCTTTACATACATACAAAGTCATGACATGAGCGTTGCGGAGCTCATATACAAGTCTCATGCCATTGACTCTGCAGATATACAAAACTGGGATAGGCTTGAAATGATCAATATAAAGGAAAATAATATAATGTTAGATTAAGCATGGTATAACAGACGACAATCGACTAAGATCACAAGGACAATGGGGAAAATGGTCTGGGGTCGCTCACAAAGGGAGTAAAGACAAGAAACTGCTCACACACCCAAGAGACGAAGGCTCGGGTTCCCTCCCCACTTGGGTGCGGGAGCATACATTAATATTCTGTTATCATTTTATCATATATTAAAGTCAAAATATGGTAACGGATGCATTTTCTAGAATATTTTCATACACTGTAGTCAAGTCAGAGCTCTACATATATGATTAGTATTATACAAGAAATATGCAAAATACAGAAATGACAAATCTTTATACATTCAGACAGCAGCAGCAGTCTGAAAAAGAAAAACTATATTAATACATGTACATGGTTTTATAATCAGTGTGACTGGGTATCAGAATGTCATACAGTTTACACTGTTTGGATTATTTATGGGAAGTTTTAGGGCATATACGGTTTGTGGGGGAAGGAAAAATGTATTAGTCTAGAAAGTACGGTGTGTGAGGAATATATAACAGGCAGAGAAAGCATGGGTTGTGGATTATTGGGAGGGGTCAAAAACAATATATGGATAGACTCATAGGGGTATGTATGGTATATTATAAGAGCTATAAGGGTATGTAATAAGAAATGAAAAGAAAACAAAAGAAAGGGATAATCAGTTTTAGAGCATGTACAGGGGTATCAGAAATGTCAGACATTTTAGACCCAGATCAGACCCGACTTAAGTCGGGCCTGATCCTAGTCTGAAATGTTTGCAATAAAATTCCAAGTGAAATTGAAAACATTGCTTAAGGGTATGCTTTTTTATTAGTTATGGGAGGTTTTAGGGCATATACGGTATGTATGGGGATGGGAGATGGGTATTAAGTTAGAAAGCAGGGTGTGGGAGGAATACATAAAAGGCCATGAATGCATGGGTTGTGGATTAGTGGGAGGGGTTAAAAAGGATATTGATATACTATGCTTGTGAGGGTATGTATGGTAAGATATATAAGAGCTATAAGGGTATGAAGTAAGAAATTAAAAGAAAATATGAAAAGGATAAATTATTTTAGCGCATGTATAATCTTATTTAAAAAAGCATGACTGCGACTTCAGCAATCAATTAAAACCAGACAAGCTGCCACCAGAATGGGGCAGCTCACCAGGGTCTACACTGCTTACTGATATGAAAGTTGAGTATAACTGGGGAAATAATAAGGTATATACGGTAAGAAATTTTATGATGAGTAAGTAGCTGTATTATCATAAGGACAAAGCTAGTAAACATATTCAGCAGGTATACGGTAAATGAGTTCACAGGACAAGCGATAAAAATTTTCCAATACTTCATGTATATATGAGGTAAAAAAGAAATCGTCTGATTTACGCTTCTAAAGCGTACACAATACACCTTGTTTAGGTTGGGTAAAGACTATAAATCGATATACACATGGAAGAGTATGATCAGCCAGGTAAAGTTCTCAAAGGTAGGTATATGCACTGAAGCGTATAACGCATAAGTGTACCGTTGCATAGGGACAGGTATATACATGTAAAATAAACTAGTCGCGTGATGACATGTATTTCTATCTAAACGATAGAGTGCTGAAGGCAAATAAGAGCTGGATTAAAGCAAACAAAAAACACTAGGGGACAGGCGGGTGAAAACTTGAAACGGTACTTAAACAGAATGTCATACAGTTTAGATCTAGATTAGACCTGACTTAAGTCGGGCCTGATCCTGGTCCAAAAAGTTTGCAATAGAAATACATAGGCTGTATTACATATATATAAAAGCAAAATGATATATTTCGAAAAGTGTTGAACAATATGGCTCCAGATCAAGTGTGACACTAGTCAGGCCTGATCTGGGTCCAAACTGTTTGTATAAAAAATGGGCTCAGGTAAGATGACATGTATGTAGATTGGTAAGTGTTAAAAGGTTCAAGTATCATGGCTCCAGATAACGTGACATTTCATGACATATGGTATGTATATACAAAGAATATGTGTTATAGGGTGTCAAAACAATATGGCTCCAAACCAGGTGCGACATTTTGTCAGGCCTGATCTGGGACCAAACGTTTTGTTAAGAATAATTCAGATAAGATGACAAAAGGATGATAAACATGTATATACAAGGAGGTAAGTATCAGGGTAAGTCAAGACAAAATGGCTCCAGATCAGGTGCGACAATATGTCGAGCCTGATCTGGACCCAGACTGCATAGAGTATGGTCAAGAAAATAACGCTGAACTATTTAGAGGGACATTGGTTATAATATACAAAGGGGATAGAGTGACTTTAGTAGTCAGCAAATGTACATAGCAGGAAAAAAGGCTAATTTTGTACATGTAACAAACGATATCTTTTGACAGTACTATACACAGTGGGTTTAGAATGAGCCTAGATAAGAAGACAATGAAATTATAAACATGTATATATACACAATATGGTAAGTATTGAAGAAAGCCAAACATTTTGGTTCCAGATCAGGTGTGACATTTTGCCAGACCTGATCTGGTTTCAAACTGTTAGTAAAAGGAGTCGAGGTAATAAACATGTATGCATATACAAGATGATAAGTATTTGAGTCATCAATAGGGCTCCAGATCAGGTGTGACATTTTGCCAGACCTGATCTGGGTTCAAACTGTTAGTAAAAAGAGTCAGATAAGATGAAATGAAGTGATAAACATGTTTGCATATACAAGATGATAAGTATTTGAGTCATCAAACAATATGGATCCAGATCAGGTGTGACATTTTGCCAGACCTGATCTGGGTTCAAAACTGTTAGTAAAAAGAGCTAGATAAGAAGACAAAGAGGTGATAAACATGTTTGCATATACAAGATGATAAGTAATTGAGATCATCAAACAATATTGATCCATATCAGATGTGACATTTTGCCAGACTTGATCTGGATTCAAACTGTTAATAAAAAAGCCAAATAAGAAGATAATGAGGTGAAAAACATGTTCGCAAGATGATAAGTATTTGAGATCATCAAACAATATGGATCCAGATCAGGTGTGACATTTTGCCAGACCTGATCTGGGTTCAAAATGTTAGTAAAAGAGCCACAAAAAAAATATATCATACTGTAAATATTTATCTGACAAGACAGGCAATTGAGGCCAATTGCCTTTGGGAAGTACCCAATCAGCAGGCTATCTCATGTCGGAAGTCCGGTCCATTTCTGTTATCAACCAGGGCAAATCATTACCAAAATCAAAGTCAGTTCTACAGTCCTAGTTATTGGGAGTTTAAAAAAAAAGGTTGTTAGAAGTTGTCATTCAAGGGAGGCTGGGACCCGCCTTGTAGAGAAGTAGGCCTAGTCCTCACCGTCTTGCCAACGGGAACCCGGGGCGAACTCTCTACAGGATCCCTACCTCTCTTGGGGGCTCTTTCAAATTCAACATCCATGTTGTCCTGTTTTGGCTTATCCCTTTGCCAATAAGGCACATTATCCTTTTGATGCTGACTTAACTGACTAGACCATTCTCCTTTCTTAGGCTGATTAGACTGGGTGGAGGACTGTTCCCTCACAGAAGCCACCTGCTTTGGAGCACCTGTCTCCTTATTAGGAGTAGCAGTCATATCTGCTGAAGCTGATGCTTCAGAAGACTGACCGCTCAGGGCCCCAGGAGCAGGCGTCTGAGAGGGAGCAGCGGTCGAAGTTCCAGCAGGTCTTACATTCCTTTTCATTTTGGGACATTCACTCCTAATATGACCTGTGCATCTGCAGCTCAGACAAAATGGCAGTCTTCCTGCCATCGTGACCAAGATGGAGTGCCCTGTTTTGAACTGAATTAGGTGGGGTATGTCTTGCTTTCTTTTCTCATCAACTTCCATAATAACTTCACGTACGCCAGTGTATATTTCAAACTTCTCATGAAAGGTTTTCAACATTCTAACATTTAGAACTTTGCCATAGGCACCAAAAATCTCCTTCAGCAATGAGTTGTCATATTGAATTGGCAACCAATGAACTCTCACTGTCAAAAATACCCTAGACATGTGAGAAATAATCATCATATCATCACCAACTTTAAATCTTTGCATTTCCAGCAGCTTCTGAACGGTGTCATCATAAGTACAAAGAAGGTTAAATGCATTTCTAAAATCACCAACCTTGAAAACAGCCTGTACTTCTTCTGGCTTGATTCCAGCTTCACTTAAACCATTGAGAACATCACCATAGCTTGGAAACCATCCCTTTCTTTCCTTCCCTGTTAACCTCAACATCTTCTTAGCTTTCTCCGCATTCACAAAATCAGCCTCTTCGCCATCATAATTCAAAACTAAATCTGCCATTTTACTTTGAAAAATAGAAAACAATAAATATATTTAATCACTGTTTCCTCTGTACCAGGTAAGTATGCTTGGACAGCGAAGGCCGTGCCTCTTAAAGCAAAAGGATCTCAATTCAAAGTGGTGTGGCGCCACCAGCTCCCAGCGCACGCTTCCACACGGCTCCCTCGCGCAGCTGCACGCCATGCACGTGCTCCACGCCATGCACGTGCTCCACGAGCCTCTCCTCCAAGCAGCACGAACGAAATCCCACCTGCAGCTCGCACAATATAAAGGAGGCGCACATTCAGCCTGAAAAACAAGGACATACGCGATTAAGCACACAGGCAACGTCGCACATACGTTTCTGACATTCAACGTTTACATTGAGAAAGGGCGACAACTCTCCCTTTCAGCAACTGCAAATGCTACCTACTAGCCCACATTCAACCTGCCTGTCGTGGCGTGATCTGATCTGCGCGAATTTCGGGATTCCTTGGGGATTTTGGAAGGGTTTCTGTTCTGCAATGTCTTTGTTTCAGGGGTTAGCGCGTACGCAGACCCCCACACTTATAAATTGCGTACCCGAGTTGTCCACATTTGGGACAATCGCAGTCGTCAGCCCAACCGAAGTGCAATGGAAGGGCCTCCTGCTGGAGGAACCGCCTTAAATTTAATATAGTATTTACAATAAAAACCGGTGGGGTGTAAAAGCCCCACACGGCCGGTACCTTTAGCATGCATATACAATGATTGAAACCCTTAAAAAAGACCTATGAAAAGACTTTATACATCGAAATATGAAAGATAAAAAATTTTATAGAGAAGTAATTGAAAAAGACCTAGATAGAAATTATTTAAAATATCTTGCAAGGAAAGAAAAGGAAAGGATAGATATGACTTTTATGGCAGATTGAATCCCTTAATATGCACTATGGCGGCATATATTCAACAATAGATAAATTGCATTGCGTTTTCACAAACCTAAACCTTAAAAGGTACCGTGTGTTAGTATTTGAGATTACTTGACCACATACTAAATATTTTATACATTTGTATTTATGTTTTGCCAGTCTATTAGGTAAAAAAAGAAAAAATCTTAGGAAAAAATGTTCTGCCTTTCCATGTGTCCCTGGTCATGACACGAGCGTTGTGCACCTCATGCACAAGGCTAGAGCCAGTGACCAAGTTCACATTTCAACCTGGGTCAGCCTTTAGTATGGGATATATGTAGAATCTTTTCATATAATGTGGTATAAGCATAATATATACAACAACGGACATTGATCACAGAGGGCAAATGGGAGAGTTGGACTTGGGTCGCTCACTATTCTGGGCGAAAGACAAGAACCACTCACACATCCAAGAGACGAGGGCTCGGGTTCCCTCCCCACTTGGGCGTGGGAGTATTAAAAGGATATCCATATTTATTAACCTAATTGTGTTGTGCAGGTATAATTCAAAATTATCTTAGTCTGTAGTCAAGTAAGAGCTCTACATATATAGTTAGTACAATACAATGAATATTCACAAATGAAATGACAATTCTTTACTGTTCAAACAGCAACTGCAGTCTGAAAATAGAAAGACTAGTTTAAAACATGTACAAGGTTATTTTCCATAATATAAACAAAATGACAATATAAATTGTAAGTACCAGAGGAGATAATGGCTAAATTATCCGTAGTTTGGACTGAGATGAGTTCTGACATATTGTCAGGTCTGACCTCTGTCCAAAATACTAGTAATTCTCATAAGTAGATGATTAAAGTCACGATTTAAGTTAATCTGTGTTAACATATGCCTCTTTCCCATACAAGCATATAGTCTTTTCTTTGGAACAAAAACAAACAGTGCAGATCCAGATTAGCCACTACATAACGCAGCATCCAATCAGGCTCTCCACTGTTTGCTTATATAATGTTATATTAATTTTGGATGAAAAGAAAAATCTAAGAATGGGTAATGGACAATCTATTTGGCTTGAAGGGGTAAAAAGAATAACAAATTTTAAAGTGAACAATAAACGAAATGAAAGGTGTATTTGCTTTGTTTAATAGGCTGTGGACGAAAGAAACCAGTGCAAACCAGGAGGAGACGTTAGCTAGGTCCACATCTCATCTAGTCTGTACTGCTTGCAATATTTATAAGTTATTGATTTTCTATCATTGTTTTTTGGAAATATTTTCTTATATCCAAAATGGGGTCAAAACTTATTGTATCAGAAACAATTTCAATGCTGCAAAATCCTGAAGAAACCCAAGTATCAAAAAAGTCGTCCGCCATCAATCTTTCCTTATCAACCAGAATTCTAAATTTGATTTTATTTAAAAATTTTGAAACCACACCCAAACTAGTTATTGTTTTTAATTCGTGTTTAGCTAAATTTCTATTTGTCCAAATGATATGCCTGGACTCTGTAAGAAGAATTAATGCTACTTGTTTTTTGAATTTTGGAAGTTGAGGCAATACAAAATATCTAAAAGTTTTTTCTGAAAGTGAAATTTTGTTTTGGCTAAGCTTCTTTAACATAAACAATACAATTTTATTTAGGGGTAAGAAGACATTACATTCCAAAAACAGGTGAGTAACAGTTTCTATTTTATCACATAAGGGGCAAGTCTTAATTTTTGAAATATGTTTATGGTAAAGATAATAATTAACATATATAACATCATGAGTTAATTTCCAAAATGTATTACGGACATCAGGGTCAATATATGGCAAACTAATACTTTTCCAAATAGGCTTAAAATCTATATATGGGCACAATTTTTCTATTTTTGGCTGTATGCAAATGTCTTGTAATAATGTTTTGTATATGTGTTTCTTGTGAAATGAGTTAAAATCAATGTCTTCATTTGTATGTGTGAAATTGTCAAAAATTGATAAACATGTTTTGTAAAATATAGGAATGTATTCACTATGGGGAACGCTGTTACTAGCAAAGGCTGGGTTAAACTTTCTAAGTTGCAAACCTATCCAATATTTAGCAAAGAAGGTCAAGTTAGCGTTATGGTTATTTATAACTTCTGCAAATGATTTAAGTATATCGAATGGCACTTAAGTTTCACACATGGAACATTCAATCCTCCTTGATTAAAATCTAGATATAAGGTTTTTCTGGCCACAGGTTCAAATGTAGAGCTCCAAATAAATCTAAAGAATCGTCTTTCAAAAAGTGTGAGATAGTGAGAAGGAATTGGGTTACAAGTAGCATAATACAATATTTTACTAAGACACAGAGAATTCAAAACTGTTGATTTCCCTTTAAAAGAAAGTTTCATTGAAGTCCAAAGGTTAAGGGTTTTATCAATTTTCACATATATTTTCGACCATATATCATTACTGAAACCTGATCCAAAAAAGTAACCAAGAATTTTATGATGGTCAATCCAACTGATGCCAAAAGGGTGATCAGATCTTGTTTTCCATTTACCAAGGTACATCCGTTTCGATTTTTCATAATTGATTTTCGCTCCAGATATTTGTCCAAACAGTTTGACCCAGTGTAAGTATTTTCGAATAGAGGAGTCAGTGGTCAAAAAAGCAGTACTATCATCTGCAAACAAACTTAGTTTCACCTGAGAAGTTGTACCTGGCATGTTGATACCTTTGATATCATCCAAGTTTCTAATCTTATGCGCAAAAGGTTCAAAACAAATGACATATAGGGGCATAGATAGGGAACAACCCTGCCGAACGCCTCTCTTAATTGGAAAAGCCTGAGATATGTGATTATTTACAATGACTGAAGAAGAAATATCATTATATAGAAGCTTGACCCATTTTATAAAGTTACTATTAAATCCAAACGCTGTCAAAGCATCAAACATATATGACCTAGATACTCTATCAAAAGCTTTTTCTTGGTCCAAACAAATAAACGAAGCTGCCAAGTTTTTCTGATCAACGTAATCTACAATGTTCCGTATCAAATGAAGGTTATCAAAAATTGATCGTCCTTTCACAGAGCAAGTTTGATCTATGCCAATGATTTTTGGTAGCACTTTCCCAAGTCGAACTGTAATTATTTTCGAAATGATTTTGTAATCAATATTCAAAAGTGAGATGGGCCTATAGCATTTCATTTCTTCTGACCTAGTTTCATCTTTGCAAATCAAAGTAATATATGACAATTTCTGAGTTTCAGATAATTCTCCAGTTTCATAAGCTAAATTTATAATTTTACAAAGAACATCACCAAATAGATGAAAGAATTTCAAATAGAAGGCGTTTGTTAGACCGTCACTACCAGGAGATTTATTGGGCTTCATTTCTTTAAGGGCATGTAAAATTTCATCTTTTTCTATTTTCTTTTCCAGGAAGAGATTATCGGAGTGGTCAATCTTGGGCAAATCATCAAAGAAAAGGGAGTTTAAAGATGAGTCAACAGGTTCTTCACTATACAGAGTTTCATAAAAGGATCTAAAGCAGGTAAGTATGTCTTTTGAGTTATTATATGTGTTTGTGTTGTGTTGTATTGTTTTTATTGTTTTGTTTTTGCTTAGTGTTGCTTCTTTTTGAAAAAAATATGCACTAGGTTTTTCATTTTCTTGTATAGATTGAGTTTTGCTACGGATCATTGAACCTCTTAGAATGTTATCTTCTATTTCTTTTACTCTAAGTTTGATGTCATTGAATATATGTAGGTCAGATGTAGATTCTAAATCAAGTGTTGAATATTGCTTTTTAAGTTTTTTAAATTCACCAAATTGTTCCTTGTTTTTTGATTTGCTGTAGTCAATGCAAAATATTTTTATTTGATATTTCATATGATCCCACCATTTCAAAGTTATTTCCTTAGTTTCAGAAATGAATTTCCAAAATTTTTCAAAATAATTTAAGAAGTTGATGTCATCCAATAACTGATCATTGAATTTCCAATAGGATTCACCAATGTCTATTCCAGAGTTTGCAGTCAAAGTCATTTTGATAAAACTATGGTCCGAACATACACAAGGTATAGTGTCAAAAGTATTGATTGAGTTACACATATATTTTGAAATATAAAATCTGTCGATCCTAGTGCCAATCATATCATAGTTTGGTTTATCATTCCCAGTTGCAACATTTGATCTAGTCCAAGTTACAGATTTCTTATTAGGGTTTATGTGTCGAAAGCAGTCTGTTAAATCAAATTTATCAACAATAGTTTTAAAAGTTTTAGAGCCAATGGTACCTTTCTGTAGATTGCCACCAAGTTTGTCCAAGTTTGGATCCAATATAAAATTAAAATCACCGCCAATGATAACATTTTTTGCTCCAGTTATGTGCTGTGAGAAAGAGTTCAGAAATTCAAATCGTTCAGCAGATTCACTTGGAAAGTATGCATTAACAATTCTGAAGTTTTCAAACCCATCAGTGGTAAAGTCTAAATGGATTACTCTACCATAAAAATCTGAGTGAAATTTTTCAATCTGGATGTTATCTTTAATAAGAAGTATTGCAACACCACAAGAATCACTTCTGCCAAAGTTCCATATGATTTTATTTTCCAATTCTAAAGTTTTTTCAATAGATTTTGCCAAACGTAAGTTATCAACAAAAGTTTCTTGCATTAATAATATATCAATATTGTTCTGTTCTATAAACTGTTTTATCAATCTGTGTTTATAGTTGGATCTAAACCCATTTATATTAATGCTTGAAATATTCAAATCCATTGTACTGATTGATATTGTATGCCAAGCATATATAAAAGACAAAGTTTCAAACTACAGCACAATAAGGGATACGAATAAACAGTCAGATAATAGAGCATATGGAAGTTGTAACAATATGTGATAATAATAATTATAATAATAATAATAATAATAATAATAATTATTGTGTTTGTGGACAGTATAAGTGGTAGTATTGCATGTATAGATGGTGATGCAAGTAGTTGTTGTTGGATTATCATATTTTCAAACAATATTGGATCCAGATCAGCTCCACAAAAATGTTGAGTCTGATCTGAGTCCAAACCATTTGTAAATGTTGTCGGCATAAAAAATATGAGCACGATGAAAATTATTTGTTGGAAAAGTAATAGTGTTGACCGTGATAAGGGCCAATGTATATATATGGGATTTGTAGGTTTGTGCATATATAGGTGAAGATGATGATGATAATAATGATGATAATATATATACATGTATATACAATATGATTGAGGGTTTGTGGTGGAAGTGTCAGGAAAGTGTCCATTGAAAATCATCCAGCTAAGCAAGATCAACATAAGATGAATAATAAGGTAAATACGGTACAGTATAGCACATATTTTTAGTCTTAGTGCTGTACAGATCTGCAAAATATATAGACAGAAGTTTAGAGTCTGTACTGGTAAGAAGGTGTTTTTAGAAACAGCATTCAATCTTAGATTCATCGCAATATATGAAATTATGGGGAAATATATGCTATGAGTGTATGTTTGCCAAATATAGCATAATCTCCAAGGTATAAATTTAACAGGACTAAGGTGCATACAAACTAACCAAGGTAGTTGTCGGTATAAAATACTCAGCAGGAACAAGGTAAGTAACATACAGTCGACAAGAGATTTTTCCAATACTACATATCGTTCAGATTTATCGTCTGCTTTTAGAGCGAATTGAGACGATTTTATACACCAAAAATACGCCCAGGTAAACCAGTAAATCGATGAAACAGTGTAGCGCTTAATCAGGCGTTTAGCGAGTGCAGGGTTCAAAATATACATGAGGTGTAAAAATAGTTTATGTAAACCAAAGTGTGGCGTGATCACGTAGCTACTAAGTGTATATACATGTACTGGTAATGTATCTAAGGTTGTTTGATATGAGGCGTTAAACAGGTACATGTATATCCATCTCAATCTGTGTGAAAGCAATATAAGAAGTTTATGTCCAAGTATATTGGGTCCCAAACTTATTAGCTCTAAGAAGGACGAAAAACATTTGAGCTTGAGGATAAAGCCAGTTACACAGGCAAAAAGACTGAAATATAGATAATGAGGGATGAAACATCTCTGCGCATGGTATGAGTTGAGAAAAACTTTGTAATAGGGAGTGGTTGGAGTTTGTTTAACTAGATATGGTGACGGGAGCATTAGGGACATTAGATTTTTATAAGACGGGAGCATTTGGGACATGGAATGGCTATGAGAATATATATGGTTGTGTAATGTGGGATAATGGCTATAGGAACCAAAATCAGTACGGGGTGGAGCTATATTGGGATTGAAAATGGTATATATGGAAAAATAAATAACACAATACATAATACATATATTTAAACAGGCAAAAGCATGTATGAAACAAAGAAATACAAACCAGGCAATCAAAAACATTGAGATTGCCGTATAACCATTGATCTTTCTCACAGTCGGGGGCCATTTCCAGGTCACACATGCCGGACAAGGATTTGCCATTCCATAATCTAAATACTCATAATCGGTCAGTCGGTCCATTTTGAAATTACATATTTTTATTGAGTACTCTGGAGCTAGCCATTAAAAATTCATAATGATTGGTATGATCCAGAGAAGGTGGAGGGGGGACCTCAGACTGGGACGCTCTCGCCGTCTTATTTGGCGTAAACCAGCCGTCATCAGTCTCAGATTCCCTCTCCCTCTTCGAACTGGGCTGTTCCATTTCAATAGAATCAGTCAGCTGTTCCTGCGACCCCCTGCCAACAGCACCAACCTCCCCAGATCCCACAGCTGTGGGTGCTGGTGTGCTATCTGGGTTCGGAATATCGTTCCCAGAACGCACATCAGGCTGAGGAGGGGGGGCATCAGGCCGGGTCACAGCAACAGCCGGGATGCTTCTAGTATGTAGAACTTGTGCATAATTTAGTCTTCCCGGACATCGAGATCTAATATGACCAGTGCAGTTACAACGAAGACAATAGGGTGGCCGGCCAGGTATGGTCAACAAGATACTCTGGCCAGAGTTAAAATTAACTAGATGGGGGATAATGTGCTTTCTAAACTCATCTGTTTTGAGTTTAACCTCCCTGCTTCCATTGAATGTAGTGATCTTAGCATGGGCTGTCTTCATCATCCTTATATCCAACACTTCACCATATTTGGAGAACAGCTCATACAATATACTGCTATCGTAGTAAATGGGGAGCCAGTGTACACGAACAGTGACCACTTGCTCTGCCATTTTCATTATGTCATATATCATATTCCCTGCCTTCAAGCTGGCTGTCTCAATAAATGGTTGGATTGAATCGTCATACTTGAGCAGAATGGAGAAAGAGTTATCTGTAGGGCTTACCTTGAATATGCCCTCTATTTCAGCTGTTGGTACTCCAACCTGTTCTATAGCATCCAGTAATTCGCCATAGCTAGCTCCTCTTCCGCTCTCCCTGGGGACAAGCCTCACAGTCCGCTCCATCTTATCAACGTTGATGTATTCAGTCTCCTGACAATCAAACTTAATAACAGGTTCCATCCTTGACAATTTAAAGTACTAACAACCGTTAGATAATACACCAAGAGGAAACACAAAGGTTTCCTCTGTACCAGGTAAGTATGCTTGGACAGCGAAGGCCGTGCCTCTTAAAGCACAAGGATCTCAATTCAAAGTGGTGTGGCGCCACCAGCTCCCAGCGCACGCTTCCACACGGCTCCCTCGCGCAGCTGCACGCCATGCACGTGCTCCACGCCATGCACGTGCTCCACGAGCCTCTCCTCCAAGCAGCACGAACGAAATCCCACCTGCAGCTCGCACAATATAAAGGAGGCGCACATTCAGCCTGAAAAACAAGGACATAAGCGATTAAGCACACAGGCAACGTCGCACATACGTTTCTGACATTCATCGTTTACATTGAGAAAGGGCGACAACTCTCCCTTTCAGCAGCTGCAACTGCAAATGCTACCTACTAGCCCACATTCAACCTGCCTGTCGTGGCGTGATCTGATCTGCGCGAATTTCGGGATTCCTTTGGGATTTTGGAAGGGTTTCTGTTCTGCAATGTCTTTGTTACAGGGGTTAGCGCGTACGCAGACCCCCACACTAATAAATTGCGTACCCGAGTTGTCCACATTTGGGACAATCGCAGCCGTCAGCCCAACCGAAGTGCAATGGAAGGGCCTCCTGCTGGAGGAACCGCCTTTTTTGTTTTTCATAAATTTTAATTAAATATTTACAATAAAAACCGGTGGGCTGTAGGGCCCCACACGGCCGGTACCTTTAGCATGCAAATACAATAATTGAGTCCCTTAAAAAGGCTATGAAAAAACTTTATACATCGAAATATGAAAGATAAAAACTACATTTAAAGAGAAAATTAATTGTAAAAAGACCTAGATAGAGAAATTATTTGAAATACTGCAAGGAAAGAAATAGAAAGGATAGTTATAACTTTATTTGCAGATTGAATCCCTTAATATGCACTATGACGGCATATATTTAACAAATGATAGATTGAATTGCGGTTTTACAAACCTAGCCTTAAAAGGTACCGTTTATTAGTAATTGAGAAGACTTGACAACAGATATATTTTATTATTTGCTATTTGAGATTTTGACAGTCCAAAAAAAGGAGAAAAACAACTCTTTCAGAAAAAATGTTCTGTCTTTACATACATACAAAGTCATGACATGAGCGTTGCGGAGCTCATATACAAGTCTCATGCCATTGACTCTGCAGATATACAAAACTGGGAAAGGCTTGAAATGATCAATATAAAGGAAAATAATATAATGTTAGATTAAGCATGGTATAACAGACGACAATCGACTAAGATCACAAGGACAATGGGGAAAATGGTCTGGGGTCGCTCACAAAGGGAGTAAAGACAAGAAACTGCTCACACACCCAAATGACGAAGGATCGGGTTCCCTCCCCACTTGGGTGCGGGAGCATACATTAATATTCTGTTATCATTTTATCATATATTAAAGTCAAAATATGGTAACGGATGCATTTTCTAGAATATTTTCATACACTGTAGTCAAGTCAGAGCTCTACATATATGATTAGTATTATACAAGAAATATGCAAAATACAGAAATGACAAATCTTTATACATTCAGACAGCAGCAGCAGTCTGAAAAAGAAAAACTATATTAATACATGTACATGGTTTTATAATCAGTGTGACTGGGTATCAGAATGTCATACAGTTTACACTGTTTGGATTATTAATGGGAAGTTTTAGGGCATATACGGTTTGTGGGGGAAGGAAAAATGTATTAGTCTAGAAAGTACGGTGTGTGAGGAATATATAACAGGCAGAGAAAGCATGGGTTGTGGATTATTGGGAGGGGTCAAAAACAATATATGGATAGACTCATAGGGGTATGTATGGTATATTATAAGAGTTATAAGGGTATGTAATAAGAAATGAAAAGAAAACAAAAGAAAGGAATAATCAGTTTTAGAGCATGTACAGGGGCATCAGAAATGTCAAACATTTTAGACCCAGATCAGACCCGACTTAAGTCGGGCCTGATCCTAGTCTGAAATGTTTGCAATAAAATTCCAAGTGAAATTGAAAACATTGCTTAAGGGTATGCTTTTTATTAGTTATGGGAGGTTTTAGGGCATATACGGTATGTATGGGGATGGGAGATGGGTATTAAGTTAGAAAGCAGGGTGTGGGAGGAATACATAAAAGGCCATGAATGCATGGGTTGTGGATTAGTGGGAGGGGTTAAAAAGGATATTGATATACTATGCTTGTGAGGGTATGTATGGTAAGATATATAAGAGCTATAAGGGTATGAAGTAAGAAATTAAAAGAAAATATGAAAAGGATAAATTATTTTAGTGCATGTATAATCTTATTTAAAAAAGCATGACTGCGACTTCAGCAATCAATTAAAACCAGACAAGCTGCCACCAGAATGGGGCAGCTCACCAGGGTCTACACTGCTTACTGATATGAAAGTTGAGTATAACTGGGGAAATAATAAGGTATATACGGTAAGAAATTTTATGATGAGTAAGTAGCTGTATTATCATAAGGACAAAGCTAGTAAACATATTCAGCAGGTATACGGTAAATGAGTTCACAGGACAAGCGATAAAAATTTTCCAATACTTCATGTATATATGAGGTAAAAAAGAAATCGTCTGATTTACGCTTCTAAAGCGTACACAATACACCTTGTTTAGGTTGGGTAAAGACTATAAATCGATATACACATGGAAGAGTATGATCAGCCAGGTAAAGTTCTCAAAGGTAGGTATATGCACTGAAGCGTATAACGCATAAGTGTACCGTTGCATAGGGACAGGTATATACATGTAAAATAAACTAGTCGCGTGATGACATGTATTTATATCTAAACGATAGAGTGCTGAAGGCAAATAAGAGCTGGATTAAAGCAAACAAAAAACACTAGGGGACAGGCGGGTGAAAACTTGAAACGGTACTTAAACAGAATGTCATACAGTTTAGATCTAGATTAGACCTGACTTAAGTCGAGCCTGATCCTGGTCCAAAAAGTTTGCAATAGAAATACATAGGCTGTATTACATATATATAAAAGCAAAATGATATATTTCGAAAAGTGTTGAACAATATGGCTCCAGATCAAGTGTGACACTAGTCAGGCCTGATCTGGGTCCAAACTGTTTGTATAAAAAATGGGCTCAGGTAAGATGACATGTATGTAGATCGGTAAGTGTTAAAAGGTTCAAGTATCATGGCTCCAGATAACGTGACATTTCATGACATATGGTATGTATATACAAAGAATATGTGTTATAGGGTGTCAAAACAATATGGCTCCAAACCAGGTGCGACATTTTGTCAGGCCTGATCTGGGACCAAACGTTTTGTTAAGAATAATCCAGATAAGATGACAAAAGGATGATAAACATGTATATACAAGGAGGTAAGTATCAGGGTAAGTCAAGACAAAATGGCTCCAGATCAGGTGCGACAATATGTCGAGCCTGATCTGGACCCAGACTGCATAGAGTATGGTCAAGAAAATAACGCTGAACTATTTAGAGGGACATTGGTTATAATATACAAAGGGGATAGAGTGACTTTAGTAGTCAGCAAATGTACATAGCAGGAAAAAAGGCTAATTTTGTACATGTAACAAACGATATCTTTTGACAGTACTATACACAGTGGATTTAGAATGAGCCTAGATAAGAAGACAATGAAATTATAAACATGTATATATACACAATATGGTAAGTATTGAAGAAAGCCAAACATTTTGGTTCCAGATCAGGTGTGACATTTTGCCAGACCTGATCTGGTTTCAAACTGTTAGTAAAAGGAGTCGAGGTAATAAACATGTATGCATATACAAGATGATAAGTATTTGAGTCATCAATAGGGCTCCAGATCAGGTGTGACATTTTGCCAGACCTGATCTGGGTTCAAACTGTTAGTAAAAAGAGTCAGATAAGATGAAATGAAGTGATAAACATGTTTGCATATACAAGATGATAAGTATTTGAGTCATCAAACAATATGGATCCAGATCAGGTGTGACATTTTGCCAGACCTGATCTGGGTTCAAAACTGTTAGTAAAAAGAGCTAGATAAGAAGACAAAGAGGTGATAAACATGTTTGCATATACAAGATGATAAGTAATTGAGATCATCAAACAATATGGATCCATATCAGGTGTGACATTTTGCCAGACTTGATCTGGATTCAAACTGTTAATAAAAAAGCCAAATAAGAAGATAATGAGGTGAAAAACATGTTTGCAAGATGATAAGTATTTGAGATCATCAAACAATATGGATCCAGATCAGGTGTGACATTTTGCCAGACCTGATCTGGGTTCAAAATGTTAGTAAAAGAGCCACAAAAAAATATATCATACTGTAAATATTTATCTGACAAGACAGGCAATTGAGGCCAATTGCCTTTGGGAAGTACCCAATCAGCAGGCTATCTCATGTCGGAAGTCCGGTCCATTTCTGTTATCAACCAGGGCAAATCATTACCAAAATCAAAGTCAGTTCTACAGTCCTAGTTATTGGGAGTTTAAAAAAAAAGGTTGTTAGAAGTTGTCATTCAAGGGAGGCTGGGACCCGCCTTGTAGAGAAGTAGGCCCAGTCCTCACCGTCTTGCCAACGGGAACCCGGGGCGAACTCTCTACAGGATCCCTACCTCTCTTGGGGGCTCTTTCAAATTCAACATCCATGTTGTCCTGTTTTGGCTTATCCCTTTGCCAATAAGGCACATTATCCTTTTGATGCTGACTTAACTGACTAGACCATTCTCCTTTCTTAGGCTGATTAGACTGGGTGGAGGACTGTTCCCTCACAGAAGCCACCTGCTTCGGAGCACCTGTCTCCTTATTAGGAGTAGCAGTCATATCTGCTGAAGCTGATGCTTCAGAAGACTGACCGCTCAGGGCCCCAGGAGCAGGCGTCTGAGAGGGAGCAGCGGTCGAAGTTCCTGCAGGTCTTACATTCCTTTTCATTTTGGGACATTCACTCCTAATATGACCTGTGCATCTGCAGCTCAGACAAAATGGCAGTCTTCCTGCCATCGTGACCAAGATGGAGTGCCCTGTTTTGAACTGAATTAGGTGGGGTATGTCTTGCTTTCTTTTCTCATCAACTTCCATAATAACTTCACGTACGCCAGTGTATATTTCAAACTTCTCATGAAAGGTTTTCAACATTCTAACATTTAGAACTTTGCCATAGGCACCAAAAATCTCCTTCAGCAATGAGTTGTCATATTGAATTGGCAACCAATGAACTCTCACTGTCAAAAATACCCTAGACATGTGAGAAATAATCATCATATCATCACCAACTTTAAATCTTTGCATTTCCAGCAGCTTCTGAACGGTGTCATTATAAGTACAAAGAAGGTTAAATGCATTTCTAAAATCACCAACCTTGAAAACAGCCTGTACTTCTTCTGGCTTGATTCCAGCTTCACTTAAACCATTGAGAACATCACCATAGCTTGGAAACCATCCCTTTCTTTCCTTCCCTGTTAACCTCAACATCTTCTTAGCTTTCTCCGCATTCACAAAATCAGCCTCTTCGCCATCATAATTCAAAACTAAATCTGCCATTTTACTTTGAAAAATAGAAAACAATAAATATATTTAATCACTGTTTCCTCTGTACCAGGTAAGTATGCTTGGACAGCGAAGGCCGTGCCTCTTAAAGCACAAGGATCTCAATTCAAAGTGGTGTGGCGCCACCAGCTCCCAGCGCACGCTTCCACACGGCTCCCTCGCGCAGCTGCACGCCATGCACGTGCTCCACGCCATGCACGTGCTCCACGAGCCTCTCCTCCAAGCAGCACGAACGAAATCCCACCTGCAGCTCGCACAATATAAAGGAGGCACACATTCAGCCTGAAAAACAAGGACATACGCGATTAAGCACACAGGCAACGTCGCACATACGTTTCTGACATTCAACGTTTACATTGAGAAAGGGCGACAACTCTCCCTTTCAGCAGCTGCAACTGCAAATGCTACCTACTAGCCCACATTCAACCTGCCTGTCGTGGCGTGATCTGATCTGCGCGAATTTCGGGATTCCTTGGGGATTTTGGAAGGGTTTCTGTTCTGCAATGTCTTTGTTTCAGGGGTTAGCGCGTACGCAGACCCCCACACTTATAAATTGCGTACCCGAGTTGTCCACATTTGGGACAATCGCAGCCGTCAGCCCAACCGAAGTGCAATGGAAGGGCCTCCTGCTGGAGGAACCGCCTTTTTTTGTTTTTCATAAATTTAATATAGTATTTACAATAAAAACCGGTGGGGTGTAAAAGCCCCACACGGCCGGTACCTTTAGCATGCATATACAATGATTGAAACCCTTAAAAAGACCTATGAAAAAACTTTATACATCGAAATATGAAAGATAAAAAATGTTATAGAGAAGTAATTGAAAAAGACTTAGATAGAAATTATTTGAAATATCTTGCAAGGAAAGAAAAAGAAAATGATAGATATGACTTTTATGGCAAATTGAATCCCTTAATATGCACTATGGCGGCATATATTCAACAATAGATAAATTGCATTGCGTTTTCACAAACCTAAACCTTAAAAGGTACCGTGTGTTAGTATTTGAGATTACTTGACCACATACTAAATATTTTATACATTTGTATTTATGTTTTGCCAGTCTATTAGGTAAAAAAAAAGAGAAAATCTTAGGAAAAAATGTTCTGCCTTCCATGTGTCCCTGGTCATGACACGAGTGTTGTGCACCTCGTGCACAAGGCTAGAGCCAGTGACCAAGTTCACATTTCAACCTGGGTCAGCCTTTAGTATGGGATATATGTAGAATATTTTCATACAATGTGGTATAAGCATAATATATACAACGACGGACATTGATCACAGAGGGCAAAATGGGAGGGTTGGACTTGGGTCGCTCACTATTCTGGGGGAAAGACAAGAACCACTCACACATCCAAGAGACGAGGGCTCGGGTTCCCTCCCCACTTGGGCGTGGGAGTATTAAAAGGATATCCATATTTATTAACCTAATTGTGTTGTGCAGGTATAATTCAAAATTATCTTAGTCTGTAGTCAAGTAAGAGCTCTACATATATAGTTAGTACAATACAATGAATATTCACAAATGAAATGACAATTCTTTACTGTTCAGACAGCAACTGCAGTCTGAAAATAGAAAGACTAGTTTAAAACATGTACAAGATTATTTTCCATAATATAAACAAAATGACAATATAAATTGTAAGTATCAGAGGAGATAATGGCTAAATTACCCGTAGTTTGGACTGAGATGAGTTCTGACATATAGTCAGGTCTGACCTCTGTCCAAAATACTAGCAATTCTCATAAGTAGATGATTAAAGTCACGATTTAAGTTAATCCTATAGTCTTTTCTTTGGAACAAAAACAAACAGTGCAGATCCAGATTAGCCACTACATAACGCAGCATCCAATCAGGCTCTCCACTGTTTGCTTATATAATGTTATATTAATTTTGGATGAAAAGAAAAATCTAAGAATGGGTAATGGACAATCTATTTGGCTTGAAGGGGTAAAAAGAATAACAAATTTTAAAGTGAACAATAAACGAAATGAAAGGTGTATTTTGCTTTGTTTAATAGGTTGTGGACGAAAGAAACCAGTGCAAACCAGGAGGAGACGTCAGCTAGGTCCACATCTCATCTAGTCTGTACTGCTTGCAATATTTATAAGTTATTGATTTTCTATCATTGTTTTTTGGAAATATTTTCTTATATCCAAAATGGGGTCAAAACTTATTGTATCAGAAATAATTTCAATGCTGCAAAAGCCTGAAGAAACCCAAGTATCAAAAAAGTCGTCCGCCATCAATCTTTCCTTATCAACCAGAATTCTAAATTTGATTTTATTTAAAAATTTTGAAACCACACCAAAACTAGTTATTGTTTTTAATTCGTGTTTAGCTAAATTTCTATTTGTCCAAATGATATGCCTGGACTCTGTAAGAAGAATTAATGCTACTTGTTTTTTGAATTTTGGAAGTTGAGGCAATACAAAATATCTAAAAGTTTTTTCTGAAAGTGAAATTTTGTTTTGGCTAAGCTTCTTTAACATAAACAATACAATTTTATTTAGGGGTAAGAAGACATTTCATTCCAAAAACAGGTGAGTAACAGTTTCTGTTTTATCACATAAGGGGCAAGTCTTAATTTTTGAAATATGTTTATAGTAAAGATAATAATTAACATATATAACATCATGAATTAATTTCCAAAATGTATTACGGACATCAGGGTCAATATATGGCAAACTAATACTTTTCCAAATAGGCTTAAAATCTATATATGGGCACACTTTTTCTATTTTTGGCTGTATGCAAGTGTCTTGTAATAATGTTTTGTATATGTGTTTCTTGTGAAATGAGTTAAAATCAATGTCTTCATTTGTATGTGTGAAATTGTCAAAAATTGATAAACATGTTTTGTAAAATATAGGAATGTATTCACTATGGGGAACGCTGTTACTAGCAAAGGCTGGGTTAAACTTTCTAAGTTGCAAACCTATCCAATATTTAGCAAAGAAGGTCCAGTTAGCGTTATGGTTATTTATTAGCTTCTGCAAATGATTTAAGTATATCGAATGGCACTTAAGTTTCACACATGGAACATTCAATCCTCCTTGATTAAAATCTAGATATAAGGTTTTTCTGGCCACAGGTTCAAATGTAGAGCTCCAAATAAATCTAAAGAATCGTCTTTCAAAAAGTGTGAGATAGTGAGAAGGTATTGGGTTACAAGTAGCATAGTACAATATTTTACTAAGACACAGAGAATTCAAAACTGTTGATTTCCCTTTAAAAGAAAGTTTCCTTGAAGTCCAAAGGTTAAGGGTTTTATCAATTTTCACATATATTTTCGACCATATATCATCATTACTGAAACCTGATCCAAAAAAGTAACCAAGAATTTTATGATGGTCAATCCAACTGATGCCAAAAGGGTGATCAGATCTAGTTTTCCATTTACCAAGGTACATTCCTTTCGATTTTTCATAATTTATTTTTGCTCCAGATACCTGTCCAAAAAGTTTTACCCAATAGAAATATTTTCGAATGGAGGAATCAGATGTCAAAAGTGCTGTACTATCATCAGCATATAAACTAAGTTTCACTTCAGAACTAGAACCAGGTAATTTAATTCCTTTGATATCGTCCAAGTTTCTGATTTTGTGTGCAAAAGGTTCGAAACATATAACATACAGGGGCATTGATAAGGAGCAGCCCTGTCTTACACCTCGTTTGATTGGAAATGTATCAGATATATGATTGTTTACAATGACGGAAGAAGAAATGTCATTATAAAGAAGCTTGATCCATTTTAAGAAGTTTTCATTAAAGCCAAACGCTGTCAAAGTATCGAGCATATAAGATCTAGACACTCTATCAAAAGCTTTTTCTTGATCTAAGCAAATGAAAGAGGCTCCCAAGTTTTTCTGGTCGACATAATCTATTACATTACGTATTAAGTGAAGGTTGTCAAAAATTGAGCGACCTTTAACAGAACAAGTTTGATCAATGCCAATAATTTTAGGTAGAATATTTCCAAGCCGAATAGTAATGGTTTTGGAAATAATCTTATAATCAATGTTGAGAAGTGAAATAGGTCTGTAACATTTCATTTCATTAGCTCTAGTTTCATCTTTGCAAATCAGTGTGATGTATGATAGTTTCTGAGATTCAGATAATTCACCATTCTTGTATGCCAAGTTAATTATTTCACATAAAACGTCACCAAACAAGTGAAAGAATTTCAAATAGAAGGTATTTGTCAAACCATCACTACCAGGTGATTTATTGGATTTCATTTCTTTCAGGGCGTGCAAAATTTCATCTTTTTCTATTTTCTTTTCCAGGAACAGATTATCGGAGGGGCCTATCTGAGGAAGGCCATCAAAGAAGAGAGAATTTAAGGATGGGTCAACAGGTTCTTCATTATATAGGCTTTGGTAAAAGGATCGAAAAGAGGTAAGTATATCTTTGGAGTTATTGTATGTGTTGTTGTTGTGTTGTATTGTTTTTATTGTTTTTTGTTTGCCTTGAGATGCTTCTTTTTGAAAGAAGAATGTTGTTGGATTTTCATTACTTTCAATATTTTGTGTTTTGCTGCGAATAATTGTGCCTTTTAATATGTTATTTTCTATTTCTTTTACTTTTAGCTTAATATCATTATATATATGTAAGTCTGATTCAGATTGCAAATTTAAATGTGAGTATTGTTTTTTTAAGTGTTTTAATTCACCAAATTGTTTTCTGTTTTTTGATTTACTGTAGTCTATACAAAACAGTTTAATTTGAGTCTTAATATAATCCCACCATACTAAAGTTACATCTTTATTTTGTGTCAACATCTGCCAAAAGAATTCAAAGGATCTTACAAAATCATGGTCATCCAATAGTTGATCATTAAATTTCCAATAAGATTTGCCAATATCAATTCCACTGTCAGGAGCCAAGGTCATTTTAATAAAACTATGATCTGAACATGCACAGGGTAGTGTCTCAAAAGAAGATACCGAGTTACAAATTAGTTTTGAAGTGTAAAATCTATCAATTCTTGTGCCAACAAAATCATAATTTGATGTATCATTCCCAGTTGCAACATTTGATCTTGTCCAAGTTACTGCTTTTTTATTAGGGTTCAAATGTCGAAAACAGTCTGAAAGACTAAATTTTTGGGCAAGAGTTTTAAAGGTTTTTGACCCAACAGTGCCTTTGCTTAAGTTTCCGCCAATTTTGTCCAAATTTGGGTCCAATATAAAATTGAAATCACCACCAAGGATAATATTTTTTGCCCCAGATATGTATTGCGCAAAAGTATTTAGAAATTCTAGTCTATCTGAAGATTCACTCGGAAAATAAGCGTTAACAATCCTGAAGTTTTCAAACCCATCAGCGGCAAAGTCTAAACGAAACACTCTGCCGTAGAAGTCTAAGTGAAAATTTTCAATCTGAATATTATCCTTAATAAGAAGAATAGCCACTCCACATGAGTCAGCTCTACCAAAGTTCCAAATGATTTTATCTTCTAGTTCCAAAGTTCTTTCAATAGTTTTTGCCAATCGCATATTGTCAACAAAAGTTTCTTGGATCAATAAAATGTCAATCTTATTCTGATCTATAAACTGTTTTACCAATCGTTGTTTATAGTTGGATCTAAATCCGTTAATATTTATGCTAGAAATGTTCAAATCCATCTTGATATGAATATATGCTAATTATGTATATAGAATTCCAAGTTTCAAAACTACAGTAGTGGTAATAGAACGTGTATATAGTTATCAAAAAAGTGTAATAATAATAAAAATAATAATAATAATAATAATAATAGCAAAAGTATAAAATATAAACAAAAGAGTGTACAAATGTTTTGGGTCTTGATCTTGTTCCAAACCATTTGCAAGGAAAGTCAATTGCCTGGATATAATAATAATAATAATAATAATAATAATAATAGCATAAAATATAAGTTTTAGGGCATGCAGATGTTTTGATTCTAGAGCAGGCCCGACATTTAGTCGGACCTGGTCCTGGGCCAAAACATTTGCAAAGGATGTCAATTTGCAAAATAATAATAATAATAATAATAATAATAATAATAATTATAATAAATAATATTAATATTAAGATGCAAAAATGTTTTGGATCCAGATCAGGCCCGACATTAAGTCGGGCCTGATCCTGGTCCAAACCATTTGCGAAGGTTTTGAAGGGATATATTTTTTGTAATAGATAAGTGTTTTGTGTAAATATGGTAATATTGGGGGGAGACCTACTAGAAATCTGATGATGATGATATTTATTATATATATACATGTATTTACAGTACTGGTATGGGATAATGGTAGATATCACATGTGAACATTTGCTGAAGATAGCCCAAGTTCGAAAAGGGTTATAAACTGGGTGGATAAGGTATAATATATAAAGACTTATCTGTCTTATTGCTGTGCAGATATGCAAAACAGCTTTGATAAAGGTTAGAGTCTGCACTGAGTAGAAGATGATATTATGACAGGTAAAGTATCTCAGATTCATCATCGTATATGGAATCATGGGGAGTGTTCGGCCATAAATTTGCAAAATATAGCAGACTAGTGATCGTACAGCAGGACCAAGGTACAGTGTATTTATCCAATGCATTTGTACACTAAAATATTTAGCAGGCAAAAGGTAAAAGCCAGTGGTGATTTTTCCAATAGTTTTACTCGCAGTAAATAAACGTCTGCTATTGAAGCGTATTGAGGTAGTTTTATACACCTATAGAGAAGCCAGGTAAAACAGAAAATCAATACAGCGTAGAGCTTGATAAGACATAAATAAGTTGCATGGTTCAAAAAATACAGGTGAGGTGTATTTTTAGGTAGACCAAGGTAAAGCGTGGTCGCATAGTAACGATGTACATGAGTGAACAATATATCTAAAGTGGTGTGATTTATAGCGTTAATAGAGGCCATGTACATGTATATCAATCTATTGGATAGCAATGTTAGAAGTTGTTTGTAAACCAGTTTTGGGGGGATGGAAAATAAAACTTTATCCAATGAGGGGATGTATATATATATATGAGTTTTTATGCTTTTCAAAATTGGGGTAAGGGAGCAGTGAACATGCATATGATATGAGAAATGGCTTGTAGCTACTAGAGTGGGTGACGGGAACATTAGGGGCTGTTTACAGAGCGAGAACATTAGGGGCATAGCATCGCTATAGGAATTTATAGGGTAGTTTATTGGGTGTAGATGGCTATAGTATTTGGAAATGTATTGGAGAGGGGTTGTGAAAGGATGGATAAGGCTACATATGGGTGAAAGCAAAACACAACACAGCATGGATAAATACAATAAAATGGTTACAAACCAGGCAATTTTATAATGTATAATTGCCTTAGAGGTAAAATCCAATCTCGCAGTCCGTTGCCATTTCCGGGTCTCGCATACCAAACAAGGATTGACAAATCCGTAATCTAAAAACTCATTATCCATAAACATTGCCATTTTCATTACTGAACATCAACATCAACATCATTTTCAGGATCTGATTCAGCCTCGCTACCAGCTTCCTCAATTGACTTCATTAAATGCTCGATTCCAGCTAAGGCTTCAAATGTAGTTGAAAGAGTGAGAGGGGCCGCCTCCCCCGACGACGAGAGCGCCCTGGCTGTTTTGTTGGGCGTGAAAAAACCACTGTGCCCGTCGTCAGGAGACTCGTCCCTCGCCCTCTTTGAACTCTTTTCAACTGAACCCATCACCTCATCAGAGTCAAACATAGACTTCTGCGGTTGCTCAGACCCGAGCCCATCCGCACCCGAGTTAGCAGGTGTGGCAGTCGCATCCGCTGTGACGGGTGCAACTACCACATCCGCTGAGGACGGCATCGGTGTTGGGCCAACTGACCCAGCACCATTGCTAGCCTCTTTCTCTGGGGCCCTTGGGGGGGTCCGAGCATCCGCAGCAGTCGGAAAGTTCCTTATCACACCTGCAAAGGTCTTGGGAGGACATCTAGATCTTATGTGCCCTACTGTCTGGCACTTCAGACAGTAGGGGGGGCGTCCTAACATTGTAATTAGGCAACTTTGCCCAGACTGGAAGTTGATCAGGTGAGGGATGTTTTGCCTCCTCACCTCATCTGTAATCATGGTTTTTTCTCGCACACCAGTTAAGGTTTTAAACTTCTCGTTGGAAGTATGGAGCATATTGATTGAAGTTATTTCTCCAAACCTAGATAAGGCACTCTTCAAAATACTATTCTCATAGTACAAAGGCAGCCAGTGTACTCTAAGTGTGATGGTTTGTTCTGTCATCCTCTGGATATTTAAAGCTGTCCGTCCAGCTTGTAACTTCTGCAGACTGACAATTTTTTCTACAGATGCCAAGTCAGCCATGAGTACAGAAAAAGAGTTTTCTGAATGACTGACCTTGTATATCCCTCCAACTTCTTCCCCCTTGATACCAGCATCGCACAGGGAGTTCATGACGTCGCCATAGCTCATCTGCTTCCTAGGCCCTTGGTCCACTGGTACGATCTTTACAGTTCTTTCTAATATATCAGGATTGATATGATACGCCTCAATTCCTTCAAATTTTAATACTGGACTAGCCATATTGGATATAGACTCTAGACAAGAGGAACCGATGTTGACACGGGTTCCTCTGTACCAGGTAAGTATGCTTGGACAGCGAAGGCCGTGCCTCTTAAAGCACAAGGATCTCAATTCAAAGTGGTGTGGCGCCACCAGCTCCCAGCTCACGCTTCCACACGGTTCCCTCGCGCAGCTGCACGCCATGCACGTGCTCCGCGCCATGCACGTGCTCCACGAGCCTCTCCTCCAAGCAGCACGAACGAAATCCCACCTGCAGCTCGCACAATATAAAGGAGGCGCACGCTCAGCCTGAAAAACAAGGACATAAGCGATTAAGCACACAGGCAACGTCGCACATACGTTTCTGACACTCAACGTTTACATTGAGAAAGGGCGACAACTCTCCCTTTCAGCAGCTGCAACTGCAAATGCTACCTACTAGCCCACATTCAGACTGCCTGTCATGGCGTGATCTGATCTGCGCGAAAGCACAGGGGTTTTCCGGGAGTTCTGGGGATTTTGGAAGGGTTTCTGTTCTGCAATGTCTTTGTTTCAGGGGTCAGCGCGTACGCAGACCCCCACACTTATAAATTGCGTACCCGAGTTGTAGTGTAGGCCGCTGTGTAATTCCGTGTGCATTTTTTGGTAAAAGTGTCAAACATACATTTTCTTGTAGGAAAATGTATTCTGTTAAAGGAAAAAGATGTTTACAATTTTTCTTTGGCGTTTTAACGTCACAGTGACGTCACAAAGTAACGTACCCATTTTTAGCTTATTTAAGGCTTGAAAGTGGAGTGTTATGAATTCCAGCAGGCATAAACATGAACTGTTCGATCAGTTGTGGTAATTTTACTGGCGATATGTTGAATTTGGAGCATAGACATTAACTTGAAAATGATGTCTGTATATGGAAAGTGACGTCAGTACCAAAATGAAAATTCTGCGATAGTGAAAGCTCAAATAGCTAGACCCTCCACTCCACAAAGCAGGGAAAATATTGTTTACTATAATTTTCTGAAACCATATTATATAAGATGCAAATGGCATACGTTAGCTCTCTGACCTATATTTTGGCAGGCATGTTAACAACGTTACCCTATTATAGTTTCAAATTCTATTTTTCAAATACCAAGTTATACCGAATTATTATTTATCGACATGCTGTTTGCCTTAAAACATTTTTAAATGGAGGGAACAGCCGGTATGCATTCAAACAATACACCACCATGATGTTACAGTTATATATGTTACATTAAATGTATAACTATGTAATGCATTACTGTCACTAGACATAGGACTACCAAAATACCTTCTAGGGGGGTTTTGTACACGATAACTTTCAAAAACCACATTCTACAAATTCATTGCCACAAATTAATGAATGTTAACTCTTTAGCGGCTGGGGCGATACAACACAATAGCAAAAACTCTTATGTTACTGTAAAATAATTGGATATCTTATCTAATTACTCCTTATTCTTACATGACAATATAACCTTTTAATTGTAAACAGATGACTAGCAATATGATGTTATCAAAGTAGAAGGATCTGTTATTACGGTGACTTTACCGTTACTTTCTTTTAAATACATTTTCAAATTACAAAGTAACACTATTTAAGTTTACACTGCTAGTAGGACATGCATTGCCATTAAACTGCCATTAATTGTCTTTAAATGAAAATACCAACAACACATGGATGAATAAAAGCGTAAAATTTGAACTTCATTCACATACAACGATTTTTAATGCATGTTTGATTTATTAAATATGCAAACAGCATTTTATTTTCTCAAATTTTTATTAAATGATATATTTTTTCTCACTGAAACTGATATATTTGCCTCTTTTATACGTGGAATGATATATAAAAGACACATATAAAGTCATTTAACCTATCAGAAGAAATGCTAGATGCTCCTCAGGAAAATTATTGTTGTTGTTTCACTACATTTATATGTTAACGTATGTGTAGTTTATAAACATTGTTATGTTATATTGTATCGTATTTAAGATACCACAATAATATTAAGCATGGAATAGCTTAGTAAGATTTATCACATATTGTTTCAGCCAGGTATTAATTACAACTACTATGCTGATACCATTGAGAAATAAAACCTTTTCAGAATTTGTGAATGTAGGTCAATTCAAGCATATATATTAAAATCAGGAATTGAGAACTTTAAACGGTCCTTTATCCAAGTCTTTTGAAAAAAATAAACTGAAATGATTTAAAAACTTAGCGATCTTTGCCCAATGGTTAAAACTGCATATAACAGAACAATATCCAGTTTGGCGACAAAAGAATACCATTTAAAATGGTAAATTGCATAACAAGAGAATTTTAAGGACATATTGCACTTATCATCTGTTCTGTCTGGTTCTAAACTATTGTAAAGCATTCAAACAGAACAATATTTGTTCTAATGATTCATTTTAGTCATACGTTTGAAAGATATATGTTTATCACTTAGAAAGGCCCCCAGGTATTGTTCGTATTAATGCATAATGTAGCCATTGCTGAAATAGCTGACTCGTATCAAATTATTTCTTTTAATAAATTATTTGTTTTGCATTATTCTATCAATTAAACCCATTAGTTTTATAGAGGAATTTTGTTGCATGTCAAATGTGAACATCATCGTTGATACAAAATTGCAGCCTAATAATAATCTTAGCATAGTCCAAATCAAACAAAATAGATGCACTAGTAATGGAAGAACAGATCAAAGTAATAAGCCCATTTGATTTTGGTACTTGTCGCAGTGTTGAGCAATAAAGGCTCAGGTGAGCCTGTGCATATGTTTAGGTAGACTTACCAGAGCCTTCGCTGCTGGTATACACAAAGTAGTATGGTAGTTGATGACCAAATTTTAGAAAGCTAGCCCCTCTGCATCATGAAGAGTGATTAAAAATGCTTTTGCTAGTCAAAATAGTTATTTATGAAGTACAGTAAAAGTGTCTAAAAGTATTTTGCATCTGAAAGCAACGTAATTTATACTTGCGCTACTGTCAAAGAACATATGTGGAATATAGCATTCAACATTTCGTAAACTATACCATACACATATATTACACAATTGACAATATGACACTGCTAAATCAATCTCTGAGATTTATAATGATATCCTGTACATTAAAATGATATGATTTCTTTTAGAGATAGCTGAATAAAAGTATACATGGCAAATTAGGTATGTATAAGTTCATGCACATTTCTTTTTAACTTTGCATGTGCAACTATCATTGGTGACAATGTTGATACTGAGAAGATTGTCATCTTAATGTTGAACAGTTAGCATTGTGTATGCTCCTTTTGAATCCATGTCCTTGCAAGTTAACAACTCATTCTAATCTTAAGTACACATATACATGTAAACCATTGTTATTAATGATTACATTTATCATGTTTGCGAGGTTCCTGTACTGTTTTGCCAACGTTCTGTTTAGTGGAAATTATCATCAGGTGTATTAACATTTATTGCTAAAACTAAATAGGATTTTATCCCTTGACTACATTTTTATAATGTTTCACATTTCTATCCATCATTCTAAAAAACATTGTAAAATCTCCTTTACAATAACTTGAATGTCACCTGTTATAATTTTGCCAGACACAATTTTAGCTGAAAAGTCTTTATTGAATTGATATCGTTGTAACAGCTGAACTTTTTCCTTGCATATGACCATATGACCTTAAAGTCAAACTCACCACTATAACCAACGTTCTCTATTTCCAGCGAAATGCATGTTTCTCATTAATAAAGCAGTTCTTTAGATATTATTGGTTGAGCAAAGTGATCCAAGGTACTAACTTAATGTGATGGACAGTTTTGTTGATTGCACAACAAAAGCTATACTGTATATAAACTAAAATTAATTTCAAAGCTTCTGTAGTGCGGCACCATATGCATACACAGCTAAAAGTCAAGATACAAATTGATTTCGAGACAGTCACTTTAAATAATAACTCATTACAGACACTTTAAATAACTTAATTGAAGTAGCTCAATTAAACTAAGAATTCTTCAGAAAAATATTACAAAACTCTTAACTTAACATAATATATTAGTTTTTCTGGCTCAGTTATTTTTCGTCTTTGTTAACATTTTAGATAAACATATGGCAATATAATATATTTTGTACAGTAATATGTTATTTTAACAATTAGACAGAAAATTGAAATATATCCTTCTAAGTGCTGTTACTTGAGGGCTATTATTTTCTTTGATTATGAATTTTAAAATCTAAAATTTTAGGCAAAGCATTTCTTTGCAGATATAAAAAAATCAAATATATACTATTTTGCAAATGTAAATGTGCATGGATAATAAGTAGGAACTTAAATGCAAACTGATAAATCCTTTTTTCAAACAGACTGGTATCTTGATATCTATTTAACAAGCACAGTCAGTTTTGAGATGAAACGACGTAAAATATACGGAATAAAGCAATGAATTTGCAGTCTTGAAATTTGTAATATACGTTACATGATGCCGTACAAACAAAAACAAAACTAATATTTTACACTGGAAACGAAGTTAAGCATGGCTTTTCACTCTTGCTTATCAACAGAATGTTCATATTTGGTGTTTAAAGGTTTTCCAATTGAATTTCATGCTGAATTAAAGAATGAACTTTTTTTTCAGGGTCGTCATATTTAAAAGTTTATAACTCTTTAAGTATTTGGATAGAAACAAACTGTTTGCAGCTATATAATGGACCATTACTTGTCTTTAGGAAGGTGTATTAAAAACCAGAAAGTTATCGGGGAAGCTTATCAAAGAAAATTATTTAACAAAATTACAGTGATTTTAAATGGAGTAGCTTAAAATGTAACATAAATAACATTATAATTGGCCCATTCAACTTTTATAAACATGAATATATGTAAGGAATAAAATGTTCTTGTATGATACGTGATTGTTTGTCCAATTTAAATAATTCAAGTATTACCTTAACAACCTTGATTACATTTATTTTGTTTAAAAATGTAGGGTAACGTAGTTAACACACTGTAGCAGCTGAACGCTTCAACCATCAGAGAGCTAACTTGTTTCAAAAAGCTAAGCCAGGAACATACAGTTATGCTAAGATCTGATTTTAGTCGCAAGGCGCAGGCGAATTTCTAGAATTATTTTTCTTTGTACGCAATGTGTTTTTCCAGCAAACTGACGTCAAATCGACGTCAATTTCATGTAAAATTGAAGTCCATATTGAATCAAATTTTCATTTTAGTATTTCTATAGACGTTTTTAACCATTTCAATGCAACAAACATAAAAAGAAGATTATTTAATCTGTGTAAATAACACTACCACATATAAGATCTTTGATGCAAGTTAAAAGACAGTACCACATTTTGTGACGTCACTGTGACGTTAATACTGCAAGAAAAAATTGTAAACATCTTTTTCCTTATACTTCATATATTTCTCTAGTTAAAAATCGATAAGAATCACTTTTACCAAAAAATGCACACGGGAGCCCAAATTTCGACACAGGGGCCTACACTATTGTCCACATTTGGGACAATCGCAGCCGTCAGCCCAACCGAAGTGCAATGGAAGGGCCTCCTGCTGGAGGAACCGCCTTTTTTTGTTTTTCATAAATTTAATATAGTATTTACAATAAAAACCGGTGGGGTGTAAAAGCCCCACACGGCCGGTACCTTTAGCATGCATATACAATGATTGAAACCCTTAAAAAGACCTATGAAAAAACTTTATACATCGAAATATGAAAGATAAAAAATGTTATAGAGAAGTAATTGAAAAAGACCTAGATAGAAATTATTTGAAATATCTTGCAAGGAAAGAAAAAGAAAATGATAGATATGACTTTTATGGCAAATTGAATCCCTTAATATGCACTATGGCGGCATATATTCAACAATAGATAAATTGCATTGCGTTTTCACAAACCTAAACCTTAAAAGGTACCGTGTGTTAGTATTTGAGATTACTTGACCACATACTAAATATTTTATACATTTGTATTTATGTTTTGCCAGTCTATTAGGTAAAAAAAAAAGAGAAAATCTTAGGAAAAAATGTCCTGCCTTCCATGTGTCCCTGGTCATGACACGAGCGTTGTGCACCTCGTGCACAAGGCTAGAGCCAGTGACCAAGTTCACATTTCAACCTGGGTCAGCCTTTAGTATGGGATATATGTAGAATATTTTCATACAATGTGGTATAAGCATAATGTATACAACGACGGACATTGATCACAGAGGGCAAATGGGAGAGTTGGACTTGGGTCGCTCACTATTCTGGGGGAAAGACAAGAACCACTCACACATCCAAGAGACGAGGGCTCGGGTTCCCTCCCCACTTTGGCGTGGGAGTATTAAAAGGATATCCATATTTATTAACCTAATTGTGTTGTGCAGGTATAATTCAAAATTATCTTAGTCTGTAGTCAAGTAAGAGCTCTACATATATAGTTAGTACAATACAATGAATATTCACAAATGAAATGACAATTCTTTACTGTTCAGACAGCAACTGCAGTCTGAAAATAGAGACTAGTTTAAAACATGTACAAGATTATTTTCCATAATATAAACAAAATGACAATATAAATTGTAAGTATCAGAGGAGATAATGGCTAAATTACCCGTAGTTTGGACTGAGATGAGTTCTGACATATAGTCAGGTCTGACCTCTGTCCAAAATACTAGTAATTCTCATAAGTAGATGATTAAAGTCACGATTTAAGTTAATCCTATAGTCTTTTCTTTGGAAAAAAAACAAACAGTGCAGATCCAGATTAGCCACTACATAACGCAGCATCCAATCAGGCTCTCCACTGTTTGCTTATATAATGTTATATTAATTTTGGATGAAAAGAAGAATCTAAGAAGGGGTAATGGATAATCTATTTGGCTTGAAGGGGTAAAAAGAATAACAAATTTTGAAGTGAACAATAAACGAAATGAAAGGTGTATTTTGCTTTGTTTAATAGGTTGTGGACGAAAGAAACCAGTGCAAACCAGGAGGAGACGTTAGCTAGGACCACATCTCATCTAGTCTGTACTGCTTGCAATATTTATAAGTTATTGATTTTCTATCATTGTTTTTTGGAAATATTTTCTTATATCCAAAATGGGGTCAAAACTTATTGTATCAGAAATAATTTCAATGCTGCAAAATCCTAAAGAAACCCAAGTATCAAAAAAGTCGTCCGCCATCAATCTTTCCTTATCAACCAGAATTCTAAATTTGATTTTATTTAAAAATTTTGAAACCACACCCAAACTAGTTATTGTTTTTAATTCGTGTTTAGCTAAATTTCTATTTGTCCAAATGATATGCCTGGACTCTGTAAGAAGAATTAATGCTACTTGTTTTTTGAATTTTGGAAGTTGAGGCAATACAAAATATCTAAAAGTTTTTTCTGAAAGTGAAATTTTGTTTTGGCTAAGCTTCTTTAACATAAACAATACAATTTTATTTAGGGGTAAGAAGACATTACATTCCAAAAACAGGTGAGTCACAGTTTCTATTTTATCACATAAGGGGCAAGTCTTAATTTTTGAAATATGTTTATAGTAAAGATAATAATTAACATATATAACAACATGAATTAATTTCCAAAATGTATTACGGACATCAGGGTCAATATATGGCAAACTAATACTTTTCCAAATAGGCTTAAAATCTATATATGGGCACACTTTTTCTATTTTTGGCTGTATGCAAGTGTCTTGTAATAATGTTTTGTATATGTGTTTCTTGTGAAATGAGTTAAAATCAATGTCTTCATTTGTATGTGTGAAATTGTCAAAAATTGATAAACATGTTTTGTAAAATATAGGAATGTATTCACTATGGGGGAACGCTGTTACTAGCAAAGGCTGGGTTAAACTTTCTAAGTTGCAAACCTATCCAATATTTAGCAAAGAAGGTCCAGTTAGCGTTATGGTTATTTATTAGCTTCTGCAAATGGTTTAAGTATATCGAATGGCACTTAAGTTTCACACATGGAACATTCAATCCTCCTTGATTAAAATCTAGATATAAGGTTTTTCTGGCCACAGGTCCAAATGTAGAGCTCCAAATAAATCTAAAGAATCGTCTTTCAAAAAGTGTGAGATAGTGAGAAGGTATTGGGTTACAAGTAGCATAATACAATATTTTACTAAGACACAGAGAATTCAAAACTGTTGATTTCCCTTTAAAAGAAAGTTTCCTTGAAGTCCAAAGGTTAAGGGTTTTATCAATTTTCACATATATTTTCGACCATATATCATCATTACTGAAACCTGATCCAAAAAAGTAACCAAGAATTTTATAATGGTCAATCCAACTGATGCCAAAAGGGTGATCAGATCTAGTTTTCCATTTACCAAGGTACATTCCTTTCGATTTTTCATAATTTATTTTTGCTCCAGATACCTGTCCAAAAAAGTTTTACCCAATAGAAATATTTTCGAATGGAGGAATCAGATGTCAAAAGTGCTGTACTATCATCAGCATATAAACTAAATTTCACTTCAGAACTAGAACCAGGTAATTTAATTCCTTTGATATCGTCCAAGTTTCTGATTTTGTGTGCAAAAGGTTCGAAACATATAACATACAGGGGCATTGATAAGGAGCAGCCCTGTCTTACACCTCGTTTGATTGGAAATGTATCAGATATATGATTGTTTACAATGACGGAAGAAGAAATGTCATTATAAAGAAGCTTGATCCATTTTAAGAAGTTTTCATTAAAGCCAAACGCTGTCAAAGTATTGAGCATATAAGATCTAGACACTCTATCAAAAGCTTTTTCTTGATCTAAGCAAATGAAAGAGGCTCCCAAGTTTTTCTGGTCGACATAATCTATTACATTACGTATTAAGTGAAGGTTGTCAAAAATTGAGCGACCTTTAACAGAACAAGTTTGATCAATGCCAATAATTTTAGGTAGAATATTTCCAAGCCGAATAGTAATGATTTTGGAAATAATCTTATAATCAATGTTGAGAAGTGAAATAGGTCTGTAACATTTCATTTCATTAGCTCTAGTTTCATCTTTGCAAATCAGTGTGATGTATGATAGTTTCTGAGATTCAGATAATTCACCATTCTTGTATGCCAAGTTAATTATTTCACATAAAACGTCACCAAACAAGTGAAAGAATTTCAAATAGAAGGTATTTGTCAAACCATCACTACCAGGTGATTTATTGGATTTCATTTCTTTCAGGGCGTGCAAAATTTCATCTTTTTCTATTTTCTTTTCCAGGAACAGATTATCGGAGGGGTCTATCTGAGGAAGGCCATCAAAGAAGAGAGAATTTAAGGATGGGTCAACAGGATCTTCATTATATAGGCTTCGGTAAAAGGATCGAAAAGAGGTAAGTATATCTTTGGAGTTATTGTATGTGTTGTTGTTGTGTTGTATTGTTTTTATTGTTTTTTGTTTGCCTTGAGATGCTTCTTTTTGAAAGAAGAATGTTGTTGGATTTTTATTACTTTCAATATTTTGTGTTTTGCTGCGAATAATTGTGCCTTTTAATATGTTATTTTCTATTTCTTTTACTTTTAGCTTAATATCATTATATATATGTAAGTCTGATTCAGATTGCAAATTTAAATGTGAGTATTGTTTTTTTAAGTGTTTTAATTCACCAAATTGTTTTCTGTTTTTTGATTTACTGTAGTCTATACAAAACAGTTTAATTTGAGTCTTAATATAATCCCACCATACTAAAGTTACATCTTTATTTTGTGTCAACATCTGCCAAAAGAATTCAAAGGATCTTACAAAATCATGGTCATCCAATAGTTGATCATTAAATTTCCAATAAGATTTGCCAATATCAATTCCACTGTCAGGAGCCAAGGTCATTTTAATAAAACTATGATCTGAACATGCACAGGGTAGTGTCTCAAAAGAAGATACTGAGTTACAAATTAGTTTTGAAGTGTAAAATCGATCAATTCTTGTGCCAACAATATCATAATTTGATGTATCATTCCCAGTTGCAACATTTGATCTTGTCCAAGTTACTGTTTTTTTATTAGGGTTCAAATGTCGAAAACAGTCTGAAAGACTAAATTTTTCAGCAAGAGTTTTAAAGGTTTTTGACCCAACAGTGCCTTTGCTTAAGTTTCCGCCAATTTTGTCCAAATTTGGGTCCAATATAAAATTGAAATCACCACCAAGGATAATATTTTTTGCCCCAGATATGTATTGCGCAAAAGTATTTAGAAATTCTAGTCTATCTGAAGATTCACTCGGAAAATAAGCGTTAACAATCCTGAAGTTTTCAAACCCATCAGCGGCAAAGTCTAAACGAATCACTCTGCCGTAGAAGTCTAAGTGAAAATTTTCAATCTGAATATTATCCTTAATAAGAAGAATAGCCACTCCACATGAGTCAGCTCTACCAAAGTTCCAAATGATTTTATCTTCTAGTTCCAAAGTTCTTTCAATAGTTTTTGCCAATCGCATATTGTCAACAAAAGTTTCTTGGATCAATAAAATGTCAATCTTATTCTGATCTATAAACTGTTTTACCAATCGTTGTTTATAGTTGGATCTAAATCCGTTAATATTTATGCTAGAAATGTTCAAATCCATCTTGATATGAATATATGCTAATTATGTATATAGAATTCCAAGTTTCAAAACTACAGTAGTGGTAATAGAACATGTATATAGTTATCAAAAAAGTGTAATAATAATAATAATAATAATAATAATAATAATAATAGCAAAAGTATAAAATATAAACAAAAGAGTGTACAAATGTTTTGGGTCTTGAGCAGGTCCAACATTTAGTTGGGCCTGATCTTGTTCCAAACCATTTGCAAGGAAAGTCAATTGCCTGGATATAATAATAATAATAATAATAATAATAATAATAATAATAATAATAATAATAGCATAAAATATAAGTTTTAGGGCATGCAGATGTTTTGATTCTAGAGCAGGCCCGACATTTAGTCGGACCTGGTCCTGGGCCAAAACACTTGTAAAGAATGTCAATTTGCAAAATAATAATAATAATAATAATAATAATAATAATAATAATAATAATTATAATAAATAATATTAATATTAAGATGCAAAAATGTTTTGGATCCAGATCAGGCCCGACTGTAAGTCGGGCCTGATCCTGGTCCAAACCATTTGCGAAGGTTTTGAAGGGATATATTTTTTGTAATAGATAAGTGTTTTGTGTAAATATGGTAATATTGGGGGGAGACCTACTAGAAATCTGATGATGATGATATTTATTATATATATACATGTATTTACAGTACTGGTATGGGATAATGGTAGATATCACATGTGAACATTTGCTGAAGATAGCCCAAGTTCGAAAAGGGTTATAAACTGGGTGGATAAGGTATAATATATAAAGACTTATCTGTCTTATTGCTGTGCAGATATGCAAAACAGCTTTGATAAAGGTTAGAGTCTGCACTGAGTAGAAGATGATATTATGACAGGTAAAGTATCTCAGATTCATCATCGTATATGGAATCATGGGGAGTGTTCGGCCATAAATTTGCAAAATATAGCAGACTAGTGATCGTACAGCAGGACCAAGGTACAGTGTATTTATCCAATGCATTTGTACACTAAAAATATTTAGCAGGCAAAAGGTAAAAGCCAGTGGTGATTTTTCCAATAGTTTTACTCGCAGTAAATAAACGTCTGCTATTGAAGCGAATTGCTATAGAGAAGCCAGGTAAAACAGAAAATCAATACAGCGTAGAGCTTGATAAGACATAAATAAGTTGCATGGTTCAAAAAATACAGGTGAGGTGTATTTTTAGGTAGACCAAGGTAAAGCGTGGTCGCATAGTAACGATGTACATGAGTGAACAATATATCTAAAGTGGTGTGATTTATAGCGTTAATAGAGGCCATGTACATGTATATCAATCTGTTGGATAGCAATGTTAGAAGTTGTTTGTAAACCAGTTTTGGGGGGATGGAAAATAAAACTTTATCCAATGAGGGGATGTATATATATATATGAGTTTTTATGCTTTTCAAAATTGGGGTAAGGGAGCAGTGAACATGCATATGATATGAAAAATGGCTTGTAGCTACTAGAGTGGGTGACGGGAACATTAGGGGCTGTTTACAGAGCGGAAACATTAGGGGCATAGCATCGCTATAGGAATTTATAGGGTAGTTTATTGGGTGTAGATGGCTATAGTATTTGGAAATGTATTGGAGAGGGGTTGTGAAAGGATGGATAAGGCTACATATGGGTGAAAGCAAAACACAACACAGCATGGATAAATACAATAAAATGGTTACAAACCAGGCAATTTTATAATGTATAATTGCCTTAGAGGTAAAATCCAATCTCGCAGTCCGTTGCCATTTCCGGGTCTCGCATACCAAACAAGGATTGACAAATCCGTAATCTAAAAACTCATTATCCATAAACATTGCCATTTTCATTATTGAACATCAACATCAACATCATTTTCAGGATCTGATTCAGCCTCGCTACCAGCTTCCTCAATTGACTTCATTAAATTCTCGATTCCAGCTAAGGCTTCAAATGTAGTTGAAAGAGTGAGAGGGGCCGCCTCCCCCGACGACGAGAGCGCCCTGGCTGTTTTGTTGGGCGTGAAAAAACCACTGTGCCCGTCGTCAGGAGACTCGTCCCTCGCCCTCTTTGAACTCTTTTCAACTGAACCCATCTCCTCATCAGAGTCAAACATAGACTTCTGAGGTTGCTCAGACCCGAGCCCATCCGCACCCGAGTTAGGAGGTGTGGCAGTCGCATCCGCTGTGACGGGTGCAACTACCACATCCGCTGAGGACGGCATCGGTGTTGGGCCAACTGACCCAGCACCATTGCTAGCCTCTTTCTCGGGGGCCCTTGGGGGGGTCCGAGCATCCGCAGCAGTCGGAAAGTTCCTTATCACACCTGCAAAGGTCTTGGGAGGACATCTAGATCTTATGTGCCCTACTGTCTGGCACTTCAGACAGTAGGGGGGTCGTCCTAACATTGTAATTAGGCAACTTCGCCCAGACTGGAAGTTGATCAGGTGAGGGATGTTTTGCCTCCTCACCTCATCTGTAATCATGGTTATTTCTCGCACACCAGTTAAGGTTTTAAACTTCTCGTTGGAAGTATGGAGCATATTGATTGAAGTTATTTCTCCAAACCTAGATAAGGCACTCTTCAAAATACTATTCTCATAGTACAAAGGCAGCCAGTGTACTCTAAGTGTGATGGTTTGTTCTGTCATCCTCTGAATATTTAAAGCTGTCCGTCCAGCTTGTAACTTCTGCAGACTGACAATTTTTTCTACAGATGCCAAGTCAGCCATGAGTACAGAAAAAGAGTAGTCTGAATGACTGACCTTGTATATCCCTCCAACTTCTTCTCCCTTGATACCAGCATCGCACAGGGAGTTCATGACGTCGCCATAGCTCATCTGCTTCCTAGGCCCTTGGTCCACTGGTACGATCTTTACAGTTCTTTCTAATATATCAGGATTGATATGATACGCCTCAATTCCTTCAAATTTTAATACTGGACTAGCCATATTGGATATAGACTCTAGACAAGAGGAACCGATGTTGACACGGGTTCCTCTGTACCAGGTAAGTATGCTTGGACAGCGAAGGCGGTGCCTCTTAAAGCACGAGGATCTCAATTCAAAGTGGTATGGCGCCACCAGCTCCCAGCTCCCACTTCCACACGGTTCCCTCGCGCAGCTGCACGCCATGCACGTGCCCCACGACATGCACGTGCTCCACGTTCCTCTCCTCCAAGCAGCACGAACGAAATCCCACGTGCAGCTCGCACAATATAAAGGAGGCGCACATTCAGCCTGAAAAACAAGAACAAAAGCGATTCAGCACACAGGCAACGTCGCACATACGTTTCTGACATTCAACGTTTACATTGAGAAAGGGTGACAACTCTTCCTTTCAGCAGCTGCAACTGCAAATGCTACCTGATCTGCGCGAAAGCACAGGGGGGTTTTCGCGATTTTCTAGGGATTTCGGAAGGGTTTCTATTCTGGAATGTCTTTGTTTTTGTTTCAGGGGTTAGCGCGTACGCAGACCCCCACACTTATAAATTGCGTACCCGAGTTGTCCACATTTGGGACAATCGCAGCCTTCAGCCCAACCGAAGTGCAATGGAAGGGCCTCCTGCTGGAGGAACCGCCTTTTTGTTTTTCATAAATTTATTTTACTATTTACAATAAAAACCGGTGGGGTGTAAAGGCCCCACACGGCCGGTACCTTTGAGCATGCAATAACAAATACTGAATACCTTATAGACCTATAAAGACGTTACATATCGAGATAAAAAGATAAAAACTTACTTAAAGAGAAAATATTGCAAAAGACCTAGATAGAAATTATTTGAAAAAATTGCAAGGAAAGAAAAGAGAGTGGATAGATTTAACTTCATTGCATAATTGAATCCCTTAATATGCACTATGACGGCATATATTTAACAATAGATAATTGACTTGCGGGTTAACAAACCTAATCCTTAAAAGGTACTATTTTTGATAGTCATTGATAGAGGAAAAAAAATAGATTTGAAAGAAAAGTTCTGCCTTTCACATGTGTCTCCTGGCCATGACACGAGCGTTGCACACCTTGTGTGCAAGGCTAATGTCAGTGACCAGGCACACATTCTTAGCCTGGGGTAAGCCTTTGGGACATATATAAATGGGTGTTTCTATATAGATTGAAAGGTGCAAGTTTTACAACGACAGACATTGATCACAAGGACAAGTATGGGGTGTTTTGGACGGGGGTCGCTCACTATTTAAGGGTGGGTGAAAAGCAAAACTGCTCACACATCCAAGAGACGAAGGCTCGGGTTCCTTCCCCACTTGGGCGTGGGAGCATGGAAAATACATTATTTATGATTAATAGTCTTAAACATCTGACGCAGGTATAATTTCAAAATCACTTGATAGACTGTAGTCAAGTCAGAGCTCTACATATATGGTTAGTACATTACAATGAATATTCACAATGACAAATTCTTTACTTTTCAGACAGCAACCGCAGTCTGAAAATAGAAAAACTGTTATAGTACATGTACAAGACATATAACAATTAGTGGCAATATATGGAAATAGAAAGTTCGGATAATATTATGTCAAAATTACTAATGACTTGGATCCAGATCAGGACCGACGTCATGTAGGCACTGATCTTTATCCCAACCATCTGTAATGATTTTAGTAGATGGTTTGAGCTTAACCAAATTGTATTAACATTTCTATTTTCAGGGCCTTTAGTATATGTTAATTATGAACAATATGCGATTTGAAAGAAAAAAAAAATCTCATTTTCGGTTAGGGGGTATTGAGGGAAGCAAATAATAGGAAACGGAGGGAAACGCAAGCAAAGCCTACGCCTCATCCCGGTTCCCATCATTTGCTATTTCAATAATCAAAGTTTGTGTATTAATGTTTTTGAAAGTATTTCCTTATATCCAAAAAAGGCTCAAAACATATTGTATTAGAAATTATTTCGATATTGCAGAATCCTAAAGAAACCCAAGAATTAAAAAAGTCGTCTGCCGTCAGTCTGTCCTTATCAATGAGAATTCTAAATTTGATTTTATTTAAAAATTTTGAAACCACGCCAAAACTACTTATATTTTTAAATTCATGTTTTGCTAAGTTTCGATTTGACCAAATTATTTGCCTGGACTCTGTAAGAAGGATTAATGCTACTTGTTTTTTGAATTTAGGAAGTTGAGGCAATACAAAGTATCTAAAGGTTTTTTCTGAAAATGAAATCTTGTTTTGGCTAAGTTTCCTTAACATAAACAATACAATTTTATTTAAGGGTATAAACACGTTACATTCTAAAAACAAATGTGAAACAGTTTCAATTTTATTACATAATGGGCATGTTTGGATTTTTGAGATATGTTTATTATACAAGTAATAATTTACATATATAACATCATGACATAATTTCCAGTATGTATTTCTAACATCTGGATCAATATATGGATGGGACATGTTTTTCCAAATGGTTTTAAAATCTATATTGGGGCATATTTTTTCAATTTTAGGTACAGCATATATATCCAGCAAAAGGATTTTATATATCAACTTTTTATGTAGAGTGTTAAAATTCAGGTCTTGATTATTATTGAGAAAATGGTCTAGAAGTAAAGTGCAATTTTTATAGAATATAGGAATGTGTTCGCTATGGGGTATATTATTATTTGCAAAAGTTGGGTTTAAATTCCTGAGTTGCAAACCTATCCAATATTTGGCAAAGTAAGTCCACTTAGCTTCGTGATTGTTAACTATTTTTTGCAAATGGTTAAGGTATAACGAATGACATTTAAGTTTCAAACATGGAACATTCAATCCACCTTGATTAAAATCCAAGTATAAAGTTGTTCGGGCAATGGGCTCATACTTTGAGTTCCAAATGAATCTAAAGAATCTTCTTTGAAGAAGTGTCAAGTAATGAGAAGGTATTGGGGTGGCAGCTGCATAATAGAGGATTTTGCTAACACAAAGTGAATTTAAAACAGTTGATTTTCCTTTAAAGGAAAGTTTTCGAGAGCTCCAAAGGTTCAGTGTGCGATCAATTTTTACAAATATTTTTGACCAAATATCGTCTTCACCAAACCCAGTTCCAAAATGATAACCAAGTATTTTATGATTGTCAATCCAACTTATGCCAAAAGGGTGATCTGATCTAGTTTTCCATTTGCCAAGATACATTCCCTTTGATTTATCATAATTTATTTTTGCACCTGAAACGTTTCCAAAGAGTTTTACCCAATAGAAGTATTTGCGAATGGAGGAATCAGACGTCAAAAGTGCCGTGCTATCATCAGCATATAAGTTAAGTTTCACTTCAGAGCTCGAACCAGGTATTTTAAGTCCTTTGATATCATCCAAGTTTCTGATTTTATGCGCAAAAGGTTCGAAACATATAACATACAAGGGCATTGATAAGGAACAACCTTGTCTTACACCTCGTTTGATTGGGAATGATTCGGATATATGATTGTTTACAATGACAGAAGATGATATGTCATTATACAGAAGCTTGATCCATTTTAAGAAGTTTTCATTGAAACCAAACGCTGTCAAAGTATCGAGCATGTATGATCTAGACACTCTATCGAATGCTTTTTCCTGATCCAAGCATATGAAAGAGGCTCCCAAGTTTTTCTGATCTATATAATCCATCACATTACGTATTAAATGAAGATTGTCAAAAATAGAGCGACCTTTAACTGAACAAGTTTGATCTATGCCAATAATCTTAGGTAAAATATTTCCAAGTCGAATTGTAATAATTTTCAAAATAATCTTATAGTCAATATTAAGAAGTGAAATAGGCCTGTAACATTTCATTTCATCAGCCCTAGTTTCGTCTTTGCAAATCAATGTGATATAAGACAGTTTCTGAGTTTTAGATAATTCACCATTTTCGTATGCCAAGTTTATTATTTCACATAAAACGTCACCAAATAAATGAAAGAATTTCAAGTAGAAGGCGTTTGTCAAACCATCACTACCAGGGGATTTATTGGGTTTCATTTCTTTCAGGGCGTGCAAAATTTCATTTTTGTCTATTTTCTTTTCCAGGAGAACGTTATCGGAAGGATCAATTTGGGGCAGACCGTCAAAGAAAATAGAGTTTAGAGATGAGTCAACAGGTTCTTCATTATAAAGGTTTTGATAAAAGGATTGAAAGCAGGTTAGTATCTCTTTTGAGTTATTGTATGTATTGTTGTTGTGTTGTATTGTTTGTATTGTTTTTTGTTTGCCTTGTGATGCTTCTTTTTGAAAAAAATATGCTGTTGGGTTTTCATTGCTTTCAATTGTTTGTGTCTTACTACGTATAATTGTGCCTTTTAGTATATTGTTTTCGATATTTTTAACTTTTAATTTGATATCATTGTAAGTATGTAGGTCAGATTCAGACTGTAAATTAATGTGAGAGTATTGTTTCTTTAAATGTTTTAATTCTCTTAATTGTTGTTTATTTTTTGATTTACTGTAGTCTATACAAAACAGTTTTATTTGAGTTTTGATATCATCCCACCATTCTAAAGTTATATTTTTATTCAGGGTCAAATATTGCCAAAAAAGCTCAAAAGATCTTACAAAGTTACAGTCATCCAATAATTGATCATTGAGTTTCCAATATGATTTGCCAATATCAATTCCACTATTAGCAGCCAAGGTCATTTGAATGAAGCTATGATCTGAACATGCACAAGGAAGTGTCTCAAAGGATGTAATTGAATTGCAAATAAGTTTGGAAATATAGAATCTATCGATTCTGGTGCCAATCAGGTCATAGTTTGATGTATTATTTCCAGTACCAACATTTGATCTTGTCCAAGTTACATTTTTCTGATTCGGGTGCAAATGCCGAAAACAGTCTACTAAACTAAATTTTTCAACAAGAACTTTGAAAGATTTTGAGCCAATAGTACCTTTCTTGGGATTGCCACCAAGTTTATCTAAGTTTGGATCCAATATAAAGTTGAAATCACCTCCAATGATAACTTGTTTTGCTCCACTTAAGTGTTTCGAAAATGAGCTTAGAAAATCCAATCTTTCAGCAGATTCGCTTGGAAAGTATGTATTAACAATTCTAAAGTTTTCAAACCCATCAGTGGCAAAGTCTAAACGAATTACTCTGCCTTGAAAATCCGAGTGAAATTTTTCAATCTTTATGTTATCTTTAATAAGAAGTATTGCTACACCACAAGAATCAGCCTTACCGAAGTTCCATATGATTTTATTTTCCAGTTTCAAAGTTTTCTCAATAGATTTTGCCAAGTGAAAATTATCAACAAAAGTTTCTTGCATCAATAAGATATCAATTTTGCTTTGAGCTATAAACTGTTTAATCAAATTGTGTTTATAGTTCGACCTAAAGCCGTTTATATTTATGCTTGCTATGTTCAAATCCATTGTCCTAGCAATAGTTTAATGCAAAAAGATATATATAAAGATCCAAGTTCCAATCTACAGTAGTAATAGTTATGGTAATAAAAATAAAAGTGATAGCTATGGTAATGGTAGTTGTAATAGTAGTAACAGCAGCAGTAGTAATAATAGCAATAGTTGTTGTAAAATCTATAATAGTTGCAGCAGTAAAAGTCAACATAATAATGATTTTTGCAGACTTGAAGGGTGAAGAGGCAGAGATGGGCTTTGGGTAATATGGGAGTATTTATATCTGAATGTCTGAACGGGAGCATTGGGGGCATAGTATTTGTATGACACGGGAGCATTTGGGGCTTGATTTTGCTATAGGAAGTTATAAGATGACAGGAAAAGGAAATTGGGTTATCATATTTTAGGTGGGCACATTGATATATGGGGAAAATGAAATAAAAACACATGTATAATACATATATAACATTTTTTAACATCATACAAAATGGTAAATATTTTATTATATATACATGTAGAGAGAAGTTAGCTAATACCAAGTGAATTCTACCAATTGCGTGCCAAATAGCGCTAGCAAGTAGGGAAATGTTAGAGAGGTGATTTAGAAGCATTACACAGCATGCCAAGGGTATATATAATCGGTAATCATCGTAAAATAGCGGACAATACCGACGCGCTTGCACTTCCGCCCAGATAAAATCTGAATACTGTAGGTATTTTTCCAATATTGCAAAACGATAGATAGAAAAAGCTTCAATTACGCTGTGTACAGGTATCTTACTTACAGGTATATAAAAACAGGTAAACCAAAAAACCAATAATGCAGTGTAGAGTGTGATAAGAACAGTTGAATCATTGAGGTGTAACAAGTAGATAAATAAGTTAAAGCGTAGTACAGGTAAGGTATATATACATGTGGTTGCCAAGTTACAAGTATGTACATGCGAAGCAAATGTAGTGGTCTGATATAAGACTGGGGTTATAATCTGCATGTATAATAGATGTTTAGCTAGCGCATATGATAGGAAAAAGAGTAGTACAATACACAACAATAAAAAGAGGAAACAGGCAATACTAATATGGTATATTGCCTTACAAATGAAGGGGTTAATCTGTCTCATTGTCCGTTTTCGTGTCCGTGTCTGCATCCCATTTGTCTTGTCAGCCTGTCCGTTTGTCTTCAAATCATAGTCGTTTGTCCAGTCCATTTTGTAAGCGTAGAGGTTGAACCTATTCAACATCAACATCAACATCAGCATCAACATCCTTATCCAAATCAGAGGTGTCCCCAAAAATAGCCTCACTGGTTGGTGGAAGGCCAAGCTGAGAAAACATGTTCGAAGTGGAGGCAGGTGGCTCTGGCGACAACTGTGTCATCCTCGCCGGCTTATTGGGGGGGATGAAACCGTCGTCGTCATCGTCTGTATCCCGCCTCCTCTTCGAACTAGCAACTGCCATCTCTATATCCTCAGTGGTGCCCGTTTGCACCTCCGACACATCCCCGCCAACCACTGGAACCCCGGTACCCCCAACAGGGGGTGGGGAAGCACCCTCTGAGCGTACTGGCTCAGACAGTACCTCCCCCCTGGGTTCCCTAGCTGACTGGGCAGCCGGACGAACAAAAGAAGCAACTCTTGAATACCTGGTTGATTCACATTCCCGCCTAGTATGTCCTACCTCATGGCATTTTAAACATAAGGGGGGTCTACCTTGCATTGTTATGAGCATGGATTGCCCACAACCAAACTTGACCATATGAGGGATCCTTTGTTTTGACTTTTCATCAGTTTTGAGGGTTACTTCCCTCATTCCGTTGAAGGTACATACATTAGTATATGAGGTTTTATTATGCTTTACCTCTAAAACTTCGCCATAGTCACAAAATATGGCCTTCAATAGCCGATCTTGGTAGTAGAGGGGTAACCAATGTACTCTTAGTGAGACAATTTGCTCTGAACAAAGCATCACTGTAAATCTCTTACTGCCACGCCCAATAAACTTTGCATCCATCAACCTCTTGGCTGTATGTCTGTCTTTCATAGTTAGATTGAAAGATCTGTCATTTGAACTGACCTTGTAAAGTCCAGTTAAGTCCTCCGCCTTCAGCCCCTCATCTTCCAAAGCTATAAACACATCACCATAGCTCAGCGTACCATACTCTGTTGGAGTCAATCTGACCGTCAATTCCAGCTGATCTTCATCAATGTAATTGGTTTCATTGCCATCAAAATGAATGATTGGATTTGCCATATTGATTGACAAAAAATACAAGAGGAAACAATTAATCACTGTTTCCTCTGTACCAGGTAAGTATGCTTGGACAGCGAAGGCGGTGCCTCTTAAAGCACGAGGATCTCAATTCAAAGTGGTATGGCGCCACCAGCTCCCAGCTCCCACTTCCACACGGTTCCCTCGCGCAGCTGCACGCCATGCACGTGCCCCACGACATGCACGTGCTCCACGTTCCTCTCCTCCAAGCAGCACGAACGAAATCCCACGTGCAGCTCGCACAATATAAAGGAGGCGCACATTCAGCCTGAAAAACAAGAACAAAAGCGATTCAGCACACAGGCAACGTCGCACATACGTTTCTGACATTCAACGTTTACATTGAGAAAGGGTGACAACTCTTCCTTTCAGCAGCTGCAACTGCAAATGCTACCTGATCTGCGCGAAAGCACAGGGGGGTTTTTCGCGATTTTCTAGGGATTTCGGAAGGGTTTCTATTCTGGAATGTCTTTGTTTTTGTTTCAGGGGTTAGCGCGTACGCAGACCCCCACACTTATAAATTGCGTACCCGAGTTGTCCACATTTGGGACAATCGCAGCCGTCAGCCCAACCGAAGTGCAATGGAAGGGCCTCCTGCTGGAGGAACCGCCTTGTTGATCACGGTTTCCTCTGTACCAGGTAAGTATGCTTGGACAGCGAAGGCCGTGCCTCTTAAAGCACAAGGATCTCAATTCAAAGTGGTGTGGCGCCACCAGCTCCCAGCTCACGCCTCCACACGGTTCCCTCGCGCAGCTGCACGCCATGCACGTGCTCCACGCCATGCACGTGCTCCACGAGCCTCTCCTCCAAGCAGCACGAACGAAATCCCACCTGCAGCTCGCACAATATATAGGAGGCGCACGCTCAGCCTGAAAAACAAGGACATAAGCGATTAAGCACACAGGCAACGTCGCACATACGTTTCTGACACTCAACGTTTACATTGAGAAAGGGCGACAACTCTCCCTTTCAGCAGCTGCAACTGCAAATGCTACCTACTAGCCCACATTCAACCTGCCTGTCGTGGCGTGATCTGATCTGCGCGAAAGCACAGGGATTCTGGAAGGGCTTCTGTTCTGCAATGTCTTTGTTTCAGGGGTTAGCGCGTACGCAGACCCCCACACTTATAAATTGCGTACCCGAGTTGTCCACATTTGGGACAATCGCAGCCGTCAGCCCAACCGAAGTGCAATGGAAGGGCCTCCTGCTGGAGGAACCGCCTTGTTGATCACGGTTTCCTCTGTACCAGGTAAGTATGCTTGGACAGCGAAGGCCGTGCCTCTTAAAGCACAAGGATCTCAATTCAAAGTGGTGTGGCGCCACCAGCTCCCAGCTCACGCCTCCACACGGTTCCCTCGCGCAGCTGCACGCCATGCACGTGCTCCACGCCATGCACGTGCTCCACGAGCCTCTCCTCCAAGCAGCACGAACGAAATCCCACCTGCAGCTCGCACAATATATAGGAGGCGCACGCTCAGCCTGAAAAACAAGGACATAAGCGATTAAGCACACAGGCAACGTCGCACATACGTTTCTGACACTCAACGTTTACATTGAGAAAGGGCGACAACTCTCCCTTTCAGCAGCTGCAACTGCAAATGCTACCTACTAGCCCACATTCAACCTGCCTGTCGTGGCGTGATCTGATCTGCGCGAAAGCACAGGGATTCTGGAAGGGCTTCTGTTCTGCAATGTCTTTGTTTCAGGGGTTAGCGCGTACGCAGACCCCCACACTTATAAATTGCGTACCCGAGTTGTCCACATTTGGGACAATCGCAGCCGTCAGCCCAACCGAAGTGCAATGGAAGGGCCTTCTGCTGGAGGAACCGCCTTTTTGTTTTTCATAAATTTAATAGTATTTACAATAAAAACCGGTGGGGTGTAAAAGCCCCACACGGCCGGTACCTTTTTGCATGCATATACAATAATTGAAAACCTTAAAAAGACCTATGAAAAAACTTTATACATCGAGATATTAAAGGTAAAAAACTTTTTATAGAGTAAATAATTCAAAAAGACCTAGATAGAAAATTATAGAAAGTATTGTAAGGAAAGAAATGGAAAGGATAGATATAACTTTTATTGCAAATTGAATCCCTTAATATGCTCTAGGATGGCATATATTCAACAATTGATATATTGAATTACGTGTTCACAAACCTAGCCCTTAAAAGGTACCGTATGTTAGTACTTGAGATGACTTGACCACAGACTATTTATTCTACTCATATAACATCTATGTTTTGGCAGTCATATAGTTAAGCAGTAAGGTAAACATAATATATATATTTTTGAAAGTATTGGTTCTGCCTTTCACATATGTTCTTGGTCCTGACACGAGCGTTGTGCACCACTTGCACAAGGCTAATGTCAGTGACCAAATTCACATTTTAAAACGGGGTCAGCCTTTGGAACGTATTACTTGGTATAAGCATATTATCTACAACGACAGACATTGATCACAGAGGACAAATATGGGACATTTTGGACTGGGGTCGCTCACTATTCCTGGGGGTGAAAGACAAAACTACTCACACATCCAAAAGACGAGGGCTCGGGTTCCCTCCCCACTTGGGTGTGGGAGCATGTTTTTAATAAGCATTTGTAAATTGTTAATAAAAAGAAAAACGTCAGATGCAGTTGTGTCAAAAACATTCACAGGCTGTAGTCAAGTCATTACTCTCCAAATAATGGTTAGTACAATATAGAAGAGATATTCACAAATGACAAAATGAGATTCTTTTCATTATCAGACGGCAACAGCAGTCTGAAATAGAGAAACTATTTTAGAATATGTACAAGGTTATTTCAGAAATAGCAACTTTAAGTCTATATATATATATATATAATAATTTATCTGGATGCTAAAAAGTTGATCTAGATTGCTAAGAATTTGGATCCAGATCAGATTTGACATGTTGTCACGTCTAATCTGGAATCAAACTATTTGCAAGGATCGTAAGTGGTGGCAAAAAGTCGCTACTTTGGGCGAATGAAAATCGCATCACTGTATCAGGTAATAGACAAATCAATCTTAATAGGATGGCGTTTATGGGTTCTAAAATGTTTGGATCAAGATCAGGTTGAATATTATTAGTCTGATTTTATTTCAAACATTTTTGAAGATATTTTAGTATACTATATAAGTTTTTATTGGATTATATATCTTGAGTAAAAGTAAGATCAAAATAATTGTCATCATAATGCGAAAAAATTCAGATCAAAATCAGGCCAGATATTTTATCAGCTCTGATTGTGGCCTAAATTTTTTCAAGTTTTCCTGGTAATAATCGCCATATTTGAAAATAAATAGTATATGATTTTAATAGAAAATATATATATTTAGCCATAGGGTAAGAGCGAAAAAACAAATAGTAAAAACTAGGAGGAGACACTGGCAATAGCTTGCGCTTCATCCTAGTCTATATCATTTGTTATCCTTATAAGCTTGAAATTTGTTTATCATTGTTGTTGAAAGTATCTTCGTATATCTAAAATTGGTTCAAAAGTGATTGTGTTTGAAATAATTTCGATATTGCAAAACCCTAAGGAGCACCATGTATCGAAAAAGTCGTCTGCTGTCAGTCTGTCCTTATCAATAAGAATTCTAAATTTAATTTTATTCAAAAATTTAGAAACCACGCCAAAAGCAGTAATGTTTTTTAATTCATGTTTTGCTAAATTTCTATTTGTCCAGATGATATGCCTTGACTCTGTTAAAAGAATTAATGCAACTTGTTTTTTGAATTTAGAAAGTTGAGGCAACACAAAATATCTAAATGTTCTTTCTGAAAGTGAAACCTTATTCTGGCTAAGTTTCCTTAACATGGACAGGACAATTTTATTTAAGGGTAAAAACACATTGCATTCTAAAAAAAGATGGGAGACAGTTTCAATTTTATCACACAATGGGCAGGTCTTAATCTTTGAAATATGTTTTTGATATAAGTAATAATTTACATAAATAACATCATGGGTTAATTTCCAAAAGGTATTACGAACATCAGGGTCAATATATGGCAAACTAATACTTTTCCATATTGGCTTAAAATCTATATATGGGCATATTGTTTCGATTTTTGGTTGTTTGTATATGTCTTGTAATAGTGTTTTGTATATAAGTTTTTTATGAAATGAATTTAAATCAATGTCTTGATTTGTATTTTTAAACTCATCTAAAATTGATATGCATGTTTTATAAAATATAGGAATATATTCGCTATGGGGAATACTGTTACTAGCAAAGGCTGGGTTAAACTTTCTGAGTTGCAATCCAATCCAATATTTAGCAAAGAAAGTCCAGTTAGCATTATGGTTATTTATAAGTTTCTGCAAATGATTAAGATATATTGAATGACACTTAAGTTTCACACATGGAACATTCAATCCTCCTTGATTAAAATCTAGGTATAAGGTATTTCGAGCCACCGGTTCAAATTTAGAGTTCCAAATAAATCTAAAGAATCGCCTTTGAAAAAGCTTAAGATAGTGAGAAGGTATGGGGTTAGCCGTGGCATAATATAGAATTTTGCTGAGACATAAAAAGTTCAAAATTTGTGATTTCCCTTTAAAAGAAAGTTTTCTTGAATTCCAAAGATTCAAAGTCCTATCAATTTTCACATATATTTTCGACCAGTTATCGTCATCACTAAATCCAGATCCAAAAAAGTAGCCAAGTATTTTATGATGGTCCACCCAACTGATGCCAAATGGGTGATCTGATCTTGTTTTCCATTTACCGAGATGCATTCCTTTCGATTTTTCATAATTGATTTTCGCCCCAGATATTTGTCCAAAGAGTTTGACCCAATAAAAGTATTTTCGAATTGAAGAATCAGAGGTCAAAAAGGCTGTACTGTCATCTGCATATAAGCTAAGTTTCACCTGAGAATTCGTACCCGGCATTTTTATACCTTTGATATCATCCGAGTTTCTAATTTTGTGAGCAAAAGGTTCAAAACATATGACATATAGAGGCATTGATAAAGAACAACCCTGTCTAACGCCTCGTTTGATTGGAAATCTATCAGATATGTGATTATTTACAATCACCGAAGACGAAATGTCATTATAAAGAAGCTTGATCCATTTTAAAAAGTTACCATTGAATCCAAACGCTGTCAAAGCATCAAACATGTATGACCTAGACACTCTGTCAAAGGCCTTTTCTTGGTCCAAGCAAATAAAGGATGCTGCCAAGTTTTTCTGATCAACATAGTCTACAACATTACGTATCAAATGAAGATTATCAAAGATTGAACGTCCTTTAACAGAGCAAGTTTGATCTATGCCAATAATTTTTGGTAAAACCTTTCCAAGTCGAATAGTAATAGTTTTTGAAATAATCTTGTAATCAATGTTAAGAAGTGAAATTGGCCTATAGCATTTCATTTCCTCAGACCTAGTTTCATCTTTGCAAATCAAAGTAATGTAAGATAATTTCTGAGTTTCAGATAATTCTCCAGCTTCATAGGCCAAGTTAATGATTTCACATAGAACATCACCAAATAAATGAAAGAATTTCAAATAAAAAGCATTTGTTAAACCATCACTGCCAGGGGATTTATTGGGTTTCATTTCTTTCAGGGCTTGCAAAATTTCAGCTTTTTCAATTTTCTTTTCCAGGAATAGATTATCGGAATGGTCAATTGTGGGTAAATCATCAAAGAAAAGGAAATTTAAAGATCGATCAACAGGTTCTTCACTATACAGAGTTTCATAGAAGGATCTAAAACAGGTAAGTATATCTTTTGAGTTATCATATGTGTTAGCATTGTGTTGTATTGTTTTTATTGTTTTGTTTTTGTTTGATGATGCTTCTTTTTGAAAAAAATGTGTGCTAGGTGTTTCATTTTCTTGAATGGACTGAGTTTTGCTGCGGATCATTGAGCCCTTGAGAATGTTGTTTTCGATTTCTTTTACTTTTAGCTTGATGTCATTGTATATGTGAAGGTCAGATGTGGATTTCAAATCAAGGTTTGTATATTGCTTTTTTAGGTTTTTGAAATCAGCAAATTGTTTCTTGTTCTTTGATTTACTATAGTCTATGCAAAATCTCTTTATTTGAGTTTTCATATTATCCCACCATTCCAAAGTTATTTCCTCTGTTTGCGAAATGAATTTCCAAAACAATTCAAAACATTTTAAGAAGTCATTGTCCTCCAATAATTGATCATTGAATTTCCAATAGGATTTACCAATATCAATTCCACAGTTTGTAGCCAATTTCATTCGAATGAAGTTATGGTCTGAACATACACAAGGTAGAGTTTCAAAAGTAGATATTGAGTTACACATAAATTTTGTAGTATAGAATCTGTCAATTCTTGTGCCAATCAAGTCATAGTTTGTTGTGTCATTCCCAGTTGCAATATTTGATCTAGTCCAAGTTACACTTCTCTTATTAGGATGCAGATGTCGAAAACAATCTGTCAAACCAAATTTTTCAACAAGAACATTAAAAGGTTTAGAGCCAATAGTACCTTTCTTTGGATTGCCACCAATTTTATCTAAGTTTGGATCCAATATAAAATTGAAATCACCACCAAGAATTACATTTTTTGCTCCAGTTAAGTGTTGTGAAAATGAATTTAAAAATTCCAATCTTTCACCAGATTCGCTTGGGAAGTATGCATTAACAATTCTAAAGTTTTCAATCCCATCAGTGGCAAAGTCTAAACGAATTACTCTGCCATAAAAATCTGAGTGATATTTTTCAATCTTTATGTCATCTTTAATGAGAAGTATTGCCACTCCACATGAATCAGCTCTACCAAAGTTCCATATGATTTTATTTTCCAATTCTAAAGTTCTTTCAATGGATTTTGCCAAACATAAGTTATCAACGAAAGTTTCTTGAATCAATAAGATATCAATCTTGTTCTGATCTATAAACTGCTTTATCAATCTGTGTTTATAGTTGGATCTAAATCCATTTATATTAATGCTCGAAATGTTCAAATCCATTGTATTGATTGAAATTGTACGCCAAACGTGTATAAACGACTCAGTTTCAAACTACAGTACCAGTAAGAATAAACACAAGAAGTATAGTAGTATAGTGTATGCAGCAATATCAATGTGTAATAGTAATGTATGAGTATAATGCAGGTTAAATAATAATAATAATAATAATAATAATAATAATAATAATAATGTATGTAATTAAAACAGGGATTAGTGGGAGTAGAGTTACTGATGGTGATAGTAGTGTTTGCTTGTTGTATTAGTGATATTTTTAATGGTAATAATAATAGTGGTTGTTGATTCATCATATTGTCAAAGAGTTTTAGACCCAGACCAGACCCGACAAAATGTCGCCCCTGATCTGGGTCCAACCTATTTGTAAGTGGTATGAGTAAATAAAGTATAAGCATCAATGATAACAAAAGTTGGAAAAGTAATAGTAATGATGATGGCAGTATTTTGAGTGGTAGTAATAGTGGTTGTAATTTTTCTATTTTGTCAAAAAATTTTGGATCCAGATCAGGCCTGACAAAATGTCGGCCCCCATCTGGGTCCAAACTATTTGCATAAGTTATCAGCAAATGAGGTATAAATACCAGTGATAGTAAAATTGGGATATGCCATATTAGTGATGTTGGTAGTATTTTGGGGTATGATAGTAGTGAGTGGTATTTTTTCATATTGTCGAAAAGTTTTGGATCCAGATCAGGCCCGACAAAGTGTCGGCCCCCATCTGGGTCCAAACTGTTTGCATAGGTTCTCAGCAAATGAGATATAACCACCAGTGATAGTAAAATTGGGATATGCCAAAATAGTGATGTTGGTGGTATTTTGGGGTATGATAATAGTGAGTGGTATTTTTTTATATTGTCAAAAAGTTTTGGATCCAGATCAGGCCCGACAAAATGTCGGCCCTTATCTGGTTCCAAACTATTTGCATAGGTTATCAGCAAATGAGATATAAACACCAGTGATAGTAAAATTGGGATAAGCAAAAATAGTGGTGTTGATGGCATTTTAGGGGATGATGATAGTGAGTGGTATTTTTTCATATTGTCAAAACATCCTGGATCAAGATCAGGTCCGACAAAATGTCGGGCCTCATCTGGTTCCAAACTGTTTGCAAATGTTTTCAGTAAATTGAATATGAGCATTATTAGTGGCAGTATGTGAAAAAAATATGGTTTCTGTGATGATAAGGACCAATATATAGGTTTATAGGGGTTAATCTTTTGATGATGATGATGATGATATATGTACATGTATATACAATATAGGGTTCTTGTCAGTGCAGCTAAGTATTTGTTTACAATATCTAGAAGGCAAGAAAGGGTGAATATATACCAAACGTACAGGGGGTAACCATTAAGGTAATTATGGTATAAAATATCACCTAACGGTCTTATTGCTGTACAGATTTGCAAAGTCCAATGCCTGAAGGTTAGAGTCTGTACTGCGTAAAAGGTATATTGATGACAGGTAATGTGCTCTAGATTCATTCCAAGGTATAAAATCGTGCAGGCCATTTTGCTATCACTGTTAATTTGCAAAGAACAACAGAGTAGCGATAGTACAAATACAGCAGGAATTAGGTATAGGAAGTTTAACAAAGGTAGTTGTATACTAAAAATACTCAGCAGGAATAAGGTGAACGACTGTAAACCGACAATTGATTTTTCCAATACTTTATAGCGTGATAAAATATCGTCTGCTTTCTGAGTAAATTGAGGTAGTTTTATATCACCATAGAGTGTACAGGTAAATCGAAAAATCAATACAGTGTAGAACGTGGCCAGACAAATAGTAAGCACAGGCTTCAAATTATACATGCGGTGTAAAAATAATATATGTAAACCAAGGTAAAGCGTGGTTGCATAGTAACCAAGTACATGTATTGGTGATTTAGCTAGAGTGGCCTGATAGATAGCGTTAATCGTGTATATCGACATGTATATCCATCTATATGATGTCTGTATGAGAAGATTTTTGCCAATTACACAATAGTTATAACACCTAAGTTTTAACGAATCTGGAGACAGGGGTTTATATATTGGTACAAAACCAAGAATAGTGTATGCAAGATGCAAGAAAGGGGCATACCATTTGAAGAGATTACAGGGGTTGTATGATGGAATTTTATTAAGGGCTATATGAAATATGGGTGTAGTATTGGGTACTAAAAAGTAAAACGGGAACATTAGGGGCGTTGTATGAATCGGGAACATTAGGGGTGTAGCATTGCTATAGGAGTTTATTGGGTGGTAATTTGAGAGGAAGCTATAGGACTTGATGTAGAGATTGGCAGGGTTTTTGGTTTGACAGTCAAATGAATTTATGGGGGAAATAAAAACAAGAGACACATAAAATACATGTAAACAAATAGTGACATACAAAAAACAGGCAATCAGAGTGAACAGGTTGATTGCCTTAGAATTTAGTCCGTTAATCAGTATCGCAGTCCATGTCCATTTCCGGGTCTCACGTTCCAAACAAGGATTAGTATTGCCATAAATCAAGGTGTGTAGGTCCATTTCAAAGCATTAAGTCATTATAATTAATCCACTTGACTGGGGGGGACCTGATCACTGGGGCTATATATCCCAGGGGTCAGGTCAAGAAAATTGTTCTGTAAGGAGACGGGCTCGGGCTCATCAGCCCAAGACTGCGCTTTCGCAGTCTTGGTTGGCTTGACAAAACCATCATCATCGCCAGGCTCATGATCCCTTCCCCTCTTAGCACCATTACTCTCCGACCCTTCCATGGACTCCTCTTGCTGTTCCTCCTGCCCAAGGCCAACAGCAACCTCAACCTCAGTTCCCACATTTGCGGGTGCTGGTGTGACATCTGGAGCTGAAGTGTCAGACCCAGATGTCACATCAACCTGGGGCGCAGGTGCATCAGGCGGGGCAGGAGCAACAGCAACTTCCATCCGCTGGTTCCCTGTAAACAGCTGGTTAAACTTCTTGTTCGTGGGGCACCTAGATCTTATATGCCCCACACTTCTACATTTAAGGCAGTATGGGGACCTACCTGCCATTGTTATAAGTATACTCTGTCCTGAGTTAAAATTTACCAGATGAGGTATCCTCTGCTTCCTAAATTCATCCGTTTTCAGGCGTACCTCTCGAATGCCATTGAAAGCTGAGACTAAGGCATGACTGGTTTTTTGCATGCTTACGTCAACAACCTTACCATATTCAGAAAATATTTCCCAGAGAAGGGAGTTGTCCATGTATAATGGAAGCCAGTGGACTTTTAGGTTAACGATTTGCTCATCCATTCTCATAATATCGAAGGGGATTTTGTTGATTACTATAGACGTTTTTGCATGTATTTTTCTCATAGCGTCATCGTATTTAAATAGCACTGAGTAACTAGTCTCTAGCACTAACCTTGTAAATCCCCTGGATATCCTCTGGATTAACACCATTCTCGCAAAGCCCTGTCAATAGCTCACCATAGCTCACTGATGTACCACCCATGTATTCTTTCGGTACAAACTTCACCGTCTTAGCCATCCTGTCCACATTGATGTAATCAGCCTCAAAACCGTCAAAATCTATTTCTGCCTTGAAATTCATTGTGAAGATAGCACTGATACAGCGTATCAGAGGAAAACGCCAGAAAAGAGGAAACCGCCTTGTTGATCACGGTTTCCTCTGTACCAGGTAAGTATGCTTGGACAGCCAAGGCCGTGCCTCTTAAAGCACAAGGATCTCAATTCAAAGTGGTGTGGCGCCACCAGCTCCCAGCTCACGCTTCCACACGGTTCCCTCGCGCAGCTGCACGCCATGCACGTGCTCCACGCCATGCACGTGCTCCACGAGCCTCTCCTCCAAGCAGCACGAACGAAATCCCACCTGCAGCTCGCACAATATAAAGGAGGCGCACGCTCAGCCTGAAAAACAAGGACATAAGCGATTAAGCACACAGGCAACGTCGCACATACGTTTCTGACATTCAACGTTTACATTGAGAAAGGGCGACAACTCTCCCTTTCAGCAGCTGCAACTGCAAATGCTACCTACTAGCCCACATTCAACCTGCCTGTCGTGGCGTGATCTGGTCTGCGCGAAAGCACAGGGGTTTTCCGGGATTTCTCGGGATTTTGGAAGGGTTTCTGTTCTGCAATGTCTTTGTTTCAGGGGTTAGCGCGTACGCAGACCCCCACACTTATAAATTGCGTACCCGAGTTGTCCACATTTGGGACAATCGCAGCCGTCAGCCCAACCGAAGTGCAATGGAAGGGCCTCCTGCTGGAGGAACCGCCTTTTTTGTTTTTCATAAATTTAATATAGTATTTACAATAAAAACCGGTGGGGTGTAAAAGCCCCACACGGCCGGTACCTTTAGCATGCATATACAATGATTGAAATCCTTAAAAAGACCTATGAAAAAACTTTATACATCGAAATATGAAAGATAAAAAATGTTATAGAGAAGTAATTGAAAAAGACCTAGATAGAAATTATTTGAAATATCTTGCAAGGAAAGAAATGGAAAGGATAGATATAACTTTTATTGCAAATTGAATCCCTTAATATGCTCAAGGATGGCATATATTCAACAATTGATATATTGAATTACGTGTTCACAAACCTAGCCCTTAAAAGGTACCGTATGTTAGTATTTGAGATGACTTGACCACAGACTATTTATTCTACTCATATAACATCTATGTTTTGGTATTCATATAGTTAAGCATAATATATATATTTTTTTTTTTTGAAAATATTGGTTCTGCCTTTCACATGTGTTCCTGGTCCTGACACGAGCGTTGTGCACCACGTGCACAAGGCTAATGTCAGTGACCACAATCACATTTCAAACTGGGTCAGCCTTTGGAACGTATTACTTGGTATAAGCATATTATCTACAACGACAGACATTGATCACAGAGGACAAATATGGGACATTTTGGACTGGGGTCGCTCACTATTTCTGGGGGTGAAAGACAAAACTGCTCACACATCCAAGAGACGAGGGCTCGGGTTCCCTCCCCACTTGGGTGTGGGAGCATGTTTTTAATAAGCATTTGTAAATTGTTAATAAAAAGAAAACGTCAGATGTAGTTGTGTCAAAAAAACGTTCACAGGCTGTAGTCAAGTCATTACTCTACAAATAATGGTTAGTACAATACAGAAGAAATATTCACAAATGACAAAATGACATTCTTTTCATTATCAGACGGCAACAGCAGTCTGAAATAGAGAAACTACTTTAGAATATGTACATGGTTATTTCAGAAATAGCAACTTAAAGTCTATATATATGATAATCTATCCGGATGTTAAAATGTGATCTAGATTGCTAAGAATTTGATTCCAGATCAGACTTGACATGTTGTCACGTCTAATCAGGAATCAAACTATTTGCAAGGATCGTAATAGGTGGCAAAAAGTCGCTACTTTGGGCGAATAAAATCGCATCTATATTTGAAAATGAATAGTATATGATTTAAATAGAAAATATACATTATGCCATAGGGTAATAGCGAAAAACAAATAGTAAAAACTAGGAGGAGACACTGGTAATAACTTACGTTTCATCCTAGTCTGTATCATTTGTTATCCTTATAAGCTTGAAATTTGTTTACATTGTTGTTGAAAGTATCTTCGTATATCTAAAATTGGTTCAAAGGTAATTGTGTTTGAAATAATTTCGATATTGCAAAACCCTAAGGAGCACCATGTATCAAAAAAGTCGTCTGCTGTCAGTGTGTCCTTATCAATAAGAATCCTAAATTTAATTTTATTCAAAAATTTAGAAACCACGCCAAAAGCAGTAATGTTTTTTAATTCATGTTTTGCTAAATTTCTATTTGTCCAGATGATATGCCTCGACTCTGTTAAAAGAATTAATGCAACTTGTTTTTTGAATTTAGAAAGTTGAGGCAACACAAAATATCTAAATGTTCTTTCTGAAAGTGAGACCTTATTTTGGCTAAGTTTCCTTAACATAGACAAGACAATTTTATTTAAGGGTAAAAACACATTGCATTCTAAAAACAGATGGGAGACAGTTTCAATTTTATCACACAATGGGCAGGTCTTAATCTTTGAAATGTGTTTTTGGTATAAGTAATAATTTACATAAATAACATCATGGGTTAATTTCCAAAAAGTATTACGAACATCAGGGTCAATATATGGCAAACTAATACTTTTCCAAATTGGCTTAAAATCTATATATGGGCAAATTGTTTCAATTTTTGGTTGTTTGTATATGTCTTGTAATAGTGTTTTGTATATAAGTTTTTTATGAAATGAATTTAAATCAATGTCTTGATTTGTATTTGTAAACTCATCTAAAATTGATATGCATGTTTTATAAAATATAGGAATATATTCGCTATGGGGAATACTGTTGTTTGCAAAAGATGGGTTTAGTTTTCTTAGGTTCAAACCTATCCAATATTTGGCAAAATAAGTCCACTTAGCTTCGTGGTTATTTACTAATTTTTGCAAATGGTTAAGATATAACGAATGACACTTGAGTTTCAAACACGGAACATTCAATCCACCTTGATTAAAATCTAAGTATAAGGTATTACGGGCTACAGGCTCATACGTAGAGTTCCACATGAATCTAAAGAATCTTCTTTGAAGAAGTGTCAAATAATGAGAAGGTATAGGGGTTGCCGCTGCATAATAAAGGATTTTGCTAACACAAAGTGAATTCAAAACAGTTGATTTTCCTTTAAAGGAAAGTTTCCGAGAGTTCCAAAGGTTTAGTGTTCGATCAATTTTTACAAATATTTTTGACCAAATATCATCTTCACTAAATCTAGATCCAAAACGATATCCCAGTATTTTATGATTGTCAATCCAACTTATGCCAAACGGGTGATCTGACCTAGTTTTCCATTTACCAAGGTACATTCCTTTTGATTTATCATAGTTTATTTTTGCTCCAGATACCTGTCCAAAAAGTTTTACCCAGTAGAAATATTTTCGAACCGAAGAGTCAGATGTCAAAAGTGCTGTGCTATCGTCAGCATATAAGCTAAGTTTCACTTCAGAATTCGAGCCAGGCAATTTAAATCCTTTTATATCATCTAAGTTTCTAATTTTATGTGCAAAAGGTTCAAAACATATAACATATAGAGGCATTGATAAGGAACAGCCTTGTCTAACACCTCGTTTGATTGGAAATGTATCAGATATATGATTGTTTACAATGACGGAAGATGAAATGTCATTATAAAGAAGCTTGATCCATTTTAAGAAGTTTTCATTAAAGCCAAACGCTGTCAAAGTATCGAGCATATAAGATCTAGACACTCTATCAAAAGCTTTTTCTTGGTCTAAGCAAATGAAAGAGGCTCCCAAGTTTTTCTGGTCAACATAATCTATAACATTACGTATTAAGTGAAGGTTGTCAAAAATTGAGCGACCTTTAACAGAACAAGTTTGATCGATGCCAATAATTTTTGGTAGAATATTTCCAAGCCGAATTGTAATGATTTTGGAAATAATCTTATAATCAATGTTGAGAAGTGAAATAGGTCTGTAACATTTCATTTCATCAGCTCTAGTTTCATCTTTGCAAATCAGTGTGATGTATGATAGTTTCTGAGATTCAGATAATTCACCATTCTTGTATGCCAAGTTAATTATTTCACATAAAACGTCACCAAACAAGTGAAAGAATTTCAAATAGAAGGTATTTGTCAAACCATCACTACCAGGTGATTTATTGGATTTCATTTCTTTCAGGGCGTGCAAAATTTCATCTTTTTCTATTTTCTTTTCCAGGAACAGATTATCGGAGGGGTCTATCTGAGGAAGGCCATCAAAGAAGAGAGAATTTAAGGATGGGTCAACAGGTTCTTCATTATATAGGCTTTGGTAAAAGGATCGAAAAGAGGTAAGTATATCTTTGGAGTTATTGTATGTGTTGTTGTTGTGTTGTATTGTTTTTATTGTTTTTTGTTTGCCTTGAGATGCTTCTTTTTGAAAGAAGAATGTTGTTGGATTTTCATTACTTTCAATATTTTGTGTTTTGCTGCGAATAATTGTGCCTTTTAATATGTTATTTTCTATTTCTTTTACTTTAAGCTTAATATCATTATATATATGTAAGTCTGATTCAGATTGCAAATTTAAATGTGAGTATTGTTTTTTTAAGTGTTTTAATTCACCAAATTGTTTTCTGTTTTTTGATTTACTGTAGTCTATACAAAACAATTTAATTTGAGTCTTAATATAATCCCACCATACTAAAGTTACATCTTTATTTTGTGTCAACATCTGCCAAAAGAATTCAAAGGATCTTACAAAATCATGGTCATCCAATAGTTGATCATTAAATTTCCAATAAGATTTGCCAATATCAATTCCACTGTCAGGAGCCAAGGTCATTTTAATAAAACTATGATCTGAACATGCACAGGGTAGTGTCTCAAAAGAAGATACCGAGTTACAAATTAGTTTTGAAGTGTAAAATCTATCAATTCTTGTGCCAACAAAATCATAATTTGATGTATCATTCCCAGTTGCAACATTTGATCTTGTCCAAGTTACTGCTTTTTTATTAGGGTTCAAATGTCGAAAACAGTCTGAAAGACTAAATTTTTCGGCAAGAGTTTTAAAGGTTTTTGACCCAACAGTGCCTTTGCTTAAGTTTCCGCCAATTTTGTCCAAATTAGGGTCCAATATAAAATTGAAATCACCACCAAGGATAATATTTTTTGCCCCAGATATGTATTGCGCAAAAGTATTTAGAAATTCTAGTCTATCTGAAGATTCACTCGGAAAATAAGCGTTAACAATCCTGAAGTTTTCAAACCCATCAGCGGCAAAGTCTAAACGAATCACTCTGCCGTAGAAGTCTAAGTGAAAATTTTCAATCTGAATATTATCCTTAATAAGAAGAATAGCCACTCCACATGAGTCAGCTCTACCAAAGTTCCAAATGATTTTATCTTCTAGTTCCAAAGTTCTTTCAATAGTTTTTGCCAATCGCATATTGTCAACAAAAGTTTCTTGGATCAATAAAATGTCAATCTTATTCTGATCTATAAACTGCTTTACCAATCGTTGTTTATAGTTGGATCTAAATCCGTTAATATTTATGCTAGAAATGTTCAAATCCATCTTGATATGAATATATGCTAATTATGTATATAGAATTCCAAGTTTCAAAACTACAGTAGTGGTAATAGAACGTGTATATAGTTATCAAAAAAGTGTAATAATAATAATAATAGTAGTAATAATAATAATAATAATAATAATAATAGCAAAAGTATAAAATATAAACAAAAGAGTGTACAAATGTTTTGGGTCTTGAGCAGGTCCAACATTTAGTTGGGCCTGATCTTGTTCCAAACCATTTGCAAGGAAAGTCAATTGCCTGGATATAATAATAATAATAATAATAATAATAATAATAATAATAATAATAGCATAAAATATAAGTTTTAGGACATGCAGATGTTTTGATTCTAGAGCAGGCCCGACATTTAGTCGGACCTGGTCCTGGGCCAAAACATTTGTAAAGGATGTCAATTTGCAAAATAATAATAATAATAATAATAATAATAATAATTATAATAAATAATATTAATATTAAGATGCAAAAATGTTTTGGATCCAGATCAGGCCCGACATTAAGTCGGGCCCGATCCTGGTCCAAACAATTTGCGAAGGTTTTGAAGGGATATATTTTTTGTAATAGATAAGTGTTTTGTGTAAATATGGTAATATTGGGGGGGGACCTACTAGAAATCTGATGATGATGATATTTATTATATATATACATGTATTTACAGTATTGGTATGGGATAATGGTAGATATCACATGTGAACATTTGCTGAAGATAGCCCAAGTTCGAAAAGGGTTATAAACTGGGTGGATAAGGTATAATATATAAAGACTTATCTGTCTTATTGCTGTGCAGATATGCAAAACAGCTTTGATAAAGGTTAGAGTCTGCACTGAGTAGAAGATGATATTATGACAGGTAAAGTATCTCAGATTCATCATCATATATGATATCATGGGGAGTGTTCGGCCATAAATTTGCAAAATATAGCAGACTAGTGATCGTACAACAGGACCAAGGTACAGTGTATTTATCCAATGCATTTGTACACTAAAAATATTTAGCAGGCAAAAGGTAAAAGCCAGTGGTGATTTTTCCAATAGTTTTACTCGCAGTAAATAAACGTCTGTTTTTGAAGCGAATTGAGGTAGTTTTATACACCTATAGAGAAGCCAGGTAAAACAGAAAATCAATACAGCGTAGAGCTTGATAAGACATAAATAAGTTGCATGGTTCAAAAAATACAGGTGAGGTGTATTTATAGGTAGACCAAGGTAAAGCGTGGTCGCATAGTAACGATGTACATGAGTGAACAATATATCTAAAGTGGTGTGATTTATAGCGTTAATAGAGGCCATGTACATGTATATCAATCTGTTGGATAGCAATGTTAGAAGCTGTTTGTAAACTACAAAGTCCAAGCAACCCAGTTTTGGGGGGATGGAAAATAAAACTTTATCCAATGAGGGGATGTATATATGTATATGAGTTATTATGCTTTTCAAAATTGGGGTAAGGGAGCAGTGAACATGCATATGATATGAGAAATGGCTTGTAGCTACTAGAGTGGGTGACGGGAACATTAGGGGCTGTTTACAGAGCGGGAGCATTAGGGGCATAGCATCGCTATAGGAATTTATAGGGTAGTTTATTGGGTGTAGATGGCTATAGTATTTGGAAATGTATTGGAGAGGGGTTGTGAAAGGATGGATAAGGCTACATATGGGTGAAAGCAAAACACAACACAGCATGGATAAATACAATAAAATGGTTACAAACCAGGCAATTTTATAATGTATAATTGCCTTAGAGGTAAAATCCAATCTCGCAGTCCGTTGCCATTTCCGGGTCTCGCATACCAAACAAGGATTGACAAATCCGTAATCTAAAAACTCATTATCCATAAACATTGCCATTTTCATTACTGAACATCAACATCAACATCATTTTCAGGATCTGATTCAGCCTCGCTACCAGCCTCAATTGACTTCATTAAATGCTCGATTCCAGCTAAGGCTTCAAATGTAGTTGAAAGAGTGAGAGGGGCCGCCTCCCCCGACGACGAGAGCGCCCTGGCTGTTTTGTTGGGCGTGAAAAAACCACTGTGCCCGTCGTCAGGAGACTCGTCCCTCGCCCTCTTTGAACTCTTTTCAACTGAACCCATCTCCTCATCAGAGTCAAACATAGACTTCTGCGGTTGCTCAGACCCGAGCCCATCCGCACCCGAGTTAGCAGGTGTGGCAGTCGCATCCTCTGTGACGGGTGCAACTACCACATCCGCTGAGGACGGCATCGGTGTTGGGCCAACTGACCCAGCACCATTGCTAGCCTCTTTCTCGGGGGCCCTTGGGGGGGTCCGAGCATCCGCAGCAGTCGGAAAGTTCCTTATCACACCTGCAAAGGTCTTGGGAGGACATCTTGATCTTATGTGCCCTACTGTCTGGCACTTCAGACAGTAGGGGGGGCGTCCTAACATTGTAATTAGGCAACTTTGCCCAGACTGGAAGTTGATGAGGTGAGGGATGTTTTGCCTCCTCACCTCATCTGTAATCATGGTTATTTCTCGCACACCAGTTAAGGTTTTAAACTTCTCGTTGGAAGTATGAAGCATATTGATTGAAGTTATTTCTCCAAACCTAGATAAGGCACTCTTCAAAATACTATTCTCATAGTACAAAGGCAGCCAGTGTACTCTAAGTGTGATGGTTTGTTCTGTCATCCTCTGGATATTTAAAGCTGTCCGTCCAGCTTGTAACTTCTGCAGACTGACAATTTTTTCTACAGATGCCAAGTCAGCCATGAGAACAGAAAAAGAGTAGTCTGATTGACTGACCTTGTATATCCCTCCTACTTCTTCCCCCTTGATACCAGCATCGCACAGGGAGTTTATGACGTCGCCATAGCTCATCTGCTTCCTAGGCCCTTGGTCCACTGGTACGATCTTTACAGTTCTTTCTAACATGGCAGGGTTGATATGGTAAGCCTCGACTCCTTCAAATTTTAATACTGGACTAGCCATATTTGATATAGACGCTAGACAAGAGGAACCGATGTTGACACGGTTTCCTCTGTACCAGGTAAGTATGCTTGGACAGCCAAGGCCGTGCCTCTTAAAGCACAAGGATCTCAATTCAAAGTGGTGTGGCGCCACCAGCTCCCAGCTCACGCTTCCACACGGTTCCCTCGCGCAGCTGCACGCCATGCACGTGCTCCACGCCATGCACGTGCTCCACGAGCCTCTCCTCCAAGCAGCACGAACGAAATCCCACCTGCAGCTCGCACAATATAAAGGAGGCGCACGCTCAGCCTGAAAAACAAGGACATAAGCGATTAAGCACACAGGCAACGTCGCACATACGTTTCTGACATTCAACGTTTACATTGAGAAAGGGCGACAACTCTCCCTTTCAGCAGCTGCAACTGCAAATGCTACCTACTAGCCCACATTCAACCTGCCTGTCGTGGCGTGATCTGGTCTGCGCGAAAGCACAGGGGTTTTCCGGGATTTCTCGGGATTTTGGAAGGGTTTCTGTTCTGCAATGTCTTTGTTTCAGGGGTTAGCGCGTACGCAGACCCCCACACTTATAAATTGCGTACCCGAGTTGTCCACATTTGGGACAATCGCAGCCGTCAGCCCAACCGAAGTGCAATGGAAGGGCCTCCTGCTGGAGGAACCGCCTTGTTGATCACGGTTTCCTCTGTACCAGGTAAGTATGCTTGGACAGCCAAGGCCGTGCCTCTTAAAGCACAAGGATCTCAATTCAAAGTGGTGTGGCGCCACCAGCTCCCAGCTCACGCTTCCACACGGTTCCCTCGCGCAGCTGCACGCCATGCACGTGCTCCACGCCATGCACGTGCTCCACGAGCCTCTCCTCCAAGCAGCACGAACGAAATCCCACCTGCAGCTCGCACAATATAAAGGAGGCGCACGCTCAGCCTGAAAAACAAGGACATAAGCGATTAAGCACACAGGCAACGTCGCACATACGTTTCTGACATTCAACGTTTACATTGAGAAAGGGCGACAACTCTCCCTTTCAGCAGCTGCAACTGCAAATGCTACCTACTAGCCCACATTCAACCTGCCTGTCGTGGCGTGATCTGGTCTGCGCGAAAGCACAGGGGTTTTCCGGGATTTCTCGGGATTTTGGAAGGGTTTCTGTTCTGCAATGTCTTTGTTTCAGGGGTTAGCGCGTACGCAGACCCCCACACTTATAAATTGCGTACCCGAGTTGTCCACATTTGGGACAATCGCAGCCGTCAGCCCAACCGAAGTGCAATGGAAGGGCCTCCTGCTGGAGGAACCGCCTTTTTGTTTTTCATAAATTTATTTTACTATTTACAATAAAAACCGGTGGGGTGTAAAGGCCCCACACGGCCGTTACCTTTGAGCATGCAATAACAAATACTGAATACCTTATAGACCTATAAAGACGTTACATATCGAGATAAAAAGATAAAAAAACTTATTTAAAGAGAAAATATTGCAAAAGACCTAGATAGAAATTATTTAAAAAATTGCAAGGAAAGAAAAGAGAGTGGATAGATTTAACTTCATTGCATAATTGAATCCCTTAATATGCACTATGACGGCATATATTTAACAATATATAATTGACTTGCGGGTTTACAAACCTAATCCTTAAAAGGTACCGTTTGTTAGTACTTGAGATGACTTGACCACAGACTACTTACTTGTTTTATTCATATATTAATTTACCTATTTTTTGATAGTCATTGGTAAAGGAAAAAAAATAGATTTGAAAGAAAAGTTCTGCCTTTCACATGTGTCTCCTGGCCATGACACGAGCGTTGCGCACCTCGTGTGCAAGGCTAATGTCAGTGACCAGGCACACATTCTTAGCCTGGGGTAAGCCTTTGGGACATATATAAATGGGTGTTTCTATATAGATTGAAAGGTGCAAAGTTTTACAACGACAGACATTGATCACAAGGACAAGTATGGGGTGTTTTGGACGGGGGTCGCTCACTATTTAAGGGTGGGTGAAAAGCAAAACTGCTCACACATCCAAGAGACGAAGGCTCGGGTTCCTTCCCCACTTGGGCGTGGGAGCATGGAAAATACATTATTTATGATTAATAGTCTTAAACATCTGACGCAGGTATAATTTCAAAATCACTTGATAGACTGTAGTCAAGTCAGAGCTCTACATATATGGTTAGTACATTACAATGAATATTCACAATGACAAATTCTTTATTTTTCAGACAGCAACCGCAGTCTGAAAATAGAAAAACTGTTATAGTACATGTACAAGACATATAACAATTAGTGGCAATATATGGAAATAGAAAGTTCGGATAAGATTATGTCAAAATTACTAATGACTTGGATCCAGATCAGGACCGACGTCATGTAGGCACTGATCTTTATCCAAACCATCTGTAATGATTTTAGTAGATGGTTTAAGCTTAACCAAATTGTATTAACACTTCTATTTCAGGGCCTTTAGTATATGTTAATTATGAACAATATGCGATTTGAAAGAAAAAATCTCATTTTCGGTTAGGGGGTATTGAGGGAAGCAAATAATAGGAAACGGAGGGAAACGCAAGCAAAGCCCACGCCTCATCCCGGTTCCCATCATTTGCTATTTCAATAATCAAAGTTTGTGTATTAATGTTTTTGAAAGTATTTCCTTATATCCAAAATAGGCTCAAAACATATTGTATTAGAAATTATTTCGATATTGCAGAATCCTAAAGAAACCCAAGAATTAAAAAAGTCGTCTGCCGTCAGTCTGTCCTTATCAATGAGAATTCTAAATTTGATTTTATTTAAAAATTTTGAAACCACGCCAAAACTACTTATGTTTTTAAATTCATGTTTTGCTAAGTTTCGATTTGACCAAATTATTTGCCTGGACTCTGTAAGAAGGATTAATGCTACTTGTTTTTTGAATTTAGGAAGTTGAGGCAATACAAAGTATCTAAAGGTTTTTTCTGAAAATAAAATCTTGTTTTGGCTAAGTTTCCTTAACATAAACAATACAATTTTATTTAAGGGTATAAACACGTTACATTCTAAAAACAAATGTGAAACAGTTTCAATTTTATTACATAATGGGCATGTTTGGATTTTTGAGATATGTTTATTATACAAGTAATAATTTACATATATAACATCATGACATAATTTCCAGTATGTATTTCTAACATCTGGATCAATATATGGATGGGACATGTTTTTCCAAATGGTTTTAAAATCTACATTGGGGCATATTTTTTCAATTTTAGGTACCGCATATATATCCAGCAAAAGGATTTTATATATCAACTTTTTATGTAGAGTGTTAAAATTCAGGTCTTGATTATTATTGAGAAAATGGTCTAGAAGTAAAGTGCAATTTTTATAGAATATAGGAATGTGTTCGCTATGGGGTATATTATTATTTGCAAAAGTTGGGTTTAAATTCCTGAGTTGCAAACCTATCCAATATTTGGCAAAGTAAGTCCACTTAGCTTCGTGATTGTTAACTATTTTTTGCAAATGGTTAAGGTATAACGAATGACATTTAAGTTTCAAACATGGAACATTCAATCCACCTTGATTAAAATCCAAGTATAAAGTTGTTCGGGCAATGGGCTCATACTTTGAGTTCCAAATGAATCTAAAGAATCTTCTTTGAAGAAGTGTCAAGTAGTGAGAAGGTACTGGGGTGGCAGCTGCATAATAGAGGATTTTGCTAACACAAAGTGAATTTAAAACAGTTGATTTTCCTTTAAAGGAAAGTTTTCGAGAGCTCCAAAGGTTCAGTGTGCGATCAATTTTTACAAATATTTTTGACCAAATATCGTCTTCACCAAACCCAGTTCCAAAATGATAACCAAGTATTTTATGATTGTCAATCCAACTTATTCCAAAAGGGTGATCTGATCTAGTTTTCCATTTGCCAAGATACATTCCCTTTGATTTATCATAATTTATTTTTGCACCTGAAACGTTTCCAAAGAGTTTTACCCAATAGAAGTATTTGCGAATGGAGGAATCAGACGTCAAAAGTGCCGTGCTATCATCAGCATATAAGCTAAGTTTCACTTCAGAGCTCGAACCAGGTATTTTAAGTCCTTTGATATCATCCAAGTTTCTGATTTTATGCGCAAAAGGTTCGAAACATATAACATACAAGGGCATTGATAAGGAACAACCTTGTCTTACACCTCGTTTGATTGGGAATGATTCGGATATATGATTGTTTACAATGACAGAAGATGATATGTCATTATACAGAAGCTTGATCCATTTTAAGAAGTTTTCATTGAAGCCAAACGCTGTCAAAGTATCGAGCATGTATGATCTAGACACTCTATCGAATGCTTTTTCCTGATCCAAGCATATGAAAGAGGCTCCCAAGTTTTTCTGATCTATATAATCCATCACATTACGTATTAAATGAAGATTGTCAAAAATAGAGCGACCTTTAACTGAACAAGTTTGATCTATGCCAATAATCTTGGGTAAAATATTTCCAAGTCGAATTGTAATAATTTTCGAAATAATCTTATAGTCAATATTAAGAAGTGAAATAGGCCTGTAACATTTCATTTCATCAGCCCTAGTTTCGTCTTTGCAAATCAATGTGATATAAGACAGTTTCTGAGTTTTAGATAATTCACCATTTTCGTATGCCAAGTTTATTATTTCACATAAAACGTCACCAAATAAATGAAAGAATTTCAAGTAGAAGGCGTTTGTCAAACCATCACTACCAGGGGATTTATTGGGTTTCATTTCTTTCAGGGCGTGCAAAATTTCATTTTTGTCTATTTTCTTTTCCAGGAGAACGTTATCGGAAGGATCAATTTGGGGCAGACCGTCAAAAAAAATAGAGTTTAGAGATGAGTCAACAGGTTCTTCATTATAAAGGTTTTGATAAAAGGATTGAAAGCAGGTAAGTATCTCTTTTGAGTTATTGTATGTATTGTTGTTGTGTTGTATTGTTTGTATTGTTTTTTGTTTGCCTTGTGATGCTTCTTTTTGAAAAAAATATGCTGTTGGGTTTTCATTGCTTTCAATTGTTTGTGTCTTACTACGTATAATTGTGCCTTTTAGTATATTGTTTTCGATATTTTTAACTTTTAATTTGATATCATTGTAAGTATGTAGGTCAGATTCAGACTGTAAATTAATGTGAGAGTATTGTTTCTTTAAATGTTTTAATTCTCTAAATTGTTGTTTATTTTTTGATTTACTGTAGTCTATACAAAACAGTTTTATTTGAGTTTTGATATCATCCCACCATTCTAAAGTTATATTTTTATTCAGGGTCAAATATTGCCAAAAAAGCTCAAAAGATCTTATAAAGTTACAGTCATCCAATAATTGATCATTGAGTTTCCAATATGATTTGCCAATATCAATTCCACTATTAGCAGCCAAGGTCATTTGAATGAAGCTATGATCTGAACATGCACAAGGAAGTGTCTCAAAGGATGTAATTGAATTGCAAATAAGTTTGGAAATATAGAATCTATCGATTCTGGTGCCAATCAGGTCATAGTTTGATGTATTATTTCCAGTACCAACATTCGATCTTGTCCAAGTTACATTTTTCTGATTCGGGTGCAAATGCCGAAAACAGTCTACTAAACTAAATTTTTCAACAAGAACTTTGAAAGATTTTGAGCCAATAGTACCTTTCTTGGGATTGCCACCAAGTTTATCTAAGTTTGGATCCAATATAAAGTTGAAATCACCTCCAATGATAACTTGTTTTGCTCCACTTAAGTGTTTCGAAAATGAGCTTAGAAAATCCAATCTTTCAGCAGATTCGCTTGGAAAGTATGTATTAACAATTCTAAAGTTTTCAAACCCATCAGTGGCAAAGTCTAAACGAATTACTCTGCCTTGAAAATCCGAGTGAAATTTTTCAATCTTTATGTTATCTTTAATAAGAAGTATTGCTACACCACAAGAATCAGCCTTACCGAAGTTCCATATGATTTTATTTTCCAGTTTCAAAGTTTTCTCAATAGATTTTGCCAAGTGAAAATTATCAACAAAAGTTTCTTGCATCAATAAGATATCAATTTTGCTTTGAGCTATAAACTGTTTAATCAAATTGTGTTTATAGTTCGACCTAAAGCCGTTTATATTTATGCTTGCTATGTTCAAATCCATTGTCCTAGCAATAGTTTAATGCAAAAAGATATATATAAAGATCCAAGTTCCAAACTACAGTAGTAATAGTTATGGTAATAAAAATAAAAGTGATAGCTATGGTAATGGTAGTTGTAATAGTAGTAACAGCAGCAGTAGTAATAATAGCAATAGTTGTTGTAAAATCTATAATAGTTGCAGCAGTAAAAGTCAACATAATAATGATTTTTGCAGACTTGAAGGGTGAAGAGGCAGAGATGGGCTTTGGTTAATATGGGAGTATTTATATCTGAATGTCTGAACGGGAGCATTGGGGGCATAGTATTTGTATGACACGGGAGCATTTGGGGCTTGATTTTGCTATAGGAAGTTATAAGGTGACAGGAAAAGGAAATTGGGTTATCATATTTTAGGTGGGCACATTGATATATGGGGAAAATGAAATAAAAACACATGTATAATACATATATAACATTTTTTAACATCATACAAAATGGTAAATATTTTATTATATACACATGTAGAGAGAAGTTAGCTAATACCAAGTGAATTCTACCAATTGCATGCCAAATAGCGCTAGCAAGTAGGGAAATGTTAGAGAGGTGATTTAGAAACATTACACAGCATGCCAAGGGTATATATAATCGGTAATCATCGTAAAATAGCGGACAATACCGACGCGCTTGCACTTCCGCCCAGATAAAATCTGAATACTGTAGGTATTTTTCCAATATTGCAAAACGATAGATAGAAAAAGCTTCAATTACGCTGTGTACAGGTATTTTACTTACAGGTATATAAAAACAGGTAAACCAAAAAACCAATAATGCAGTGTAGAGTGTGATAAGAATAGTTGAATCACTGAGGTGTAACAAGTAGATAAATAAGTTAAAGCGTAGTACAGGTAAGGTATATATACATGTGGTTGCCAAGTTACAAGTATGTACATGCGAAGCAAATGTAGTGGTCTGATATAAGACTGGGGTTATAATCTGCATGTATAATAGATGTTTAGCTAACGCATATGATAGGAAAAAAAGTAGTACAATACACAACAATAAAAAGAGGAAACAGGCAATACTAATATGGTATATTGCCTTACAAATGAAGGGGTTAATCTGTCTCATTGTCCGTTTTCGTGTCCGTGTCTGCATCCCATTTGTCTTGTCAGCCTGTCCGTTTGTCTTCAAATCATAGTCGTTTGTCCAGTCCATTTTGTAAGCGTAGAGGTTGAGCCTATTCAACATCAACATCAACATCAGCATCAACATCCTTATCCAAATCAGAGGTGTCCCCAAAAATAGCCTCACTGGTTGGTGGAAGGCCAAGCTGAGAAAACATGTTCGAAGTGGAGGCAGGTGGCTCTGGCGACAACTGTGTCATCCTCGCCGGCTTATTGGGGGGGATGAAACCGTCGTCGTCATCGTCTGTATCCCGCCTCCTCTTCGAACTAGCAACTGCCATCTCTATATCCTCAGTGGTGCCCGTTTGCACCTCCGACACATCCCCGCCAACCACTGGAACCCCGGTACCCCCAACAGGGGGTGGGGAAGCACCCTCTGAGCGTACTGGCTCAGACAGTACCTCCCCCCTGGGTTCCCTAGCTGACTGGGCAGCCGGACGAACAAAAGAAGCAACTCTTGAATACCTGGTTGATTCACATTCCCGCCTAGTATGTCCTACCTCATGGCATTTTAAACATAAGGGGGGTCTACCTTGCATTGTTATGAGCATGGATTGCCCACAACCAAACTTGACCATATGAGGGATCCTTTGTTTTGACTTTTCATCAGTTTTGAGGGTTACTTCCCTCATTCCGTTGAAGGTACATACATTAGTATATGAGGTTTTATTATGCTTTACCTCTAAAACTTCGCCATAGTCACAAAATATGGCCTTCAATAGCCGATCTTGGTAGTAGAGGGGTAACCAATGTACTCTTAGTGAGACAATTTGCTCTGAACAAAGCATCACTGTAAATCTCTTACTGCCACGCCCAATAAACTTTGCATCCATCAACCTCTTGGCTGTATGTCTGTCTTTCATAGTTAGATTGAAAGATCTGTCATTTGAACTGACCTTGTAAAGTCCAGTTAAGTCCTCCGCCTTCAGCCCCTCATCTTCCAAAGCTATAAACACATCACCATAGCTCAGCGTACCATACTCTGTTGGAGTCAATCTGACCGTCAATTCCAGCTGATCTTCATCAATGTAATTGGTTTCATTGCCATCAAAATGAATGATTGGATTTGCCATATTGATTGACAAAAAATACAAGAGGAAACAATTAATCACTGTTTCCTCTGTACCAGGTAAGTATGCTTGGACAGCCAAGGCCGTGCCTCTTAAAGCACAAGGATCTCAATTCAAAGTGGTGTGGCGCCACCAGCTCCCAGCTCACGCTTCCACACGGTTCCCTCGCGCAGCTGCACGCCATGCACGTGCTCCACGCCATGCACGTGCTCCACGAGCCTCTCCTCCAAGCAGCACGAACGAAATCCCACCTGCAGCTCGCACAATATAAAGGAGGCGCACGCTCAGCCTGAAAAACAAGGACATAAGCGATTAAGCACACAGGCAACGTCGCACATACGTTTCTGACATTCAACGTTTACATTGAGAAAGGGCGACAACTCTCCCTTTCAGCAGCTGCAACTGCAAATGCTACCTACTAGCCCACATTCAACCTGCCTGTCGTGGCGTGATCTGGTCTGCGCGAAAGCACAGGGGTTTTCCGGGATTTCTCGGGATTTTGGAAGGGTTTCTGTTCTGCAATGTCTTTGTTTCAGGGGTTAGCGCGTACGCAGACCCCCACACTTATAAATTGCGTACCCGAGTTGTCCACATTTGGGACAATCGCAGCCGTCAGCCCAACCGAAGTGCAATGGAAGGGCCTCCTGCTGGAGGAACCGCCTTGTTGATCACGGTTTCCTCTGTACCAGGTAAGTATGCTTGGACAGCCAAGGCCGTGCCTCTTAAAGCACAAGGATCTCAATTCAAAGTGGTGTGGCGCCACCAGCTCCCAGCTCACGCTTCCACACGGTTCCCTCGCGCAGCTGCACGCCATGCACGTGCTCCACGCCATGCACGTGCTCCACGAGCCTCTCCTCCAAGCAGCACGAACGAAATCCCACCTGCAGCTCGCACAATATAAAGGAGGCGCACGCTCAGCCTGAAAAACAAGGACATAAGCGATTAAGCACACAGGCAACGTCGCACATACGTTTCTGACATTCAACGTTTACATTGAGAAAGGGCGACAACTCTCCCTTTCAGCAGCTGCAACTGCAAATGCTACCTACTAGCCCACATTCAACCTGCCTGTCGTGGCGTGATCTGGTCTGCGCGAAAGCACAGGGGTTTTCCGGGATTTCTCGGGATTTTGGAAGGGTTTCTGTTCTGCAATGTCTTTGTTTCAGGGGTTAGCGCGTACGCAGACCCCCACACTTATAAATTGCGTACCCGAGTTGTCCACATTTGGGACAATCGCAGCCGTCAGCCCAACCGAAGTGCAATGGAAGGGCCTCCTGCTGGAGGAACCGCCTTGTTGATCACGGTTTCCTCTGTACCAGGTAAGTATGCTTGGACAGCCAAGGCCGTGCCTCTTAAAGCACAAGGATCTCAATTCAAAGTGGTGTGGCGCCACCAGCTCCCAGCTCACGCTTCCACACGGTTCCCTCGCGCAGCTGCACGCCATGCACGTGCTCCACGCCATGCACGTGCTCCACGAGCCTCTCCTCCAAGCAGCACGAACGAAATCCCACCTGCAGCTCGCACAATATAAAGGAGGCGCACGCTCAGCCTGAAAAACAAGGACATAAGCGATTAAGCACACAGGCAACGTCGCACATACGTTTCTGACATTCAACGTTTACATTGAGAAAGGGCGACAACTCTCCCTTTCAGCAGCTGCAACTGCAAATGCTACCTACTAGCCCACATTCAACCTGCCTGTCGTGGCGTGATCTGGTCTGCGCGAAAGCACAGGGGTTTTCCGGGATTTCTCGGGATTTTGGAAGGGTTTCTGTTCTGCAATGTCTTTGTTTCAGGGGTTAGCGCGTACGCAGACCCCCACACTTATAAATTGCGTACCCGAGTTGTCCACATTTGGGACAATCGCAGCCGTCAGCCCAACCGAAGTGCAATGGAAGGGCCTCCTGCTGGAGGAACCGCCTTTTTGTTTTTCATAAATTTAATAGTATTTACAATAAAAACCGGTGGGGTGTAAAAGCCCCACACGGCCGGTACCTTTTTGCATGCATATACAATAATTGAAAACCTTAAAAAGACCTATGAAAAACTTTATACATCGAGATATGAAGATAAAAACTTTTTATAGAGTAAATAATTTAAAAAGACCTAGATAGAAAATTATTGAAAGTATTGTAAGGAAAGAAATGGAAAGGATAGATATAACTTTTATTGCAAATTGAATCCCTTAATATGCTCTAGGATGGCATATATTCAACAATTGATATATTGAATTACGTGTTCACAAACCTAGCCCTTAAAAGGTACCGTATGTTAGTACTTGAGATGACTTGACCACAGACTATTTATTCTATTCATATAACATCTATTTTTGGCAGTCATATAATTAAGCAGTACAGGGGAAACATAGTCTATATTATTTTTTGAAATTATTGGTTCTGCCTTTCACATGTGTTTCTGGTCCTGACACGAGCGTTGTGCACCACGTGCACAAGGCTAATGTCAGTGACCAAATTCACATTTCAAACTGGGTCAGCCTTTGGAACTTATTACTTGGCATGAGCATAATATCTACAACGACAGACATTGATCACAAAGGACAAACATGGGACATTTTGGACTGGGGTCACTCACTATTCCTGGGGGTGAAAGACAAAACTACTCACACATCCAAGAGACGAGGGCTCGGGTTCCCTCCCCACTTGGGTGTGGGAGCATGTTTTTTTATAAGCATTTGTAAATTGTTAATAAAAAGAAAAAACGTCAGATGCAGTTGTGTCAAAAAACATTCACAGGCTGTAGTCAAGTCATTACTCTACAAATAATGGTTAGTACAATATAGAAGAATATTCACAAATGACAAAATGAGATTCTTTTCATTATCAGACGGCAACAGCAGTCTGAAATAGAGAAACTATTTTAGAATATGTACAAGGTTATTTCAGAAATAGCAACTTTAAGTCTATATATACATAATAATCTATCCGGATGCTAAAAAGTTGATCTAAATTGCTAAGAATTTGGATCCAGATCAGACTTGACATGTTGTCACGTCTAATTTGGAATCAAACTATTTGCAAGGATCGTAAGTGGTGGCAAAAAGTCGCTACTTTGGGCGAAAGAAAATCGCATCACTGTATCAGGTAATAGAAAAATCAATCTTAATAAGATGGCGTTTATGGGTTCTAAAATGTTTGGATCAAGATCAGGTTGAATATTATCAGTCTGATTTTATTTCAAACATTTTTGAAGATATTTTAGTATATTATATAAGTTTTTATTGGATTATATATCTTGAGAAAAAAGTAAGATCAAAATAATTGTCATCATAATGCGAAAAAATTCAGATCAAAATCAGACCAGATATTTTATCAGCTCTGATTGTGGCCTAAATTTTTTTTTTTTTTCAAGTTTTCCTGGTAATAATCGCCATATTTGAAAATGAATAGTATATGATTTTAATAGAAAATATATATATTTAGCCATAGGGTAAGAGCGAAAAAACAAATAGTAAAAACTAGGAGGAGACACTGGCAATAGCTTACGCTTCATCCTAGTCTATATCATTTGTTATCCTTATAAGCTTGAAATTTGTTTATCATTGTTGTTGAAAGTATCTTCGTATATCTAAAATTGGTTCAAAAGTGATTGTGTTTGAAATAATTTCGATATTGCAAAACCCTAAGGAGCACCATGTATCGAAAAAGTCGTCTGCTGTCAGTCTGTCCTTATCAATAAGAATTCTAAATTTAATTTTATTCAAAAATTTAGAAACCACGCCAAAAGCAGTAATGTTTTTTAATTCATGTTTTGCTAAATTTCTATTTGTCCAGATGATATGTCTCGACTCTGTTAAAAGAATTAATGCAACTTGTTTTTTGAATTTAGAAAGTTGAGGCAACACAAAGTATCTAAATGTTCTTTCTGAAAGTGAAACCTTATTTTGGCTAAGTTTCCTTAACATGGACAGGACAATTTTATTTAAGGGTAAAAACACATTGCATTCTAAAAAAAGATGGGAGACAGTTTCAATTTTATCACACAATGGGCAGGTCTTAATCTTTGAAATATGTTTTTGATATAAGTAATAATTTACATAAATAACATCATGGGTTAATTTCCAAAAGGTATTACGAACATCAGGGTCAATATATGGCAAACTAATACTTTTCCAAATAGGCTTAAAATCTATATATGGGCACAATTTTTCTATTTTTGGCTGTATGCAAATGTCTTGTAATAATGTTTTGTATATGTGTTTCTTGTGAAATGAGTTAAAATCAATGTCTTCATTTGTATGTGTGAAATTGTCAAAAATTGATAAACATGTTTTGTAAAATATAGGAATGTATTCACTATGGGGAACGCTGTTACTAGCAAAGGCTGGGTTAAACTTTCTAAGTTGCAAACCTATCCAATATTTGGCAAAGAAGGTCCAGTTAGCGTTATGGTTATTTATTAGCTTCTGCAAATGATTTAAGTATATCGAATGGCACTTAAGTTTCACACATGGAACATTCAATCCTCCTTGATTAAAATCTAGATATAAGGTTTTTCTGGCCACAGGTTCAAATGTAGAGCTCCAAATAAATCTAAAGAATCGTCTTTCAAAAAGTGTGAGATAGTGAGAAGGTATTGGGTTACAAGTAGCATAATACAATATTTTACTAAGACACAGAGAATTCAAAACTGTTGATTTCCCTTTAAAAGAAAGTTTCCTTGAAATCCAAAGGTTAAGGGTTTTATCAATTTTCACATATATTTTCGACCATATATCATCATTACTGAAACCTGATCCAAAAAAGTAACCAAGAATTTTATGATGGTCAATCCAACTGATGCCAAAAGGGTGATCAGATCTAGTTTTCCATTTACCAAGGTACATCCCTTTCGATTTTTCATAATTGATTTTCGCCCCAGATATTTGTCCAAACAGTTTGACCCAGTGTAAGTATTTTCGAATAGAGGAGTCAGTGGTCAAAAAAGCAGTACTATCATCTGCAAACAAACTTAGTTTCACCTGAGAAGTTGTACCTGGCATGTTGATACCTTTGATATCATCCGAGTTTCTAATCTTATGCGCAAAAGGTTCAAAACATATAGGGGCATAGATAGGGAACAACCCTGCCGAACGCCTCTCTTAATTGGAAAAGCCTGAGATATGTGATTATTTACAATGACTGAAGAAGAAATATCATTATATAGAAGCTTGACCCATTTTATAAAGTTACTATTAAATCCAAACGCTGTCAAAGCATCAAACATATATGACCTAGATACTCTATCAAAAGCTTTTTCTTGGTCCAAACAAATAAACGAAGCTGCCAAGTTTTTCTGATCAACGTAATCTACAATGTTCCGTATCAAATGAAGGTTATCAAAAATTGATCGTCCTTTCACAGAGCAAGTTTGATCTATGCCAATGATTTTTGGTAGCACTTTCCCAAGTCGAACTGTAATTATTTTCGAAATGATTTTGTAATCAATATTCAAAAGTGAGATGGGCCTATAGCATTTCATTTCTTCTGACCTAGTTTCATCTTTGCAAATCAAAGTAATATATGACAATTTCTGAGTTTCAGATAATTCTCCAGTTTCATAAGCTAAATTTATAATTTTACAAAGAACATCACCAAATAGATGAAAGAATTTCAAATAGAAGGCGTTTGTTAGACCGTCACTACCAGGAGATTTATTGGGCTTCATTTCTTTAAGGGCATGCAAAATTTCATCTTTTTCTATTTTCTTTTCAAGGAAGAGATTATCGGATTGGTCAATCTTGGGCAAATCATCAAAGAAAAGGGAGTTTAAAGATGAGTCAACAGGTTCTTCACTATATAGAGTTTCATAAAAGGACCTAAAGCAGGTAAGTATGTCTTTTGAGTTATTATATGTGTTTATGTTGTGTTGTATTGTTTTTATTGTTTTGTTTTTACTTATTGTTGCTTCTTTTTGAAAAAAATATGCACTAGGTTTTTCATTTTCTTGTATAGATTGAGTTTTGCTACGAATCATTGAACCTCTAAGAATATTATCTTCTATTTCTTTTACTCTAAGTTTGATGGCATTGAATGTATGTAGGTCAGATGTAGATTCTAAATCAAGTGTTGAATATTGCTTTTTTAATTTTTTAAATTCACCAAATTGTTCCTTGTTTTTTGATTTGCTGTAGTCAATGCAAAATATTTTTATTTGATATTTCATATGATCCCACCATTTCAAAGTTATTTCCTTAGTTTCAGAAATGAATTTCCAAAATTTTTCAAAATAATTTAAGAAGTTGATGTCATCCAATAACTGATCATTGAATTTCCAATAGGATTTACCAATGTCTATTCCAGAGTTTGCAGTCAAGTTCATTTTGATAAAACTATGGTCCGAACATACACAAGGTATAGTGTCAAAAGTATTGATTGAGTTACACATATATTTTGAAATATAAAATCTGTCGATCCTAGTGCCAATCATATCATAGTTTGGTTTATCATTCCCAGTTGCAACATTTGATCTAGTCCAAGTTACAGATTTCTTATTAGGGTTTATGTGTCGAAAGCAGTCTGTTAAATCAAATTTATCAACAATAGTTTTAAAAGTTTTAGAGCCAATGGTACCTTTCTTTGGATTGCCACCAAGTTTGTCCAAGTTTGGATCCAATATAAAATTAAAATCACCGCCAATGATAACATTTTTTGCTCCAGTTATGTGCTGTGAGAAAGAGTTCAGAAATTCCAATCGTTCAGCAGATTCACTTGGAAAGTATGCATTAACAATTCTGAAGTTTTCAAACCCATCAGTGGTAAAGTCTAAATGGATTACTCTACCATAAAAATCTGAGTGAAATTTTTCAATCTGAATGTTATCTTTAATAAGAAGTATTGCAACACCACAAGAATCACTCCTACCAAAGTTCCATATGATTTTATTTTCCAATTCTAAAGTTTTTTCAATAGATTTTGCCAAACGTAGGTTATCAACAAAAGTTTCTTGCATTAATAATATATCAATATTGTTCTGTTCTATAAACTGTTTTATCAATCTGTGTTTATAGTTGGATCTAAACCCATTTATATTAATGCTTGAAATATTCAAATCCATTGTACTGATTGATATTGTATGCCAAGCATATATAAAAGACAAAGTTTCAAAACACAGCACAATAAGGGATACAAATAAACAGTCAGATAATAGAGCATATGGAAGTTGTAACAATATGTGATAATAATAACAATAATAATAATAATAATAATAATAATAATGTTTATTGTGCTTGTGGACAGTATAAGTGGTAGTATTGCATGTATAGATGGTGATGCAAGTAGTTGCTGTTGGATTATCATATTTTCAAACAATATTGGATCCAGATCAGCTCCACAAAAATGTTGAGTCTGATCTGAGTCCAAACCATTTGTAAATGTTGTCGGCAGAAAAAATATGAGCACGATGAAAATTATTTGTTGGAAAAGTAATAGTGTTGACCGTGATAAGGGCCAATGTATATATATGGGATTTGTAGGTTTGTTTATATATAGGTGAAGATGATGATGATAATAATGATGATAATATATATACATGTATATACAATATGATTGAGGGTTTGTGGTGGAAAGGTCAGGAAAGTGTCCATTGAAAATCATCCAGCTAAACAAGATCAACATAAGATGAATAATAAGGTAAATACGGTACAGTATAGCACATATTTTTAGTCTTAGTGCTGTACAGATCTGCAAAATATATAGACAGAAGTTTAGAGTCTGTACTGGTAAGAAGGTGTTTTTAGAACATGCATTCAATCTTAGATTCATCGCAATATATGAAATTATGGGGAAATATATGCTATGAGTGTATGTTTGCCAAATATAGCATAATCTCCAAGGTGTAAATTTAACAGGACTAAGGTGCATACAAACTAACCAAGGTAGTTGTCGGTATAAAATACTCAGCAGGAACAAGGTAAGTAACATACAGTCGACAAGAGATTTTTCCAATACTACATATCGTTCAGATTTATCGTCTGCTTTTAGAGCGAATTGAGACGATTTTATACACCAAAAATACGCCCAGGTAAACCAGTAAATCGATGAAACAGTGTAGCGCTTAATCAGGCGTTTAGCGAGTGCAGGGTTCAAAATATACATGAGGTGTAAAAATAGTTTATGTAAACCAAAGTGTGGCGTGATCACGTAGCTACTAAGTGTATATACATGTACTGGTAATGTATCTAAGGTTGTTTGATATGAGGCGTTAAACAGGTACATGTATATCCATCTCAATCTGTGTGAAAGCAATATAAGAAGTTTATGTCCAAGTATATTGGGTCCCAAACCTATTAGCTCTAAGAAGGACGAAAAACATTTGAGCTTGAGAATAAAGCCAGTTACACAGGCAAAATGGCTGAAATATAGATAATGAGGGATGAAACATCTCTGCGCATGGTATGAGTTGAGAAAAACTTTGTAATAGGGAGTGGTTGGAGTTTGTTTAACTAGATATGGTGACGGGAGCATTAGGGACATTTGATTTTTATAAGACGGGAGCATTTGGGACATGGAATGGCTATAGGAATATATATGGTGGTGTAATGTGGGATAATGGCTATAGGATCCAAAATCAGTATGGGGTGGAGCTATATTGGGATTGAAAATGGTATATATGGAAAAATAAATAACACAATACATGATACATATATTTAAACAGGCGAAAGCATGTATGAAACAAAGAAATACAAACCAGGCAATCAAAAACATTGAGATTGCCGTATAACCATTGATCTTTCTCACAGTCGGGGGCCATTTCCAGGTCACACATGCCGGACAAGGATTTGCCATTCCATAATCTAAATACTCATAATCGGTCAGTCGGTCCATTTTGAAATTACATATTTTTATTGAGTACTCTGGTGCTAGCCATCAAACATTCATAATGATTATCCAGAGAAGGTGGAGAGGGGACCCCAGACTGGGACGCTCTCGCCGTCTTATTCGGCGTAAACCAGCCGTCATCAGTCTCAGATTCCCTCTCCCTCTTCGAACTGGGCTGTTCCATTTCAATAGAATCAAGTAGCTGTTCCTGTGACCCCCTGCCAACAGCACCAACCTCCCCAGATCCCACAGCTGTGGGTGCTGGTGTGCTATCTGGGTTCGAAATATCGTTCCCAGAACGCACATCAGGCTGAGGAGGGGGGGCATCAGGCCGGGTCACAGCAACAGCCGGGATGCTTCTAGTATGTAGAACTTGTGCATAATTTAGTCTTCCAGGACATCTCGATCTTATGTGACCAGTGCAGTTACAACGAAGACAATAGGGTGGCCGGCCAGGTATGGTCAACAAGATACTCTGGCCAGAGTTAAAATTTACTAGATGGGGGATAATGTGCTTTCTAAACTCATCAGTCTTGAGTTTAACCTCCCTGCTTCCATTGAATGTAGTGATCTTAGCATGGGCTGTCTTCATCATCTTTATGTCCAACACTTCACCATATTTGGAGAAAAGCTCATACAATATACTGCTATCGTAGTAAATGGGGAGCCAGTGTACACGAACAGTGACCACTTGCTCTGCCATTTTCATTATGTCATATATCATATTCCCTGCCTTCAAGCTGGCTGTCTCAATAAATGGTTGGATTGAATCGTCATACTTGAGCAGAATGGAGAAAGAGTTATCTGTAGGGCTTACCTTGAATATGCCCTCTATTTCAGCTGTTGGAACCCCAACCTGTTCTATAGCATCTAGAAGTTCGCCATAGCTAGCTCCTCTTCCGCTCTCCCTGGGGACAAGCCTCACAGTCCGCTCCATCTTATCAACGTTGATGTATTCAGTCTCCTGACAATCAAACTTAATAACAGGTTCCATCCTTGACAATTTTAAGTACTAACAAACGTTAGAAATACACCAAGAGGAAACACAAAGGTTTCCTCTGTACCAGGTAAGTATGCTTGGACAGCCAAGGCCGTGCCTCTTAAAGCACAAGGATCTCAATTCAAAGTGGTGTGGCGCCACCAGCTCCCAGCTCACGCTTCCACACGGTTCCCTCGCGCAGCTGCACGCCATGCACGTGCTCCACGCCATGCACGTGCTCCACGAGCCTCTCCTCCAAGCAGCACGAACGAAATCCCACCTGCAGCTCGCACAATATAAAGGAGGCGCACGCTCAGCCTGAAAAACAAGGACATAAGCGATTAAGCACACAGGCAACGTCGCACATACGTTTCTGACATTCAACGTTTACATTGAGAAAGGGCGACAACTCTCCCTTTCAGCAGCTGCAACTGCAAATGCTACCTACTAGCCCACATTCAACCTGCCTGTCGTGGCGTGATCTGGTCTGCGCGAAAGCACAGGGGTTTTCCGGGATTTCTCGGGATTTTGGAAGGGTTTCTGTTCTGCAATGTCTTTGTTTCAGGGGTTAGCGCGTACGCAGACCCCCACACTTATAAATTGCGTACCCGAGTTGTCCACATTTGGGACAATCGCAGCCGTCAGCCCAACCGAAGTGCAATGGAAGGGCCTCCTGCTGGAGGAACCGCCTTGTTGATCACGGTTTCCTCTGTACCAGGTAAGTATGCTTGGACAGCCAAGGCCGTGCCTCTTAAAGCACAAGGATCTCAATTCAAAGTGGTGTGGCGCCACCAGCTCCCAGCTCACGCTTCCACACGATTCCCTCGCGCAGCTGCACGCCATGCACGTGCTCCACGCCATGCACGTGCTCCACGAGCCTCTCCTCCAAGCAGCACGAACGAAATCCCACCTGCAGCTCGCACAATATAAAGGAGGCGCACGCTCAGCCTGAAAAACAAGGACATAAGCGATTAAGCACACAGGCAACGTCGCACATACGTTTCTGACATTCAACGTTTACATTGAGAAAGGGCGACAACTCTCCCTTTCAGCAGCTGCAACTGCAAATGCTACCTACTAGCCCACATTCAACCTGCCTGTCGTGGCGTGATCTGGTCTGCGCGAAAGCACAGGGGTTTTCCGGGATTTCTCGGGATTTTGGAAGGGTTTCTGTTCTGCAATGTCTTTGTTTCAGGGGTTAGCGCGTACGCAGACCCCCACACTTATAAATTGCGTACCCGAGTTGTCCACATTTGGGACAATCGCAGCCGTCAGCCCAACCGAAGTGCAATGGAAGGGCCTCCTGCTGGAGGAACCGCCTTTTATTTTCCATAATATAACAAAATGACAATATAAATTGCAAGTACCAGAGGAGATAATGGCTGAATTTACCTGTAGTTTGGACTGAGGTGAGTTCTGACATATAGTCAGGTCTGACCTCTGTCCAAAATATTAGTAATTCTTATAAGTAGATGATTTAAGTCACAACTTAAATTAATCTGTGTTAACATATGCCATACAATCCTATAGTCTTTTCATTGGAACAAAAAACAAACAGTGCAGATCCAGATTAGCCACTACATAACGCAGCATCCAATCAGGCTCTCCACTGTTTGCTTATATAATGTATATTAATTTTGGATGAAAAGAAAATCTATTTGGCTTGAAGGGGTAAAAAAGAATAACAAATTTTAAAGTAAACAATAAACGAAATGAAAGGTATATTTGCTTTGTTTAATAGGCTGTGGACGAAAGAAACCAGTGCAAACCAGGAGGAGACGTTAGCTAGGCCCACATCTCATCTAGTCTGTACTGCTTGCAATGTTTATAAGTTATTAATTTTCTATCATTGTTTTTTGGAAATATTTTCTTATATCCAAAATGGGGTCAAAACTTATTGTATCAGAGATAATTTCAATGCTGCAAAATCCTGAAGAAACCCAAGTATCAAAAAAGTCGTCCGCCATCAATCTTTCTTTATCAACCAGAATTCTAAATTTGATTTTATTTAAAAATTTTGAAACCACACCAAAACTAGTTATTGTTTTTAATTCGTGTTTAGCTAAATTTCTATTTGTCCAAATGATATGCCTCGACTCTGTAAGAAGAATTAATGCTACTTGTTTTTTGAATTTTGGAAGTTGAGGCAATACAAAATATCTAAAAGTTTTTTCTGAAAGTGAAATCTTGTTTTGGCTAAGCTTCTTTAACATAAACAGTACAATTTTATTTAGGGGTAAGAAGACATTACATTCGAAAAACAGGTGAGTAACAGTTTCTATTTTATCACATAAGGGGCAAGTCTTAATTTTTGAAATATGTTTATGATATAGATAATAATTAACATATATAACATCATGAGTTAATTTCCAAAATGTATTACGGACATCAGGGTCAATATATGGCAAACTAATACTTTTCCAAATAGGCTTAAAATCTATATATGGGCACAATTTTTCTATTTTTGGCTGTATGCAAACGTCTTGTAATAATGTTTTGTATATGTGTTTCTTGTGAAATGAGTTAAAATCAATGTCTTCATTTGTATGTGTGAAATTGTCAAAAATTGATAAACATGTTTTGTAAAATATAGGAATGTATTCGCTATGGGGAACGCTATTACTAGCAAAGGCTGTGTTAAACTTTCTAAGTTGCAAACCTATCCAATATTTAGCAAAGAAGGTCCAGTTAGCGTTATGGTTATTTATTAGCTTCTGCAAATGATTTAAGTATATCGAATGGCACTTAAGTTTCACACATGGAACATTCAATCCTCCTTGATTAAAATCTAGATATAAAGTTTTTCTGGCCACAGGTTCAAATGTAGAGCTCCAAATAAATCTAAAGAATCGTCTTTCAAACAGTGTAAGATAGTGAGAAGGTATTGGGTTACAAGTAGCATAATACAATATTTTACTAAGACACAGAGAATTCAAAACTGTTGATTTCCCTTTAAAAGAAAGTTTCCTTGAAGTCCAAAGGTTAAGGGTTTTATCAATTTTCACATATATTTTCGACCATATATCATCATTACTGAAACCTGATCCAAAAAAGTAACCAAGAATTTTATGATGGTCAATCCAACTGATGCCAAAAGGGTGATCAGATCTAGTTTTCCATTTGCCAAGGTACATCCCTTTTGATTTTTCATAGTTGATTTTCGCCCCAGATATTTTTCCAAAGAGTTTGACCCAATGAAGGTATTTACGAATAGAGGAGTCAGTGGTCAAAAAAGCAGTGCTGTCATCTGCATACAAGCTAAGTTTCACCTCAGAATTTGTACCAGGCATTTTGATACCTTTGATATCATCCGAATTTCTAATCTTATGCGCAAAAGGTTCAAAGCATATGACATATAGAGGCATGGATAAAGAACAGCCCTGTCTAACGCCTCGTTTAATTGGGAAAGTTTCAGATATGTGATTATTTACAATGACTGAAGACGAAATGTCATTATATAGAAGCTTGATCCATTTTATAAAGTTATTATTGAATCCAAACGCTGTCAAAGCATCGAACATATATGACCTAGAGACTCTGTCAAAAGCTTTTTCTTGGTCCAAACAAATGAAGGAGGCTGCCAAGTTTTTCTGATCAACATAATCTACAACGTTGCGTATCAAATGAAGGTTATCAAAAATTGATCGTCCTTTTACCGAGCAAGTTTGATCTATGCCAATGATTTTTGGTAACACTTTTCCAAGTCGAATTGTGATTATTTTTGAAATTATTTTATAATCAATATTTAAAAGTGAAATGGGTCTATAGCATTTCATCTCATCTGACCTAGTTTCGTCTTTGCAAATCAAGGTAATATATGATAATTTCTGAGTTTCAGATAATTCTCCAGCTTCATAGGCTAAATTTATAATCTTACAAAGAACATCACCAAATAAATGAAAGAATTTCAAATAGAAGGCGTTTGTTAGACCGTCACTACCAGGGGATTTATTGGGTTTCATCTCTTTAAGGGCATGCAAAATTTCATCTTTTTCTATTTTCTTTTCCAGGAAGAGATTATCGGAGTGGTCAATCTTGGGCAAATCATCAAAGAAAAGGGAGTTTAAAGATGAGTCAATAGGTTCTTCACTATACAGAGTTTCATAAAAGGATCTAAAACAGGTAAGTATGTCTTTTGAGTTATTATATGTGTTTGTGTTGTGTTGTATTGTTTTGACTGTTTTGTTTTTGCTTAGTGTTGCTTCTTTTTGAAAAAAATACGCGCTAGGTTTTTCATTTTCTTGTATGGATTGTGTTTTGCTGCGGATCATAGAACCTTTTAAAATGTTATTTTCTATTTCTTTTACCTTAAGTTTGATGTCATTGTATATATGTAGGTCAGATGTGGATTTAAAGTCAAGTTTCGAATATTGCTTTTTCAACTTTTTTAATTCACCAAATTGTTCCTTGTTTTTAGATTTACTGTAGTCAATACAAAATGTCTTTATTTGATTCTTCATATGATCCCACCATTCCAAAGTTATATTCTTAGTTCTAGAAATAAATTTCCAAAATAGTTCAAAATATCTAAAGAAGTCATTATCATCCAATAATTGATCATTAAATTTCCAATAGGATTTGCCAATATCTAAACCACAATCTGCAGCCAAGTTGACTTTTATGAAACTATGGTCCGAGCATGCACAAGGTAAGGTTTGAAAAGCAATAATAGAGTTACACATATATTTCGAAATATAGAATCTGTCAATTCTAGTACCAACAATATCATAGTTTTGTGTATCGTTTCCAGTTGCAATATTTGATCTAGTCCAAGTTACAGATTTCTTTTCAGGATTCAAATGTCGAAAACAGTCCGCCAGTCCAAATTTATCAATGATAACTTTAAAAGCTTTAGATCCAATGGTACCCTTTTTTGAATTTCCACCAAGTTTATCCAAGTTAGGTTCTAGAATAAAGTTAAAATCACCACTAATGATAACATTTTTTGCCCCAGTTATATGATGTGAAAAAGAGTCCAAGAATTCCAATCGTTCTGTAGTATCGCTAGGAAAATATGCATTCACAATTCTAAAGTTTTTAAACCCATCAGTGGCAAAGTCTAAACGAATTACTCTGCCATAGAAATCTGAGTGGAATTTTTCAATTTGAATGTTATCCTTAATAAGAAGAATTGCTACACCACAAGAATCATCTTTACCAAAGTTCCATATGATTTTATTTTCCAGTTCTAAAGTTTTTTCAATAGATTTTGCTAAACGTAGGTTATCGACAAAAGTTTCTTGAATCAATAGAATATCAATCTTGTTCTGGTCTATAAACTGTTTTATCAATCGGTGTTTATAGTTGGATCTAAATCCGTTTATATTAATGCTTGAGATGTTCAAATCCATTGAATTGATTGAGTTTGATTGCCAAACATATACACAGGACTAAGTTTCAGACTACAGTGAAAATAGGTGATATAATTGCATAATATAAGCAGTGATAGTAGCGTATTGTTAAAAGGTTCAAAAGTAAGGTATATCGTTGGATAATAATAATAACAATAATTATAATAATAATAGTAATAATAATAGTAGTAATAATAATAGCCATCATTTTTATGCTTGTTGAGTATATGTGACAGTAGTAATTGCTGTAGTAGTAGTAGTGATAAACGTTGCGAAAAATGTATTTGTTGTTGTTGTAGTAGTAGTAGTAGTTGTTGTGGTTGTAACGAAATGTTTGGTGATAATAGCAGTGATGGTCGTGGTTGGGAAGGTATTATAAGTGGTAATAGCAATAATGTATGTGAGAATGATAGTGTTGGGTATTTCATTTCTCTATCAAAATACTTTGGATTCAGATTGGGTTCTACAAAATGTGAGATCCGATCTGGGTCCAAACTATTTGCAATTATTGCTAAGCTATAAAATATTTGCATCACTAATAGTGGTATATGGAAAAGTAGTAGTAATAGTGATGATTGTGGCAAGTACTCATATTTATATTTAGGATTCAAGAGTTTTGATGCACAAGGTTTAAGATGATGATGATGATAATGATGATGATGATGATGATGATGATTTTCAAATATATACATGTATACATATATACAATATGGGGGTTGGGTATTATTGGATGATATAGGTAAGTATTTCTTGAAAACAGCCAAGAGCCAAAGGAAGTCAAAGGTAGGGTAAATATGGTATAATGTATCACAGATATTAATTGTTATTACCGTACAGATATGCACAATAAAAGACGAGTAGTTTGGAGTCTGTACTAACCATAGGGAAATATAAAACCAGAAATTCAATCTCAGATTCATCACAAAACATATAATCATGAGGATGTATAGGCTATAGCTTTTAATTTGCGAAATAAAGCAAAATAGCCATAATGCAAATACAGCAGGAATAAGGTGTAATGTATTCAACCAAGGTATTTGTACATGTAAAATACTCAGCAGGAATAAGGTAAGTAATAACCAAACGATAAGAGATTTTTCCAATACTGTATGTCGTTGTAATTTATCGTCTGCTATAGGAGCGAATTGAGACGATTTTATATACCAAAAATACACCCAGGTAAACCAGTAAATCGATAAAACAGCGTAGCGCTTGATCAAACATATAGAGAGTGCAGGATTCGAAATATACATGCAGTGTAAAAATAGTGTATGTAAAACAGAGTGTAGCGTGGTCGCGTAGTTACCATATACATGTATTTGTGATTTATCTAAGGTGGCCTGATGAATAGCGTTAATAGTGTACATGTACGAATAGGTCAGACGATTTGAAAACAAGTTGGAACGCTTTTGCCAAAGCATACAGGCCTCAAAACACATAGATTTGAATGTTGAGGAAAGAGAGGGTTTGATTATTTGGTGGAGGCAGGCTAAAATATAGTGAGATGTGTTATTGGAACATTTGTATTCATAGTAGGGGTTGGCTGGCCAGTGGAGTTTTGGGGGTATGGGTAAAAGGAAAAATATATATAGGAGTTGATGGTAAAACGGGAACATTTGGGACGTTATTATTTTAAAAAGCGGGAGCATTAGGGGCTGTATATTGCTATACGAATATATAGGGATAAGTGGAAAAGAGGTAAGGGTATAATAAGGAATATAAGTATTTGCTGTGTCAAAAGGTAGATGAGGGGCAATGGGAGTATATGTATTTAAGGGGCAAGGTATAACCTGTAAACATATATAAACAAACCAGGCAATTATATAGAAGATAATTGCCTTAAAGGTGAAATCGCATAGCATTCTCATAGTCCATACACGTTTCCGGGTCCCACATACCAAGCAAAGATTGACATATCCATAGTCCAAAGAGTCATTGTCGATTAACATAGCCATTTGATTACTTACTTACTACTCATCAAATCATCAACACCAAGGTTATCATATGGGTTTGACAACTCAATGGAGGGGGGCTCCTCTGTCCAATCGACCGCTTTTGCTGTTTTATTAGGTGTTAAGTAGTCGTCGTCGGCAGACGAATCCCTACACCTTTTTGAGCGTTTTTCATTCATCTCAACATCTTCATCATTTTCCTCATCATCTGTAGTGTCAAACATGGACTTCGGCCGTTGCCCGGACCCGGCTTCGTCAGCCTCCATGCCAACAGACACATCAGCCCCACCCGCCGACACAGCCGTCGCATCATTTGATGCGGCAACCCTATCAGCAGGCACGGCTTCAGCATCCGCTGAGGAAGGCGCTGGGTCTGGGTCCTTAGATCCAGTCCCAGCACCAACCTGAGGCACAGGTGCCTTAGGCGGGGCCCCAGCACCAGCAGAAGTCCTGTTATTCTTGAATAGGCCTGCAAAGGATCTATTATTTGTAGGGCATCTAGACCGTATGTGACCTACTTCTTGACATTTTAAGCAGTAAGGGGGGCGTCCCTGCATTGTGACCAGGCAACATTGGCCAGATGGAAACTTGATCAAGTGGGGGATTCTCTGTTTCATTACCTCATCAACTTTCAGAGTTACCTGCCTAACACCATTTAGCACTGTAACTTTCTCATGAGATGCTCTCATCATACCTATGTCTAGAATCTGACCATACAAAGAAAATACTGTACGTAGTATACTATGATCATAATACAGAGGGAGCCAATGCACCCTCAAAGTGACCACCTGCTCAGACATCTTCATAACATTCAGAGAGGCTTTGCCAAAACGGAGCTGTTGTATGTCCATTAATTCCTGGACAGCTTCCTCATCTTTCATTTGCAATGAGTACGAAGAATCAGAATCACTGACCTTGAATAATCCTTCGATCTTCTCTCCATCAATTCCCGCATCTTCTAGTACTGACAAAAGTTCCCCATAGCTAGGTAGTTGTCTCCTATTCCCTGGATCCGCCGGTATCAACTTCACCGTCTGGTCTAACTTAGTGTTGTTAATATGGATGGTTTCTGAACCCTCAAAAATAAACACTGGATCTGCCATATTGGTAGATAAAACCAAGAGGACCGCGTGTTGTCACGTTTCCTCTGTACCAGGTAAGTATGCTTGGACAGCCAAGGCCGTGCCTCTTAAAGCACAAGGATCTCAATTCAAAGTGGTGTGGCGCCACCAGCTCCCAGCTCACGCTTCCACACGGTTCCCTCGCGCAGCTGCACGCCATGCACGTGCTCCACGCCATGCACGTGCTCCACGAGCCTCTCCTCCAAGCAGCACGAACGAAATCCCACCTGCAGCTCGCACAATATAAAGGAGGCGCACGCTCAGCCTGAAAAACAAGGACATAAGCGATTAAGCACACAGGCAACGTCGCACATACGTTTCTGACATTCAACGTTTACATTGAGAAAGGGCGACAACTCTCCCTTTCAGCAGCTGCAACTGCAAATGCTACCTACTAGCCCACATTCAACCTGCCTGTCGTGGCGTGATCTGGTCTGCGCGAAAGCACAGGGGTTTTCCGGGATTTCTCGGGATTTTGGAAGGGTTTCTGTTCTGCAATGTCTTTGTTTCAGGGGTTAGCGCGTACGCAGACCCCCACACTTATAAATTGCGTACCCGAGTTGTCCACATTTGGGACAATCGCAGCCGTCAGCCCAACCGAAGTGCAATGGAAGGGCCTCCTGCTGGAGGAACCGCCTTTTGTTTTTCATAAATTTTAATTAAGTATTTACAATAAAAACCGGTGGGGTGTAAGGCCCCACACGGCCGGTACCTTTGTCATGCATATACAATAATTGAAACCCTTAAAAAGACCTATGAAAAAAACTTTATACATCGAAATATGAAAGATAAAAATGTTATAGAGACGTATTTGATAAAGACCTAGATAGATAATTATTTGAAATATCTTGCAAGGAAAGAAAAGGAAAGGATAGATATGACTTAGCTACAAAATGAATCCCTTAATATGCACTATGGCGGCATATATTCAACAATAGATAAATTGCATTGCGTTTTCACAAACTTAAACCTTAAAAGGTACCGTGTGTAAGTATTTGAGATTACTTGACCACAGACTAAATATTTTATACATTTGTATTTATGTTTTGCCAGTCTATTAGGTAAAAAAAGAGAAATCTTAGGAAAAATGTTCTGCCTTTCCATGTGTCCCCGGTCATGACACGAGCGTTGTGCACCTCGTGCACAAGGCTAGAGTCAGTGACCAAGTTCACATTTCAACCTGGGTCAGCCTTTAACATGGGACATATGTAGGTAATTCAATTCAATAAGGTATAAGCATAATATATACAATGGCGGACATTGATCACAGAGGGCAAATGGGAGAGTTGGACTTGGGTCGCTCACTATTCCTACTGGGGGAAAGACAAGAACCACTCACACATCCAAGAGACGAGGGCTCGGGTTCCCTCCCCACTTGGGCGTGGGAGTATTAAAAGGATATCCATAATTTATAGCCTAAATGTGTTGTGCAGGTATAATTCAAAATGATCTTAGTCTGTAGTCAAGTCAGAGCTCTACATATATAGTTAGTACAATACAATGAATATTCACAAATGAAATGACAACTCTTTACTGTTCAGACAGCAACTGCAGTCTGAAAATAGAAAGACTAGTTTAAAACATGTACAAGGTTATTTTCCATAATATAACAAAATGACAATATAAATTGCAAGTACCAGAGGAGATAATGGCTACATCATCCTGTAGTTTGGACTGAGATGAGTTCTGACATATAGTCAGGTCTGACCTCTGTCCAAAATATAGTAATTCTCATAAGTCGATGATTTAAGTCACGATTTAAATTAATCTGTGTTAACATATGCCTATAATCTTTTCTTTGGAAACAAAAACAAACAGTGCAGATCCAGATTAGCCACTACATAACGCAGCATCCAATCAGGCTCTCCACTGTTTGTTTATATAATGTTATATTAATTTTGGATGAAAAGAAAAATCTAAGAATGGGTAATAGACAATCTATTTGGCTTGAAGGGGTAAAAAAGAATAACAAATATTAAAATGAACAATAAACGAAATAAAAGGTATATTTTGCTTTGTCTAATAGGCTGTGGACGAAAGAAAACAGTGCAAATCAGGAGGAGACGTTAGCTAGGCCCACATCTCATCTGGTCTGTACTGCTTGCAATATTTATAAGTTATTGATTTTCTATCATTGTTTTTTGGAAATATTTTCTTATATCCAAAATGGAGTCAAAACTTATTGTATCAGAAATAATTTCAATGCTGCAAAATCCTGAAGAAATCCAAGTATAAAAAAAATCGTCCGCCATCAATCTTTCCTTATCAACCAGAATTCTACATTTGATTTTATTTAAAAATTTTGAAACCACACCAAAACTAGTTATTGTTTTTAGTTCGTGTTTAGCTAAATTTCTATTTGTCCAAATGATATGTCTGGACTCTGTAAGAAGAATTAGTGCTACTTGTTTTTTGAATTTTGGAAGTTGAGGCAATACAAAATATCTAAAAGTTTTTTCTGAAAGTGAAATTTTGTTTTGGCTAAGCTTCTTTAACATAAACAGTACAATTTTATTTAGGGGTAAGAAGACATTACATTCCAAAAACAGGTGAGTAACAGTTTCTATTTTATCACATAAGGGGCAAGTCTTAATTTTTGAAATATGTTTATAGTAAAGATAATAATTAACATATATAACATCATGAGTTAATTTCCAAAAAGTATTACGAACATCAGGGTCAATATATGGCAAACTAATATTTTTCCAAATAGGCTTAAAATCTATATATGGGCACAATTTTTCTATTTTTGGCTGTATGCAAACGTCTTGTAATAATGTTTTGTATATGTGTTTCTTGTGAAATGAGTTAAAATCAATGTCTTCATTCGTATGTGTGAAATTGTCAAAAATTGATAAACATGTTTTGTAAAATATAGGAATGTATTCACTATGGGGAACGCTGTTACTAGCAAAAGCTGGGTTATACTTTCTAAGTTGCAAACCTATCCAATATTTAGCAAAGAAGGTCCAGTTAGCGTTATGGTTATTTATTAGCTTCTGCAAATGATTTAAGTATATCGAATGGCACTTAAGTTTCACACATGGAACATTCAATCCTCCTTGATTAAAATCTAGATATAAGGTTTTTCTGGCCACAGGTTCAAATGTAGAGCTCCAAATAAATCTAAAGAATCGTCTTTCAAAAAGTGTGAGATAGTGAGAAGGTATTGGGTTACAAGTAGCATAATACAATATTTTACTAAGACACAGAGAATTCAAAACTGTTGATTTCCCTTTAAAAGAAAGTTTCCTTGAAGTCCAAAGGTTAAGGGTTTTATCAATTTTTACATATATTTTCGACCATATATCATCATTACTGAAACCTGATCCAAAAAAGTAACCAAGAATTTTATGATGGTCAATCCAACTGATGCCAAAAGGATGATCAGATCTAGTTTTCCATTTACCAAGGTACATTCCTTTCGATTTTTCATAATTTATTTTTGCTCCAGATACCTGTCCAAAAAGTTTTACCCAATAGAAATATTTTCGAATGGATGAATCAGATGTCAAAAGTGCTGTACTATCATCAGCATATAAACTAAGTTTCACTTCAGAACTAGAACCGGGTAATTTAATTCCTTTGATATCGTCCAAGTTTCTGATTTTGTGTGCAAAAGGTTCAAAACATATAACATACAGGGGCATTGATAAGGAGCAGCCCTGTCTAACACCTCGTTTGATGGGAAATGCATCAGATATATGATTGTTTACAATGACAGAAGATGATATGTCATTATAAAGAAGCTTGATCCATTTTAAGAAGTTTTCATTGAAGCCAAATGCTGTCAAAGTATCGAGCATATAAGATCTAGACACTCTATCAAAAGCTTTTTCTTGATCTAAGCATATGAAAGAGGCTCCCAAGTTTTTCTGATCTACATAATCCATTACATTGCGTATTAAATGAAGATTGTCAAAAATCGAGCGACCTTTAACAGAACAAGTTTGATCAATGCCAATGATTTTGGGTAAAACATTTCCAAGTCGAATTGTGATAACTTTCGAAATAATCTTATAGTCAATATTTAGAAGTGAAATAGGTCTATAACATTTCATTTCATTAGCTCTAGTTTCATCTTTGCAAATCAGTGTTATGTATGATTGCTTCTGAGTTTCAGATAGTTCACCATTTTCGTATGCCAAGTTAATTACTTCACATAAAACGTCACCAAACAAATGAAAGAGTTTCAAATAGAAGGCGTTTGTTAAACCATCACAACCGGGAGATTTATTGGGTTTCATTTCTTTCAGGGCGTGCAAAATTTCATCTTTATCAATTTTCTTTTCCAGGAGGACATTATCGGAAGGGTCAATTTGAGGCAGACCATCAAAGAAAAGGGAGTTTAATGATGAATCTACAGGTTCTTCATTATATAGGTTTTGGTAAAAGGACCCAAAAGAGGTAAGTATATCTTTAGAATTATTGTATGTGTTGTTGTTGTGTTGTATTGTTGTTATTGTTTTTTGTTTGCTTTGTGATGCTTCTTTTTGAAAAAAATATGTTGTTGGGTTTTCATTGCTTTCAATTGTTTGTGTCTTACTGCGGATAATTGTGCCTTTTAGTATGTTGTTTTCGATGTCTTTGACTTTTAATTTGATATCATTGTAAGTATGTAGGTCAGATTCATTTTGTAAGTTAATGTTTGAATATTGTTTCTTTAAATGTTTTAATTCACCAAATTGCTTTTTGTTTTTAGATTTACTGTAGTCTATACAAAACATTTTTATTTGATTTTTAACATCATCCCACCATTCTAAAGTTACATTTTTATCTCGGGTCAATAATTTCCAAAAAAGCTCAAAAGATCTTACAAAGTTACAGTCATCTAATAATTGATCATTGAATTTCCAATATGATTTGCCAATATCAATTCCACTATTAGCTGCCAAGGTTATTTGAATAAAGCTATGATCTGAACATGCACAAGGTAAGGTCTCAAAAGATGTAATTGAATTGCAAATAAGTTTGGAAATATAGAATCTATCAATTCTTGTGCCAATTTGGTCATAGTTTGATGAATCATTCCCAGTTGCAACATTCGATCTTGTCCAAGTTACATTTTTCTGATTAGGATGCAAATGTCGAAAACAGTCAACTAAGCCAAAATGTTCGACAAGAGCTTTGAAAGATTTAGAGCCAATAGTACCTTTTTTAGGATTGCCACCAAGTTTATCTAAGTTTGGATCCATTATGAAATTGAAATCACCACCAATGATTACATTTTTTGCTCCACTTAAATGTTGCGAAAAAGAGCTTAAAAATTCCAATCTTTCAGCAGATTCGCTGGGACAGTATGTGTTAACAATTCTAAAGTTTTCATACCCATCAGTGGCAAAGTCTAGACGAATTACTCTGCCATAAAAATCCGAGTGAAATTTTTCAATCTTTATGTTGTCCCTAATAAGAAGTATTGCTACACCACATGAATCAGCTTTACCAAAGTTCCATATGATTTTATTTTCCAAATCTAAAGTTTGTTCAATAGATTTTGCCAAACATAAATTATCAACAAAAGTTTCTTGAAGTAATAAAATATCAATCTTGTTCTGATCTATAAACTGTTTTATTAATTGGTGTTTATATTTGGATCTAAACCCATTAATATTAATGCTCGAAATGTTCAAATCCATTTTATAATTTGAGAATATATGCCAAGCATGTATAAAAGACTAAGATTCAAACTACAGTACCAAATAGAGTGACCATAAGTAATATTGTAGTAGAATATGGGTAATGATAGTGGTGTATGGTAGCAATGTTTGAGTATAAGGCATATTAATAAATAATAATAATAATAATAATAATAGTAATAGTGACTAAAAATTTGCACAAATTCTAAAGACCCTGAGCAGGCCCAACATTTAGTTAGGCCTGATCTTAGTCTAAAGTATTTGTAATGGAAGCCAATTGTCTGTACATAATAATAATAATAATAATAATAATAATAATAATAATAATTGGTATTATAAGTATTTATTGTGTACAGTGAGTAATTAAAGCTATAATTGGTAGTAATGTATGTGGTTGTGTAGTGGATAATGATAGCACATAATAATAATAATAATAATAATAATAAAATTAACAATAATGATAATAATAAAATTTGAAAACTACAAGAAACTTTTGGATCCTGATCAGGTCCGACTTTAAGTCGAGCCTGATCATGATCCAAAACTTTTGCAAAGTAGTCATATATTCCGAACGGGTATGTTATTGGTGGATATATGGTATTTTGGGGATGTGACCTGCTGGATAGATGATGATGATGATTGTAATAGTGATGATGAGAATGGTGATGATCAGCATATATATACATGTATATACAATATAGGATTGTTTTCCAGATAAGTGAGTATGTGTCAACAAATGCTCGAAGAGCAGAAAAGCAGAATATATAACAAGCTAAAGGGGTGCAAATATTTAGGTAAATATGGTATAAAGTATTACAGGTTTTCAGTCTTATCTCTGTACAGATATGCAAAGCCAGACGATCTAAAGTTAGAGTCTGTACTGAACAGAAGGTGTATCTGAAAAGAATAATGCATCCTAGTTTCATCTCAATATATGAAACAATAGAGAGTATTCGGCAATTACTTATAATTTGCCAAAAACAACAGAAGAACGATGGTACAAAAATAGTATAAATAAGGTACAGGAAGTTCAACCAAGGTATTTGCATATTAAAAATACTCAGCAGGAATAAGGTAAAGGACAGCCAAGCGACAATTGATTTTTCCAATACTTTATACTGCAAAAAATATTCGTCTGCTTTCAGTGTAATTTGAGGTAGTTTTATAACGCTATAAATCATACAGGTAAATCGAAAAATCAATACAGTATAGAACATGGCCAGGCAGATAGTGTGCGTAGGGTTGAAAAGATACATGAGGTGTAAAAATAAAACAGGTAAATGTAAACTCAGGTATAGCGTGGTTGCATAGTAACTAAGTACATGTATTGGTGATTTATCTAAGGTGGCCTGATGAATAGCGTTAATCGTGTACATGTACATGTATATCAATCTATTTGATATCTTTACAAGAAGATTATTGCTAATTACACTGTATACAAAACGTCTAAAGTTTAGAGAGGATTCGAATATGGGTATATGTATCGATAGAAGGCCAATAATAAAGTATGTAAGATGCAACAAAGAAATATAGCAATAAGAGGGGTGAGAGGGGTTGTACGTTAGAGTGTGGATAAAAGCTGTAGTTAATAATGGTGTAGTATGTGAGAATAAAGGGTATAACGGGAACATTGGGGGCACTGTATGGATCGGGAACATTAGGGGCATAGCATTACTATAGGAAATTATGGGATGGTAATTTATGAGGAAATGGCTATAGTGTATGGTGTTGGGTCTGGTATGGCCATATAAAAATAGGGAGAAAATCAAAACAAAAAGCACATATGGTACATGTATATAAATAGTGTAAGACATAACACAACAGGCAATCAAAATGAAAGGGGTGATTGCCTTAGAATTTAGTCCATTAATCAGTCTCGTTATCGGTATGCATATCGGGGTCTCATGTTCCAAACAAGGATTGACATGTCCGTAATCTAGTGTGTAGTCCATTTTGCAAGCGTTTATTGTTCATCCTGTTCATCCTGATTATCTCTGTCACTTGGACTATATTCTCCAGGCGCTATACCAAGAAAATTCGTGCTCAAGGAGATGGGTCTCTGAGCCAAAGACTGCGCCTTGGCAGTCTTGTTTGGCTTGACGAAACCGTCATCGCCAGGCTCAGAGTCCCTTCCCCTTTTGCAACTACCACTAGTCTCTGACATGTCAGTGTCTGTCTGCTGCTGCTGCGACCCAAGGCCAACAACGCCACCACTCCCAGAGCCTGCAGCCGCAGGCACTGGCGTGCTGTCTGGGTCCGAAATATCAGTCCCAGGCTGCACGTCAGGCTGAGAGGGTGGCATATCAGGCAGGGTCACAGCATCAGCAGTAGCCGTATTTGACGATCTAACTGCAGCAGCGTAGTTCCTTCCTGGGCATCTTGATCTGATGTGTCCTACTGTAGAACATCTTAAGCAGTAAGGCTTCCGGCCAGGCACAGTCAGCAGCACTGACTGGCCAGACCTAAAGTTGATGAGGTGGGGAAGCGATTGCTTTCCAAGCTCATCACATTTAAGTCTGACTTCTCTAGTTCCGTTGTATGTTGAGAGCTTTGCATGTTCAGTTTTAAGCATTTTAATGTCAATGACCTCTCCATATAAATTCAGCATTTCTTGGATAATAGAGTTATCAAAATACATTGGCAACCAATGTATACGCAATGTAATTATTTGCTCAGACATTTGCATTACATCACAGATAGTGTCTCCACATTTGATTTGCTGGAGTGACTTGAGTTTCTCTGCAGCGTCTTCAAAATTAAGCAATACTGAGTACGCATTTTCAAAGGCACTAACCTTGTATATGCCACCAATGTCGTTCATCTCTATACCAGCCTTCTCTAAACCCAATAACAGATCACCATAGCTGACATTCGCTCTAGCCACCGTTGGAACCAGGCGCATAGTCTTCTCCATCCTGTTGACATTGATAAACCTCGTCTCAGCTCCTTTGAAATCAATAACAGCACTCATCTTTGATATTAAGATACGACTTTATAGTCGAGAAAATACCGTGACAAAAATACTGAGGAAACCGCCTTGTTGATCACGGTTTCCTCTGTACCAGGTAAGTATGCTTGGACAGCCAAGGCCGTGCCTCTTAAAGCACAAGGATCTCAATTCAAAGTGGTGTGGCGCCACCAGCTCCCAGCTCACGCTTCCACACGGTTCCCTCGCGCAGCTGCACGCCATGCACGTGCTCCACGCCATGCACGTGCTCCACGAGCCTCTCCTCCAAGCAGCACGAACGAAATCCCACCTGCAGCTCGCACAATATAAAGGAGGCGCACGCTCAGCCTGAAAAACAAGGACATAAGCGATTAAGCACACAGGCAACGTCGCACATACGTTTCTGACATTCAACGTTTACATTGAGAAAGGGCGACAACTCTCCCTTTCAGCAGCTGCAACTGCAAATGCTACCTACTAGCCCACATTCAACCTGCCTGTCGTGGCGTGATCTGGTCTGCGCGAAAGCACAGGGGTTTTCCGGGATTTCTCGGGATTTTGGAAGGGTTTCTGTTCTGCAATGTCTTTGTTTCAGGGGTTAGCGCGTACGCAGACCCCCACACTTATAAATTGCGTACCCGAGTTGTCCACATTTGGGACAATCGCAGCCGTCAGCCCAACCGAAGTGCAATGGAAGGGCCTCCTGCTGGAGGAACCGCCTTGTTGATCACGGTTTCCTCTGTACCAGGTAAGTATGCTTGGACAGCCAAGGCCGTGCCTCTTAAAGCACAAGGATCTCAATTCAAAGTGGTGTGGCGCCACCAGCTCCCAGCTCACGCTTCCACACGGTTCCCTCGCGCAGCTGCACGCCATGCACGTGCTCCACGCCATGCACGTGCTCCACGAGCCTCTCCTCCAAGCAGCACGAACGAAATCCCACCTGCAGCTCGCACAATATAAAGGAGGCGCACGCTCAGCCTGAAAAACAAGGACATAAGCGATTAAGCACACAGGCAACGTCGCACATACGTTTCTGACATTCAACGTTTACATTGAGAAAGGGCGACAACTCTCCCTTTCAGCAGCTGCAACTGCAAATGCTACCTACTAGCCCACATTCAACCTGCCTGTCGTGGCGTGATCTGGTCTGCGCGAAAGCACAGGGGTTTTCCGGGATTTCTCGGGATTTTGGAAGGGTTTCTGTTCTGCAATGTCTTTGTTTCAGGGGTTAGCGCGTACGCAGACCCCCACACTTATAAATTGCGTACCCGAGTTGTCCACATTTGGGACAATCGCAGCCGTCAGCCCAACCGAAGTGCAATGGAAGGGCCTCCTGCTGGAGGAACCGCCTTGTTGATCACGGTTTCCTCTGTACCAGGTAAGTATGCTTGGACAGCCAAGGCCGTGCCTCTTAAAGCACAAGGATCTCAATTCAAAGTGGTGTGGCGCCACCAGCTCCCAGCTCACGCTTCCACACGGTTCCCTCGCGCAGCTGCACGCCATGCACGTGCTCCACGCCATGCACGTGCTCCACGAGCCTCTCCTCCAAGCAGCACGAACGAAATCCCACCTGCAGCTCGCACAATATAAAGGAGGCGCACGCTCAGCCTGAAAAACAAGGACATAAGCGATTAAGCACACAGGCAACGTCGCACATACGTTTCTGACATTCAACGTTTACATTGAGAAAGGGCGACAACTCTCCCTTTCAGCAGCTGCAACTGCAAATGCTACCTACTAGCCCACATTCAACCTGCCTGTCGTGGCGTGATCTGGTCTGCGCGAAAGCACAGGGGTTTTCCGGGATTTCTCGGGATTTTGGAAGGGTTTCTGTTCTGCAATGTCTTTGTTTCAGGGGTTAGCGCGTACGCAGACCCCCACACTTATAAATTGCGTACCCGAGTTGTCCACATTTGGGACAATCGCAGCCGTCAGCCCAACCGAAGTGCAATGGAAGGGCCTCCTGCTGGAGGAACCGCCTTGTTGATCACGGTTTCCTCTGTACCAGGTAAGTATGCTTGGACAGCCAAGGCCGTGCCTCTTAAAGCACAAGGATCTCAATTCAAAGTGGTGTGGCGCCACCAGCTCCCAGCTCACGCTTCCACACGGTTCCCTCGCGCAGCTGCACGCCATGCACGTGCTCCACGCCATGCACGTGCTCCACGAGCCTCTCCTCCAAGCAGCACGAACGAAATCCCACCTGCAGCTCGCACAATATAAAGGAGGCGCACGCTCAGCCTGAAAAACAAGGACATAAGCGATTAAGCACACAGGCAACGTCGCACATACGTTTCTGACATTCAACGTTTACATTGAGAAAGGGCGACAACTCTCCCTTTCAGCAGCTGCAACTGCAAATGCTACCTACTAGCCCACATTCAACCTGCCTGTCGTGGCGTGATCTGGTCTGCGCGAAAGCACAGGGGTTTTCCGGGATTTCTCGGGATTTTGGAAGGGTTTCTGTTCTGCAATGTCTTTGTTTCAGGGGTTAGCGCGTACGCAGACCCCCACACTTATAAATTGCGTACCCGAGTTGTCCACATTTGGGACAATCGCAGCCGTCAGCCCAACCGAAGTGCAATGGAAGGGCCTCCTGCTGGAGGAACCGCCTTGTTGATCACGGTTTCCTCTGTACCAGGTAAGTATGCTTGGACAGCCAAGGCCGTGCCTCTTAAAGCACAAGGATCTCAATTCAAAGTGGTGTGGCGCCACCAGCTCCCAGCTCACGCTTCCACACGGTTCCCTCGCGCAGCTGCACGCCATGCACGTGCTCCACGCCATGCACGTGCTCCACGAGCCTCTCCTCCAAGCAGCACGAACGAAATCCCACCTGCAGCTCGCACAATATAAAGGAGGCGCACGCTCAGCCTGAAAAACAAGGACATAAGCGATTAAGCACACAGGCAACGTCGCACATACGTTTCTGACATTCAACGTTTACATTGAGAAAGGGCGACAACTCTCCCTTTCAGCAGCTGCAACTGCAAATGCTACCTACTAGCCCACATTCAACCTGCCTGTCGTGGCGTGATCTGGTCTGCGCGAAAGCACAGGGGTTTTCCGGGATTTCTCGGGATTTTGGAAGGGTTTCTGTTCTGCAATGTCTTTGTTTCAGGGGTTAGCGCGTACGCAGACCCCCACACTTATAAATTGCGTACCCGAGTTGTCCACATTTGGGACAATCGCAGCCGTCAGCCCAACCGAAGTGCAATGGAAGGGCCTCCTGCTGGAGGAACCGCCTTGTTGATCACGGTTTCCTCTGTACCAGGTAAGTATGCTTGGACAGCCAAGGCCGTGCCTCTTAAAGCATAAAGGATCTCAATTCAAAGTGGTGTGGCGCCACCAGCTCCCAGCTCACGCTTCCACACGGTTCCCTCGCGCAGCTGCACGCCATGCACGTGCTCCACGCCATGCACGTGCTCCACGAGCCTCTCCTCCAAGCAGCACGAACGAAATCCCACCTGCAGCTCGCACAATATAAAGGAGGCGCACGCTCAGCCTGAAAAACAAGGACATAAGCGATTAAGCACACAGGCAACGTCGCACATACGTTTCTGACATTCAACGTTTACATTGAGAAAGGGCGACAACTCTCCCTTTCAGCAGCTGCAACTGCAAATGCTACCTACTAGCCCACATTCAACCTGCCTGTCGTGGCGTGATCTGGTCTGCGCGAAAGCACAGGGGTTTTCCGGGATTTCTCGGGATTTTGGAAGGGTTTCTGTTCTGCAATGTCTTTGTTTCAGGGGTTAGCGCGTACGCAGACCCCCACACTTATAAATTGCGTACCCGAGTTGTCCACATTTGGGACAATCGCAGCCGTCAGCCCAACCGAAGTGCAATGGAAGGGCCTCCTGCTGGAGGAACCGCCTTGTTGATCACGGTTTCCTCTGTACCAGGTAAGTATGCTTGGACAGCCAAGGCCGTGCCTCTTAAAGCACAAGGATCTCAATTCAAAGTGGTGTGGCGCCACCAGCTCCCAGCTCACGCTTCCACACGGTTCCCTCGCGCAGCTGCACGCCATGCACGTGCTCCACGCCATGCACGTGCTCCACGAGCCTCTCCTCCAAGCAGCACGAACGAAATCCCACCTGCAGCTCGCACAATATAAAGGAGGCGCACGCTCAGCCTGAAAAACAAGGACATAAGCGATTAAGCACACAGGCAACGTCGCACATACGTTTCTGACATTCAACGTTTACATTGAGAAAGGGCGACAACTCTCCCTTTCAGCAGCTGCAACTGCAAATGCTACCTACTAGCCCACATTCAACCTGCCTGTCGTGGCGTGATCTGGTCTGCGCGAAAGCACAGGGGTTTTCCGGGATTTCTCGGGATTTTGGAAGGGTTTCTGTTCTGCAATGTCTTTGTTTCAGGGGTTAGCGCGTACGCAGACCCCCACACTTATAAATTGCGTACCCGAGTTGTCCACATTTGGGACAATCGCAGCCGTCAGCCCAACCGAAGTGCAATGGAAGGGCCTCCTGCTGGAGGAACCGCCTTGTTGATCACGGTTTCCTCTGTACCAGGTAAGTATGCTTGGACAGCCAAGGCCGTGCCTCTTAAAGCACAAGGATCTCAATTCAAAGTGGTGTGGCGCCACCAGCTCCCAGCTCACGCTTCCACACGGTTCCCTCGCGCAGCTGCACGCCATGCACGTGCTCCACGCCATGCACGTGCTCCACGAGCCTCTCCTCCAAGCAGCACGAACGAAATCCCACCTGCAGCTCGCACAATATAAAGGAGGCGCACGCTCAGCCTGAAAAACAAGGACATAAGCGATTAAGCACACAGGCAACGTCGCACATACGTTTCTGACATTCAACGTTTACATTGAGAAAGGGCGACAACTCTCCCTTTCAGCAGCTGCAACTGCAAATGCTACCTACTAGCCCACATTCAACCTGCCTGTCGTGGCGTGATCTGGTCTGCGCGAAAGCACAGGGGTTTTCCGGGATTTCTCGGGATTTTGGAAGGGTTTCTGTTCTGCAATGTCTTTGTTTCAGGGGTTAGCGCGTACGCAGACCCCCACACTTATAAATTGCGTACCCGAGTTGTCCACATTTGGGACAATCGCAGCCGTCAGCCCAACCGAAGTGCAATGGAAGGGCCTCCTGCTGGAGGAACCGCCTTGTTGATCACGGTTTCCTCTGTACCAGGTAAGTATGCTTGGACAGCCAAGGCCGTGCCTCTTAAAGCACAAGGATCTCAATTCAAAGTGGTGTGGCGCCACCAGCTCCCAGCTCACGCTTCCACACGGTTCCCTCGCGCAGCTGCACGCCATGCACGTGCTCCACGCCATGCACGTGCTCCACGAGCCTCTCCTCCAAGCAGCACGAACGAAATCCCACCTGCAGCTCGCACAATATAAAGGAGGCGCACGCTCAGCCTGAAAAACAAGGACATAAGCGATTAAGCACACAGGCAACGTCGCACATACGTTTCTGACATTCAACGTTTACATTGAGAAAGGGCGACAACTCTCCCTTTCAGCAGCTGCAACTGCAAATGCTACCTACTAGCCCACATTCAACCTGCCTGTCGTGGCGTGATCTGGTCTGCGCGAAAGCACAGGGGTTTTCCGGGATTTCTCGGGATTTTGGAAGGGTTTCTGTTCTGCAATGTCTTTGTTTCAGGGGTTAGCGCGTACGCAGACCCCCACACTTATAAATTGCGTACCCGAGTTGTCCACATTTGGGACAATCGCAGCCGTCAGCCCAACCGAAGTGCAATGGAAGGGCCTCCTGCTGGAGGAACCGCCTTGTTGATCACGGTTTCCTCTGTACCAGGTAAGTATGCTTGGACAGCCAAGGCCGTGCCTCTTAAAGCACAAGGATCTCAATTCAAAGTGGTGTGGCGCCACCAGCTCCCAGCTCACGCTTCCACACGGTTCCCTCGCGCAGCTGCACGCCATGCACGTGCTCCACGCCATGCACGTGCTCCACGAGCCTCTCCTCCAAGCAGCACGAACGAAATCCCACCTGCAGCTCGCACAATATAAAGGAGGCGCACGCTCAGCCTGAAAAACAAGGACATAAGCGATTAAGCACACAGGCAACGTCGCACATACGTTTCTGACATTCAACGTTTACATTGAGAAAGGGCGACAACTCTCCCTTTCAGCAGCTGCAACTGCAAATGCTACCTACTAGCCCACATTCAACCTGCCTGTCGTGGCGTGATCTGGTCTGCGCGAAAGCACAGGGGTTTTCCGGGATTTCTCGGGATTTTGGAAGGGTTTCTGTTCTGCAATGTCTTTGTTTCAGGGGTTAGCGCGTACGCAGACCCCCACACTTATAAATTGCGTACCCGAGTTGTCCACATTTGGGACAATCGCAGCCGTCAGCCCAACCGAAGTGCAATGGAAGGGCCTCCTGCTGGAGGAACCGCCTTGTTGATCACGGTTTCCTCTGTACCAGGTAAGTATGCTTGGACAGCCAAGGCCGTGCCTCTTAAAGCACAAGGATCTCAATTCAAAGTGGTGTGGCGCCACCAGCTCCCAGCTCACGCTTCCACACGGTTCCCTCGCGCAGCTGCACGCCATGCACGTGCTCCACGCCATGCACGTGCTCCACGAGCCTCTCCTCCAAGCAGCACGAACGAAATCCCACCTGCAGCTCGCACAATATAAAGGAGGCGCACGCTCAGCCTGAAAAACAAGGACATAAGCGATTAAGCACACAGGCAACGTCGCACATACGTTTCTGACATTCAACGTTTACATTGAGAAAGGGCGACAACTCTCCCTTTCAGCAGCTGCAACTGCAAATGCTACCTACTAGCCCACATTCAACCTGCCTGTCGTGGCGTGATCTGGTCTGCGCGAAAGCACAGGGGTTTTCCGGGATTTCTCGGGATTTTGGAAGGGTTTCTGTTCTGCAATGTCTTTGTTTCAGGGGTTAGCGCGTACGCAGACCCCCACACTTATAAATTGCGTACCCGAGTTGTCCACATTTGGGACAATCGCAGCCGTCAGCCCAACCGAAGTGCAATGGAAGGGCCTCCTGCTGGAGGAACCGCCTTGTTGATCACGGTTTCCTCTGTACCAGGTAAGTATGCTTGGACAGCCAAGGCCGTGCCTCTTAAAGCACAAGGATCTCAATTCAAAGTGGTGTGGCGCCACCAGCTCCCAGCTCACGCTTCCACACGGTTCCCTCGCGCAGCTGCACGCCATGCACGTGCTCCACGCCATGCACGTGCTCCACGAGCCTCTCCTCCAAGCAGCACGAACGAAATCCCACCTGCAGCTCGCACAATATAAAGGAGGCGCACGCTCAGCCTGAAAAACAAGGACATAAGCGATTAAGCACACAGGCAACGTCGCACATACGTTTCTGACATTCAACGTTTACATTGAGAAAGGGCGACAACTCTCCCTTTCAGCAGCTGCAACTGCAAATGCTACCTACTAGCCCACATTCAACCTGCCTGTCGTGGCGTGATCTGGTCTGCGCGAAAGCACAGGGGTTTTCCGGGATTTCTCGGGATTTTGGAAGGGTTTCTGTTCTGCAATGTCTTTGTTTCAGGGGTTAGCGCGTACGCAGACCCCCACACTTATAAATTGCGTACCCGAGTTGTCCACATTTGGGACAATCGCAGCCGTCAGCCCAACCGAAGTGCAATGGAAGGGCCTCCTGCTGGAGGAACCGCCTTGTTGATCACGGTTTCCTCTGTACCAGGTAAGTATGCTTGGACAGCCAAGGCCGTGCCTCTTAAAGCACAAGGATCTCAATTCAAAGTGGTGTGGCGCCACCAGCTCCCAGCTCACGCTTCCACACGGTTCCCTCGCGCAGCTGCACGCCATGCACGTGCTCCACGCCATGCACGTGCTCCACGAGCCTCTCCTCCAAGCAGCACGAACGAAATCCCACCTGCAGCTCGCACAATATAAAGGAGGCGCACGCTCAGCCTGAAAAACAAGGACATAAGCGATTAAGCACACAGGCAACGTCGCACATACGTTTCTGACATTCAACGTTTACATTGAGAAAGGGCGACAACTCTCCCTTTCAGCAGCTGCAACTGCAAATGCTACCTACTAGCCCACATTCAACCTGCCTGTCGTGGCGTGATCTGGTCTGCGCGAAAGCACAGGGGTTTTCCGGGATTTCTCGGGATTTTGGAAGGGTTTCTGTTCTGCAATGTCTTTGTTTCAGGGGTTAGCGCGTACGCAGACCCCCACACTTATAAATTGCGTACCCGAGTTGTCCACATTTGGGACAATCGCAGCCGTCAGCCCAACCGAAGTGCAATGGAAGGGCCTCCTGCTGGAGGAACCGCCTTGTTGATCACGGTTTCCTCTGTACCAGGTAAGTATGCTTGGACAGCCAAGGCCGTGCCTCTTAAAGCACAAGGATCTCAATTCAAAGTGGTGTGGCGCCACCAGCTCCCAGCTCACGCTTCCACACGGTTCCCTCGCGCAGCTGCACGCCATGCACGTGCTCCACGCCATGCACGTGCTCCACGAGCCTCTCCTCCAAGCAGCACGAACGAAATCCCACCTGCAGCTCGCACAATATAAAGGAGGCGCACGCTCAGCCTGAAAAACAAGGACATAAGCGATTAAGCACACAGGCAACGTCGCACATACGTTTCTGACATTCAACGTTTACATTGAGAAAGGGCGACAACTCTCCCTTTCAGCAGCTGCAACTGCAAATGCTACCTACTAGCCCACATTCAACCTGCCTGTCGTGGCGTGATCTGGTCTGCGCGAAAGCACAGGGGTTTTCCGGGATTTCTCGGGATTTTGGAAGGGTTTCTGTTCTGCAATGTCTTTGTTTCAGGGGTTAGCGCGTACGCAGACCCCCACACTTATAAATTGCGTACCCGAGTTGTCCACATTTGGGACAATCGCAGCCGTCAGCCCAACCGAAGTGCAATGGAAGGGCCTCCTGCTGGAGGAACCGCCTTGTTGATCACGGTTTCCTCTGTACCAGGTAAGTATGCTTGGACAGCCAAGGCCGTGCCTCTTAAAGCACAAGGATCTCAATTCAAAGTGGTGTGGCGCCACCAGCTCCCAGCTCACGCTTCCACACGGTTCCCTCGCGCAGCTGCACGCCATGCACGTGCTCCACGCCATGCACGTGCTCCACGAGCCTCTCCTCCAAGCAGCACGAACGAAATCCCACCTGCAGCTCGCACAATATAAAGGAGGCGCACGCTCAGCCTGAAAAACAAGGACATAAGCGATTAAGCACACAGGCAACGTCGCACATACGTTTCTGACATTCAACGTTTACATTGAGAAAGGGCGACAACTCTCCCTTTCAGCAGCTGCAACTGCAAATGCTACCTACTAGCCCACATTCAACCTGCCTGTCGTGGCGTGATCTGGTCTGCGCGAAAGCACAGGGGTTTTCCGGGATTTCTCGGGATTTTGGAAGGGTTTCTGTTCTGCAATGTCTTTGTTTCAGGGGTTAGCGCGTACGCAGACCCCCACACTTATAAATTGCGTACCCGAGTTGTCCACATTTGGGACAATCGCAGCCGTCAGCCCAACCGAAGTGCAATGGAAGGGCCTCCTGCTGGAGGAACCGCCTTGTTGATCACGGTTTCCTCTGTACCAGGTAAGTATGCTTGGACAGCCAAGGCCGTGCCTCTTAAAGCACAAGGATCTCAATTCAAAGTGGTGTGGCGCCACCAGCTCCCAGCTCACGCTTCCACACGGTTCCCTCGCGCAGCTGCACGCCATGCACGTGCTCCACGCCATGCACGTGCTCCACGAGCCTCTCCTCCAAGCAGCACGAACGAAATCCCACCTGCAGCTCGCACAATATAAAGGAGGCGCACGCTCAGCCTGAAAAACAAGGACATAAGCGATTAAGCACACAGGCAACGTCGCACATACGTTTCTGACATTCAACGTTTACATTGAGAAAGGGCGACAACTCTCCCTTTCAGCAGCTGCAACTGCAAATGCTACCTACTAGCCCACATTCAACCTGCCTGTCGTGGCGTGATCTGGTCTGCGCGAAAGCACAGGGGTTTTCCGGGATTTCTCGGGATTTTGGAAGGGTTTCTGTTCTGCAATGTCTTTGTTTCAGGGGTTAGCGCGTACGCAGACCCCCACACTTATAAATTGCGTACCCGAGTTGTCCACATTTGGGACAATCGCAGCCGTCAGCCCAACCGAAGTGCAATGGAAGGGCCTCCTGCTGGAGGAACCGCCTTGTTGATCACGGTTTCCTCTGTACCAGGTAAGTATGCTTGGACAGCCAAGGCCGTGCCTCTTAAAGCACAAGGATCTCAATTCAAAGTGGTGTGGCGCCACCAGCTCCCAGCTCACGCTTCCACACGGTTCCCTCGCGCAGCTGCACGCCATGCACGTGCTCCACGCCATGCACGTGCTCCACGAGCCTCTCCTCCAAGCAGCACGAACGAAATCCCACCTGCAGCTCGCACAATATAAAGGAGGCGCACGCTCAGCCTGAAAAACAAGGACATAAGCGATTAAGCACACAGGCAACGTCGCACATACGTTTCTGACATTCAACGTTTACATTGAGAAAGGGCGACAACTCTCCCTTTCAGCAGCTGCAACTGCAAATGCTACCTACTAGCCCACATTCAACCTGCCTGTCGTGGCGTGATCTGGTCTGCGCGAAAGCACAGGGGTTTTCCGGGATTTCTCGGGATTTTGGAAGGGTTTCTGTTCTGCAATGTCTTTGTTTCAGGGGTTAGCGCGTACGCAGACCCCCACACTTATAAATTGCGTACCCGAGTTGTCCACATTTGGGACAATCGCAGCCGTCAGCCCAACCGAAGTGCAATGGAAGGGCCTCCTGCTGGAGGAACCGCCTTGTTGATCACGGTTTCCTCTGTACCAGGTAAGTATGCTTGGACAGCCAAGGCCGTGCCTCTTAAAGCACAAGGATCTCAATTCAAAGTGGTGTGGCGCCACCAGCTCCCAGCTCACGCTTCCACACGGTTCCCTCGCGCAGCTGCACGCCATGCACGTGCTCCACGCCATGCACGTGCTCCACGAGCCTCTCCTCCAAGCAGCACGAACGAAATCCCACCTGCAGCTCGCACAATATAAAGGAGGCGCACGCTCAGCCTGAAAAACAAGGACATAAGCGATTAAGCACACAGGCAACGTCGCACATACGTTTCTGACATTCAACGTTTACATTGAGAAAGGGCGACAACTCTCCCTTTCAGCAGCTGCAACTGCAAATGCTACCTACTAGCCCACATTCAACCTGCCTGTCGTGGCGTGATCTGGTCTGCGCGAAAGCACAGGGGTTTTCCGGGATTTCTCGGGATTTTGGAAGGGTTTCTGTTCTGCAATGTCTTTGTTTCAGGGGTTAGCGCGTACGCAGACCCCCACACTTATAAATTGCGTACCCGAGTTGTCCACATTTGGGACAATCGCAGCCGTCAGCCCAACCGAAGTGCAATGGAAGGGCCTCCTGCTGGAGGAACCGCCTTGTTGATCACGGTTTCCTCTGTACCAGGTAAGTATGCTTGGACAGCCAAGGCCGTGCCTCTTAAAGCACAAGGATCTCAATTCAAAGTGGTGTGGCGCCACCAGCTCCCAGCTCACGCTTCCACACGGTTCCCTCGCGCAGCTGCACGCCATGCACGTGCTCCACGCCATGCACGTGCTCCACGAGCCTCTCCTCCAAGCAGCACGAACGAAATCCCACCTGCAGCTCGCACAATATAAAGGAGGCGCACGCTCAGCCTGAAAAACAAGGACATAAGCGATTAAGCACACAGGCAACGTCGCACATACGTTTCTGACATTCAACGTTTACATTGAGAAAGGGCGACAACTCTCCCTTTCAGCAGCTGCAACTGCAAATGCTACCTACTAGCCCACATTCAACCTGCCTGTCGTGGCGTGATCTGGTCTGCGCGAAAGCACAGGGGTTTTCCGGGATTTCTCGGGATTTTGGAAGGGTTTCTGTTCTGCAATGTCTTTGTTTCAGGGGTTAGCGCGTACGCAGACCCCCACACTTATAAATTGCGTACCCGAGTTGTCCACATTTGGGACAATCGCAGCCGTCAGCCCAACCGAAGTGCAATGGAAGGGCCTCCTGCTGGAGGAACCGCCTTGTTGATCACGGTTTCCTCTGTACCAGGTAAGTATGCTTGGACAGCCAAGGCCGTGCCTCTTAAAGCACAAGGATCTCAATTCAAAGTGGTGTGGCGCCACCAGCTCCCAGCTCACGCTTCCACACGGTTCCCTCGCGCAGCTGCACGCCATGCACGTGCTCCACGCCATGCACGTGCTCCACGAGCCTCTCCTCCAAGCAGCACGAACGAAATCCCACCTGCAGCTCGCACAATATAAAGGAGGCGCACGCTCAGCCTGAAAAACAAGGACATAAGCGATTAAGCACACAGGCAACGTCGCACATACGTTTCTGACATTCAACGTTTACATTGAGAAAGGGCGACAACTCTCCCTTTCAGCAGCTGCAACTGCAAATGCTACCTACTAGCCCACATTCAACCTGCCTGTCGTGGCGTGATCTGGTCTGCGCGAAAGCACAGGGGTTTTCCGGGATTTCTCGGGATTTTGGAAGGGTTTCTGTTCTGCAATGTCTTTGTTTCAGGGGTTAGCGCGTACGCAGACCCCCACACTTATAAATTGCGTACCCGAGTTGTCCACATTTGGGACAATCGCAGCCGTCAGCCCAACCGAAGTGCAATGGAAGGGCCTCCTGCTGGAGGAACCGCCTTGTTGATCACGGTTTCCTCTGTACCAGGTAAGTATGCTTGGACAGCCAAGGCCGTGCCTCTTAAAGCACAAGGATCTCAATTCAAAGTGGTGTGGCGCCACCAGCTCCCAGCTCACGCTTCCACACGGTTCCCTCGCGCAGCTGCACGCCATGCACGTGCTCCACGCCATGCACGTGCTCCACGAGCCTCTCCTCCAAGCAGCACGAACGAAATCCCACCTGCAGCTCGCACAATATAAAGGAGGCGCACGCTCAGCCTGAAAAACAAGGACATAAGCGATTAAGCACACAGGCAACGTCGCACATACGTTTCTGACATTCAACGTTTACATTGAGAAAGGGCGACAACTCTCCCTTTCAGCAGCTGCAACTGCAAATGCTACCTACTAGCCCACATTCAACCTGCCTGTCGTGGCGTGATCTGGTCTGCGCGAAAGCACAGGGGTTTTCCGGGATTTCTCGGGATTTTGGAAGGGTTTCTGTTCTGCAATGTCTTTGTTTCAGGGGTTAGCGCGTACGCAGACCCCCACACTTATAAATTGCGTACCCGAGTTGTCCACATTTGGGACAATCGCAGCCGTCAGCCCAACCGAAGTGCAATGGAAGGGCCTCCTGCTGGAGGAACCGCCTTGTTGATCACGGTTTCCTCTGTACCAGGTAAGTATGCTTGGACAGCCAAGGCCGTGCCTCTTAAAGCATAAAGGATCTCAATTCAAAGTGGTGTGGCGCCACCAGCTCCCAGCTCACGCTTCCACACGGTTCCCTCGCGCAGCTGCACGCCATGCACGTGCTCCACGCCATGCACGTGCTCCACGAGCCTCTCCTCCAAGCAGCACGAACGAAATCCCACCTGCAGCTCGCACAATATAAAGGAGGCGCACGCTCAGCCTGAAAAACAAGGACATAAGCGATTAAGCACACAGGCAACGTCGCACATACGTTTCTGACATTCAACGTTTACATTGAGAAAGGGCGACAACTCTCCCTTTCAGCAGCTGCAACTGCAAATGCTACCTACTAGCCCACATTCAACCTGCCTGTCGTGGCGTGATCTGGTCTGCGCGAAAGCACAGGGGTTTTCCGGGATTTCTCGGGATTTTGGAAGGGTTTCTGTTCTGCAATGTCTTTGTTTCAGGGGTTAGCGCGTACGCAGACCCCCACACTTATAAATTGCGTACCCGAGTTGTCCACATTTGGGACAATCGCAGCCGTCAGCCCAACCGAAGTGCAATGGAAGGGCCTCCTGCTGGAGGAACCGCCTTGTTGATCACGGTTTCCTCTGTACCAGGTAAGTATGCTTGGACAGCCAAGGCCGTGCCTCTTAAAGCACAAGGATCTCAATTCAAAGTGGTGTGGCGCCACCAGCTCCCAGCTCACGCTTCCACACGGTTCCCTCGCGCAGCTGCACGCCATGCACGTGCTCCACGCCATGCACGTGCTCCACGAGCCTCTCCTCCAAGCAGCACGAACGAAATCCCACCTGCAGCTCGCACAATATAAAGGAGGCGCACGCTCAGCCTGAAAAACAAGGACATAAGCGATTAAGCACACAGGCAACGTCGCACATACGTTTCTGACATTCAACGTTTACATTGAGAAAGGGCGACAACTCTCCCTTTCAGCAGCTGCAACTGCAAATGCTACCTACTAGCCCACATTCAACCTGCCTGTCGTGGCGTGATCTGGTCTGCGCGAAAGCACAGGGGTTTTCCGGGATTTCTCGGGATTTTGGAAGGGTTTCTGTTCTGCAATGTCTTTGTTTCAGGGGTTAGCGCGTACGCAGACCCCCACACTTATAAATTGCGTACCCGAGTTGTCCACATTTGGGACAATCGCAGCCGTCAGCCCAACCGAAGTGCAATGGAAGGGCCTCCTGCTGGAGGAACCGCCTTGTTGATCACGGTTTCCTCTGTACCAGGTAAGTATGCTTGGACAGCCAAGGCCGTGCCTCTTAAAGCACAAGGATCTCAATTCAAAGTGGTGTGGCGCCACCAGCTCCCAGCTCACGCTTCCACACGGTTCCCTCGCGCAGCTGCACGCCATGCACGTGCTCCACGCCATGCACGTGCTCCACGAGCCTCTCCTCCAAGCAGCACGAACGAAATCCCACCTGCAGCTCGCACAATATAAAGGAGGCGCACGCTCAGCCTGAAAAACAAGGACATAAGCGATTAAGCACACAGGCAACGTCGCACATACGTTTCTGACATTCAACGTTTACATTGAGAAAGGGCGACAACTCTCCCTTTCAGCAGCTGCAACTGCAAATGCTACCTACTAGCCCACATTCAACCTGCCTGTCGTGGCGTGATCTGGTCTGCGCGAAAGCACAGGGGTTTTCCGGGATTTCTCGGGATTTTGGAAGGGTTTCTGTTCTGCAATGTCTTTGTTTCAGGGGTTAGCGCGTACGCAGACCCCCACACTTATAAATTGCGTACCCGAGTTGTCCACATTTGGGACAATCGCAGCCGTCAGCCCAACCGAAGTGCAATGGAAGGGCCTCCTGCTGGAGGAACCGCCTTGTTGATCACGGTTTCCTCTGTACCAGGTAAGTATGCTTGGACAGCCAAGGCCGTGCCTCTTAAAGCATAAAGGATCTCAATTCAAAGTGGTGTGGCGCCACCAGCTCCCAGCTCACGCTTCCACACGGTTCCCTCGCGCAGCTGCACGCCATGCACGTGCTCCACGCCATGCACGTGCTCCACGAGCCTCTCCTCCAAGCAGCACGAACGAAATCCCACCTGCAGCTCGCACAATATAAAGGAGGCGCACGCTCAGCCTGAAAAACAAGGACATAAGCGATTAAGCACACAGGCAACGTCGCACATACGTTTCTGACATTCAACGTTTACATTGAGAAAGGGCGACAACTCTCCCTTTCAGCAGCTGCAACTGCAAATGCTACCTACTAGCCCACATTCAACCTGCCTGTCGTGGCGTGATCTGGTCTGCGCGAAAGCACAGGGGTTTTCCGGGATTTCTCGGGATTTTGGAAGGGTTTCTGTTCTGCAATGTCTTTGTTTCAGGGGTTAGCGCGTACGCAGACCCCCACACTTATAAATTGCGTACCCGAGTTGTCCACATTTGGGACAATCGCAGCCGTCAGCCCAACCGAAGTGCAATGGAAGGGCCTCCTGCTGGAGGAACCGCCTTGTTGATCACGGTTTCCTCTGTACCAGGTAAGTATGCTTGGACAGCCAAGGCCGTGCCTCTTAAAGCACAAGGATCTCAATTCAAAGTGGTGTGGCGCCACCAGCTCCCAGCTCACGCTTCCACACGGTTCCCTCGCGCAGCTGCACGCCATGCACGTGCTCCACGCCATGCACGTGCTCCACGAGCCTCTCCTCCAAGCAGCACGAACGAAATCCCACCTGCAGCTCGCACAATATAAAGGAGGCGCACGCTCAGCCTGAAAAACAAGGACATAAGCGATTAAGCACACAGGCAACGTCGCACATACGTTTCTGACATTCAACGTTTACATTGAGAAAGGGCGACAACTCTCCCTTTCAGCAGCTGCAACTGCAAATGCTACCTACTAGCCCACATTCAACCTGCCTGTCGTGGCGTGATCTGGTCTGCGCGAAAGCACAGGGGTTTTCCGGGATTTCTCGGGATTTTGGAAGGGTTTCTGTTCTGCAATGTCTTTGTTTCAGGGGTTAGCGCGTACGCAGACCCCCACACTTATAAATTGCGTACCCGAGTTGTCCACATTTGGGACAATCGCAGCCGTCAGCCCAACCGAAGTGCAATGGAAGGGCCTCCTGCTGGAGGAACCGCCTTGTTGATCACGGTTTCCTCTGTACCAGGTAAGTATGCTTGGACAGCCAAGGCCGTGCCTCTTAAAGCACAAGGATCTCAATTCAAAGTGGTGTGGCGCCACCAGCTCCCAGCTCACGCTTCCACACGGTTCCCTCGCGCAGCTGCACGCCATGCACGTGCTCCACGCCATGCACGTGCTCCACGAGCCTCTCCTCCAAGCAGCACGAACGAAATCCCACCTGCAGCTCGCACAATATAAAGGAGGCGCACGCTCAGCCTGAAAAACAAGGACATAAGCGATTAAGCACACAGGCAACGTCGCACATACGTTTCTGACATTCAACGTTTACATTGAGAAAGGGCGACAACTCTCCCTTTCAGCAGCTGCAACTGCAAATGCTACCTACTAGCCCACATTCAACCTGCCTGTCGTGGCGTGATCTGGTCTGCGCGAAAGCACAGGGGTTTTCCGGGATTTCTCGGGATTTTGGAAGGGTTTCTGTTCTGCAATGTCTTTGTTTCAGGGGTTAGCGCGTACGCAGACCCCCACACTTATAAATTGCGTACCCGAGTTGTCCACATTTGGGACAATCGCAGCCGTCAGCCCAACCGAAGTGCAATGGAAGGGCCTCCTGCTGGAGGAACCGCCTTGTTGATCACGGTTTCCTCTGTACCAGGTAAGTATGCTTGGACAGCCAAGGCCGTGCCTCTTAAAGCACAAGGATCTCAATTCAAAGTGGTGTGGCGCCACCAGCTCCCAGCTCACGCTTCCACACGGTTCCCTCGCGCAGCTGCACGCCATGCACGTGCTCCACGCCATGCACGTGCTCCACGAGCCTCTCCTCCAAGCAGCACGAACGAAATCCCACCTGCAGCTCGCACAATATAAAGGAGGCGCACGCTCAGCCTGAAAAACAAGGACATAAGCGATTAAGCACACAGGCAACGTCGCACATACGTTTCTGACATTCAACGTTTACATTGAGAAAGGGCGACAACTCTCCCTTTCAGCAGCTGCAACTGCAAATGCTACCTACTAGCCCACATTCAACCTGCCTGTCGTGGCGTGATCTGGTCTGCGCGAAAGCACAGGGGTTTTCCGGGATTTCTCGGGATTTTGGAAGGGTTTCTGTTCTGCAATGTCTTTGTTTCAGGGGTTAGCGCGTACGCAGACCCCCACACTTATAAATTGCGTACCCGAGTTGTCCACATTTGGGACAATCGCAGCCGTCAGCCCAACCGAAGTGCAATGGAAGGGCCTCCTGCTGGAGGAACCGCCTTGTTGATCACGGTTTCCTCTGTACCAGGTAAGTATGCTTGGACAGCCAAGGCCGTGCCTCTTAAAGCACAAGGATCTCAATTCAAAGTGGTGTGGCGCCACCAGCTCCCAGCTCACGCTTCCACACGGTTCCCTCGCGCAGCTGCACGCCATGCACGTGCTCCACGCCATGCACGTGCTCCACGAGCCTCTCCTCCAAGCAGCACGAACGAAATCCCACCTGCAGCTCGCACAATATAAAGGAGGCGCACGCTCAGCCTGAAAAACAAGGACATAAGCGATTAAGCACACAGGCAACGTCGCACATACGTTTCTGACATTCAACGTTTACATTGAGAAAGGGCGACAACTCTCCCTTTCAGCAGCTGCAACTGCAAATGCTACCTACTAGCCCACATTCAACCTGCCTGTCGTGGCGTGATCTGGTCTGCGCGAAAGCACAGGGGTTTTCCGGGATTTCTCGGGATTTTGGAAGGGTTTCTGTTCTGCAATGTCTTTGTTTCAGGGGTTAGCGCGTACGCAGACCCCCACACTTATAAATTGCGTACCCGAGTTGTCCACATTTGGGACAATCGCAGCCGTCAGCCCAACCGAAGTGCAATGGAAGGGCCTCCTGCTGGAGGAACCGCCTTGTTGATCACGGTTTCCTCTGTACCAGGTAAGTATGCTTGGACAGCCAAGGCCGTGCCTCTTAAAGCACAAGGATCTCAATTCAAAGTGGTGTGGCGCCACCAGCTCCCAGCTCACGCTTCCACACGGTTCCCTCGCGCAGCTGCACGCCATGCACGTGCTCCACGCCATGCACGTGCTCCACGAGCCTCTCCTCCAAGCAGCACGAACGAAATCCCACCTGCAGCTCGCACAATATAAAGGAGGCGCACGCTCAGCCTGAAAAACAAGGACATAAGCGATTAAGCACACAGGCAACGTCGCACATACGTTTCTGACATTCAACGTTTACATTGAGAAAGGGCGACAACTCTCCCTTTCAGCAGCTGCAACTGCAAATGCTACCTACTAGCCCACATTCAACCTGCCTGTCGTGGCGTGATCTGGTCTGCGCGAAAGCACAGGGGTTTTCCGGGATTTCTCGGGATTTTGGAAGGGTTTCTGTTCTGCAATGTCTTTGTTTCAGGGGTTAGCGCGTACGCAGACCCCCACACTTATAAATTGCGTACCCGAGTTGTCCACATTTGGGACAATCGCAGCCGTCAGCCCAACCGAAGTGCAATGGAAGGGCCTCCTGCTGGAGGAACCGCCTTGTTGATCACGGTTTCCTCTGTACCAGGTAAGTATGCTTGGACAGCCAAGGCCGTGCCTCTTAAAGCACAAGGATCTCAATTCAAAGTGGTGTGGCGCCACCAGCTCCCAGCTCACGCTTCCACACGGTTCCCTCGCGCAGCTGCACGCCATGCACGTGCTCCACGCCATGCACGTGCTCCACGAGCCTCTCCTCCAAGCAGCACGAACGAAATCCCACCTGCAGCTCGCACAATATAAAGGAGGCGCACGCTCAGCCTGAAAAACAAGGACATAAGCGATTAAGCACACAGGCAACGTCGCACATACGTTTCTGACATTCAACGTTTACATTGAGAAAGGGCGACAACTCTCCCTTTCAGCAGCTGCAACTGCAAATGCTACCTACTAGCCCACATTCAACCTGCCTGTCGTGGCGTGATCTGGTCTGCGCGAAAGCACAGGGGTTTTCCGGGATTTCTCGGGATTTTGGAAGGGTTTCTGTTCTGCAATGTCTTTGTTTCAGGGGTTAGCGCGTACGCAGACCCCCACACTTATAAATTGCGTACCCGAGTTGTCCACATTTGGGACAATCGCAGCCGTCAGCCCAACCGAAGTGCAATGGAAGGGCCTCCTGCTGGAGGAACCGCCTTGTTGATCACGGTTTCCTCTGTACCAGGTAAGTATGCTTGGACAGCCAAGGCCGTGCCTCTTAAAGCACAAGGATCTCAATTCAAAGTGGTGTGGCGCCACCAGCTCCCAGCTCACGCTTCCACACGGTTCCCTCGCGCAGCTGCACGCCATGCACGTGCTCCACGCCATGCACGTGCTCCACGAGCCTCTCCTCCAAGCAGCACGAACGAAATCCCACCTGCAGCTCGCACAATATAAAGGAGGCGCACGCTCAGCCTGAAAAACAAGGACATAAGCGATTAAGCACACAGGCAACGTCGCACATACGTTTCTGACATTCAACGTTTACATTGAGAAAGGGCGACAACTCTCCCTTTCAGCAGCTGCAACTGCAAATGCTACCTACTAGCCCACATTCAACCTGCCTGTCGTGGCGTGATCTGGTCTGCGCGAAAGCACAGGGGTTTTCCGGGATTTCTCGGGATTTTGGAAGGGTTTCTGTTCTGCAATGTCTTTGTTTCAGGGGTTAGCGCGTACGCAGACCCCCACACTTATAAATTGCGTACCCGAGTTGTCCACATTTGGGACAATCGCAGCCGTCAGCCCAACCGAAGTGCAATGGAAGGGCCTCCTGCTGGAGGAACCGCCTTGTTGATCACGGTTTCCTCTGTACCAGGTAAGTATGCTTGGACAGCCAAGGCCGTGCCTCTTAAAGCACAAGGATCTCAATTCAAAGTGGTGTGGCGCCACCAGCTCCCAGCTCACGCTTCCACACGGTTCCCTCGCGCAGCTGCACGCCATGCACGTGCTCCACGCCATGCACGTGCTCCACGAGCCTCTCCTCCAAGCAGCACGAACGAAATCCCACCTGCAGCTCGCACAATATAAAGGAGGCGCACGCTCAGCCTGAAAAACAAGGACATAAGCGATTAAGCACACAGGCAACGTCGCACATACGTTTCTGACATTCAACGTTTACATTGAGAAAGGGCGACAACTCTCCCTTTCAGCAGCTGCAACTGCAAATGCTACCTACTAGCCCACATTCAACCTGCCTGTCGTGGCGTGATCTGGTCTGCGCGAAAGCACAGGGGTTTTCCGGGATTTCTCGGGATTTTGGAAGGGTTTCTGTTCTGCAATGTCTTTGTTTCAGGGGTTAGCGCGTACGCAGACCCCCACACTTATAAATTGCGTACCCGAGTTGTCCACATTTGGGACAATCGCAGCCGTCAGCCCAACCGAAGTGCAATGGAAGGGCCTCCTGCTGGAGGAACCGCCTTGTTGATCACGGTTTCCTCTGTACCAGGTAAGTATGCTTGGACAGCCAAGGCCGTGCCTCTTAAAGCACAAGGATCTCAATTCAAAGTGGTGTGGCGCCACCAGCTCCCAGCTCACGCTTCCACACGGTTCCCTCGCGCAGCTGCACGCCATGCACGTGCTCCACGCCATGCACGTGCTCCACGAGCCTCTCCTCCAAGCAGCACGAACGAAATCCCACCTGCAGCTCGCACAATATAAAGGAGGCGCACGCTCAGCCTGAAAAACAAGGACATAAGCGATTAAGCACACAGGCAACGTCGCACATACGTTTCTGACATTCAACGTTTACATTGAGAAAGGGCGACAACTCTCCCTTTCAGCAGCTGCAACTGCAAATGCTACCTACTAGCCCACATTCAACCTGCCTGTCGTGGCGTGATCTGGTCTGCGCGAAAGCACAGGGGTTTTCCGGGATTTCTCGGGATTTTGGAAGGGTTTCTGTTCTGCAATGTCTTTGTTTCAGGGGTTAGCGCGTACGCAGACCCCCACACTTATAAATTGCGTACCCGAGTTGTCCACATTTGGGACAATCGCAGCCGTCAGCCCAACCGAAGTGCAATGGAAGGGCCTCCTGCTGGAGGAACCGCCTTGTTGATCACGGTTTCCTCTGTACCAGGTAAGTATGCTTGGACAGCCAAGGCCGTGCCTCTTAAAGCACAAGGATCTCAATTCAAAGTGGTGTGGCGCCACCAGCTCCCAGCTCACGCTTCCACACGGTTCCCTCGCGCAGCTGCACGCCATGCACGTGCTCCACGCCATGCACGTGCTCCACGAGCCTCTCCTCCAAGCAGCACGAACGAAATCCCACCTGCAGCTCGCACAATATAAAGGAGGCGCACGCTCAGCCTGAAAAACAAGGACATAAGCGATTAAGCACACAGGCAACGTCGCACATACGTTTCTGACATTCAACGTTTACATTGAGAAAGGGCGACAACTCTCCCTTTCAGCAGCTGCAACTGCAAATGCTACCTACTAGCCCACATTCAACCTGCCTGTCGTGGCGTGATCTGGTCTGCGCGAAAGCACAGGGGTTTTCCGGGATTTCTCGGGATTTTGGAAGGGTTTCTGTTCTGCAATGTCTTTGTTTCAGGGGTTAGCGCGTACGCAGACCCCCACACTTATAAATTGCGTACCCGAGTTGTCCACATTTGGGACAATCGCAGCCGTCAGCCCAACCGAAGTGCAATGGAAGGGCCTCCTGCTGGAGGAACCGCCTTGTTGATCACGGTTTCCTCTGTACCAGGTAAGTATGCTTGGACAGCCAAGGCCGTGCCTCTTAAAGCACAAGGATCTCAATTCAAAGTGGTGTGGCGCCACCAGCTCCCAGCTCACGCTTCCACACGGTTCCCTCGCGCAGCTGCACGCCATGCACGTGCTCCACGCCATGCACGTGCTCCACGAGCCTCTCCTCCAAGCAGCACGAACGAAATCCCACCTGCAGCTCGCACAATATAAAGGAGGCGCACGCTCAGCCTGAAAAACAAGGACATAAGCGATTAAGCACACAGGCAACGTCGCACATACGTTTCTGACATTCAACGTTTACATTGAGAAAGGGCGACAACTCTCCCTTTCAGCAGCTGCAACTGCAAATGCTACCTACTAGCCCACATTCAACCTGCCTGTCGTGGCGTGATCTGGTCTGCGCGAAAGCACAGGGGTTTTCCGGGATTTCTCGGGATTTTGGAAGGGTTTCTGTTCTGCAATGTCTTTGTTTCAGGGGTTAGCGCGTACGCAGACCCCCACACTTATAAATTGCGTACCCGAGTTGTCCACATTTGGGACAATCGCAGCCGTCAGCCCAACCGAAGTGCAATGGAAGGGCCTCCTGCTGGAGGAACCGCCTTGTTGATCACGGTTTCCTCTGTACCAGGTAAGTATGCTTGGACAGCCAAGGCCGTGCCTCTTAAAGCACAAGGATCTCAATTCAAAGTGGTGTGGCGCCACCAGCTCCCAGCTCACGCTTCCACACGGTTCCCTCGCGCAGCTGCACGCCATGCACGTGCTCCACGCCATGCACGTGCTCCACGAGCCTCTCCTCCAAGCAGCACGAACGAAATCCCACCTGCAGCTCGCACAATATAAAGGAGGCGCACGCTCAGCCTGAAAAACAAGGACATAAGCGATTAAGCACACAGGCAACGTCGCACATACGTTTCTGACATTCAACGTTTACATTGAGAAAGGGCGACAACTCTCCCTTTCAGCAGCTGCAACTGCAAATGCTACCTACTAGCCCACATTCAACCTGCCTGTCGTGGCGTGATCTGGTCTGCGCGAAAGCACAGGGGTTTTCCGGGATTTCTCGGGATTTTGGAAGGGTTTCTGTTCTGCAATGTCTTTGTTTCAGGGGTTAGCGCGTACGCAGACCCCCACACTTATAAATTGCGTACCCGAGTTGTCCACATTTGGGACAATCGCAGCCGTCAGCCCAACCGAAGTGCAATGGAAGGGCCTCCTGCTGGAGGAACCGCCTTGTTGATCACGGTTTCCTCTGTACCAGGTAAGTATGCTTGGACAGCCAAGGCCGTGCCTCTTAAAGCACAAGGATCTCAATTCAAAGTGGTGTGGCGCCACCAGCTCCCAGCTCACGCTTCCACACGGTTCCCTCGCGCAGCTGCACGCCATGCACGTGCTCCCGCCATGCACGTGCTCCACGAGCCTCTCCTCCAAGCAGCACGAACGAAATCCCACCTGCAGCTCGCACAATATAAAGGAGGCGCACGCTCAGCCTGAAAAACAAGGACATAAGCGATTAAGCACACAGGCAACGTCGCACATACGTTTCTGACATTCAACGTTTACATTGAGAAAGGGCGACAACTCTCCCTTTCAGCAGCTGCAACTGCAAATGCTACCTACTAGCCCACATTCAACCTGCCTGTCGTGGCGTGATCTGGTCTGCGCGAAAGCACAGGGGTTTTCCGGGATTTCTCGGGATTTTGGAAGGGTTTCTGTTCTGCAATGTCTTTGTTTCAGGGGTTAGCGCGTACGCAGACCCCCACACTTATAAATTGCGTACCCGAGTTGTCCACATTTGGGACAATCGCAGCCGTCAGCCCAACCGAAGTGCAATGGAAGGGCCTCCTGCTGGAGGAACCGCCTTGTTGATCACGGTTTCCTCTGTACCAGGTAAGTATGCTTGGACAGCCAAGGCCGTGCCTCTTAAAGCACAAGGATCTCAATTCAAAGTGGTGTGGCGCCACCAGCTCCCAGCTCACGCTTCCACACGGTTCCCTCGCGCAGCTGCACGCCATGCACGTGCTCCACGCCATGCACGTGCTCCACGAGCCTCTCCTCCAAGCAGCACGAACGAAATCCCACCTGCAGCTCGCACAATATAAAGGAGGCGCACGCTCAGCCTGAAAAACAAGGACATAAGCGATTAAGCACACAGGCAACGTCGCACATACGTTTCTGACATTCAACGTTTACATTGAGAAAGGGCGACAACTCTCCCTTTCAGCAGCTGCAACTGCAAATGCTACCTACTAGCCCACATTCAACCTGCCTGTCGTGGCGTGATCTGGTCTGCGCGAAAGCACAGGGGTTTTCCGGGATTTCTCGGGATTTTGGAAGGGTTTCTGTTCTGCAATGTCTTTGTTTCAGGGGTTAGCGCGTACGCAGACCCCCACACTTATAAATTGCGTACCCGAGTTGTCCACATTTGGGACAATCGCAGCCGTCAGCCCAACCGAAGTGCAATGGAAGGGCCTCCTGCTGGAGGAACCGCCTTGTTGATCACGGTTTCCTCTGTACCAGGTAAGTATGCTTGGACAGCCAAGGCCGTGCCTCTTAAAGCACAAGGATCTCAATTCAAAGTGGTGTGGCGCCACCAGCTCCCAGCTCACGCTTCCACACGGTTCCTCGCGCAGCTGCACGCCATGCACGTGCTCCACGCCATGCACGTGCTCCACGAGCCTCTCCTCCAAGCAGCACGAACGAAATCCCACCTGCAGCTCGCACAATATAAAGGAGGCGCACGCTCAGCCTGAAAAACAAGGACATAAGCGATTAAGCACACAGGCAACGTCGCACATACGTTTCTGACATTCAACGTTTACATTGAGAAAGGGCGACAACTCTCCCTTTCAGCAGCTGCAACTGCAAATGCTACCTACTAGCCCACATTCAACCTGCCTGTCGTGGCGTGATCTGGTCTGCGCGAAAGCACAGGGGTTTTCCGGGATTTCTCGGGATTTTGGAAGGGTTTCTGTTCTGCAATGTCTTTGTTTCAGGGGTTAGCGCGTACGCAGACCCCCACACTTATAAATTGCGTACCCGAGTTGTCCACATTTGGGACAATCGCAGCCGTCAGCCCAACCGAAGTGCAATGGAAGGGCCTCCTGCTGGAGGAACCGCCTTGTTGATCACGGTTTCCTCTGTACCAGGTAAGTATGCTTGGACAGCCAAGGCCGTGCCTCTTAAAGCACAAGGATCTCAATTCAAAGTGGTGTGGCGCCACCAGCTCCCAGCTCACGCTTCCACACGGTTCCCTCGCGCAGCTGCACGCCATGCACGTGCTCCACGCCATGCACGTGCTCCACGAGCCTCTCCTCCAAGCAGCACGAACGAAATCCCACCTGCAGCTCGCACAATATAAAGGAGGCGCACGCTCAGCCTGAAAAACAAGGACATAAGCGATTAAGCACACAGGCAACGTCGCACATACGTTTCTGACATTCAACGTTTACATTGAGAAAGGGCGACAACTCTCCCTTTCAGCAGCTGCAACTGCAAATGCTACCTACTAGCCCACATTCAACCTGCCTGTCGTGGCGTGATCTGGTCTGCGCGAAAGCACAGGGGTTTTCCGGGATTTCTCGGGATTTTGGAAGGGTTTCTGTTCTGCAATGTCTTTGTTTCAGGGGTTAGCGCGTACGCAGACCCCCACCTTATAAATTGCGTACCCGAGTTGTCCACATTTGGGACAATCGCAGCCGTCAGCCCAACCGAAGTGCAATGGAAGGGCCTCCTGCTGGAGGAACCGCCTTGTTGATCACGGTTTCCTCTGTACCAGGTAAGTATGCTTGGACAGCCAAGGCCGTGCCTCTTAAAGCACAAGGATCTCAATTCAAAGTGGTGTGGCGCCACCAGCTCCCAGCTCACGCTTCCACACGGTTCCCTCGCGCAGCTGCACGCCATGCACGTGCTCCACGCCATGCACGTGCTCCACGAGCCTCTCCTCCAAGCAGCACGAACGAAATCCCACCTGCAGCTCGCACAATATAAAGGAGGCGCACGCTCAGCCTGAAAAACAAGGACATAAGCGATTAAGCACACAGGCAACGTCGCACATACGTTTCTGACATTCAACGTTTACATTGAGAAAGGGCGACAACTCTCCCTTTCAGCAGCTGCAACTGCAAATGCTACCTACTAGCCCACATTCAACCTGCCTGTCGTGGCGTGATCTGGTCTGCGCGAAAGCACAGGGGTTTTCCGGGATTTCTCGGGATTTTGGAAGGGTTTCTGTTCTGCAATGTCTTTGTTTCAGGGGTTAGCGCGTACGCAGACCCCCACACTTATAAATTGCGTACCCGAGTTGTCCACATTTGGGACAATCGCAGCCGTCAGCCCAACCGAAGTGCAATGGAAGGGCCTCCTGCTGGAGGAACCGCCTTGTTGATCACGGTTTCCTCTGTACCAGGTAAGTATGCTTGGACAGCCAAGGCCGTGCCTCTTAAAGCACAAGGATCTCAATTCAAAGTGGTGTGGCGCCACCAGCTCCCAGCTCACGCTTCCACACGGTTCCCTCGCGCAGCTGCACGCCATGCACGTGCTCCACGCCATGCACGTGCTCCACGAGCCTCTCCTCCAAGCAGCACGAACGAAATCCCACCTGCAGCTCGCACAATATAAAGGAGGCGCACGCTCAGCCTGAAAAACAAGGACATAAGCGATTAAGCACACAGGCAACGTCGCACATACGTTTCTGACATTCAACGTTTACATTGAGAAAGGGCGACAACTCTCCCTTTCAGCAGCTGCAACTGCAAATGCTACCTACTAGCCCACATTCAACCTGCCTGTCGTGGCGTGATCTGGTCTGCGCGAAAGCACAGGGGTTTTCCGGGATTTCTCGGGATTTTGGAAGGGTTTCTGTTCTGCAATGTCTTTGTTTCAGGGGTTAGCGCGTACGCAGACCCCCACACTTATAAATTGCGTACCCGAGTTGTCCACATTTGGGACAATCGCAGCCGTCAGCCCAACCGAAGTGCAATGGAAGGGCCTCCTGCTGGAGGAACCGCCTTGTTGATCACGGTTTCCTCTGTACCAGGTAAGTATGCTTGGACAGCCAAGGCCGTGCCTCTTAAAGCACAAGGATCTCAATTCAAAGTGGTGTGGCGCCACCAGCTCCCAGCTCACGCTTCCACACGGTTCCCTCGCGCAGCTGCACGCCATGCACGTGCTCCACGCCATGCACGTGCTCCACGAGCCTCTCCTCCAAGCAGCACGAACGAAATCCCACCTGCAGCTCGCACAATATAAAGGAGGCGCACGCTCAGCCTGAAAAACAAGGACATAAGCGATTAAGCACACAGGCAACGTCGCACATACGTTTCTGACATTCAACGTTTACATTGAGAAAGGGCGACAACTCTCCCTTTCAGCAGCTGCAACTGCAAATGCTACCTACTAGCCCACATTCAACCTGCCTGTCGTGGCGTGATCTGGTCTGCGCGAAAGCACAGGGGTTTTCCGGGATTTCTCGGGATTTTGGAAGGGTTTCTGTTCTGCAATGTCTTTGTTTCAGGGGTTAGCGCGTACGCAGACCCCCACACTTATAAATTGCGTACCCGAGTTGTCCACATTTGGGACAATCGCAGCCGTCAGCCCAACCGAAGTGCAATGGAAGGGCCTCCTGCTGGAGGAACCGCCTTGTTGATCACGGTTTCCTCTGTACCAGGTAAGTATGCTTGGACAGCCAAGGCCGTGCCTCTTAAAGCACAAGGATCTCAATTCAAAGTGGTGTGGCGCCACCAGCTCCCAGCTCACGCTTCCACACGGTTCCCTCGCGCAGCTGCACGCCATGCACGTGCTCCACGCCATGCACGTGCTCCACGAGCCTCTCCTCCAAGCAGCACGAACGAAATCCCACCTGCAGCTCGCACAATATAAAGGAGGCGCACGCTCAGCCTGAAAAACAAGGACATAAGCGATTAAGCACACAGGCAACGTCGCACATACGTTTCTGACATTCAACGTTTACATTGAGAAAGGGCGACAACTCTCCCTTTCAGCAGCTGCAACTGCAAATGCTACCTACTAGCCCACATTCAACCTGCCTGTCGTGGCGTGATCTGGTCTGCGCGAAAGCACAGGGGTTTTCCGGGATTTCTCGGGATTTTGGAAGGGTTTCTGTTCTGCAATGTCTTTGTTTCAGGGGTTAGCGCGTACGCAGACCCCCACACTTATAAATTGCGTACCCGAGTTGTCCACATTTGGGACAATCGCAGCCGTCAGCCCAACCGAAGTGCAATGGAAGGGCCTCCTGCTGGAGGAACCGCCTTGTTGATCACGGTTTCCTCTGTACCAGGTAAGTATGCTTGGACAGCCAAGGCCGTGCCTCTTAAAGCACAAGGATCTCAATTCAAAGTGGTGTGGCGCCACCAGCTCCCAGCTCACGCTTCCACACGGTTCCCTCGCGCAGCTGCACGCCATGCACGTGCTCCACGCCATGCACGTGCTCCACGAGCCTCTCCTCCAAGCAGCACGAACGAAATCCCACCTGCAGCTCGCACAATATAAAGGAGGCGCACGCTCAGCCTGAAAAACAAGGACATAAGCGATTAAGCACACAGGCAACGTCGCACATACGTTTCTGACATTCAACGTTTACATTGAGAAAGGGCGACAACTCTCCCTTTCAGCAGCTGCAACTGCAAATGCTACCTACTAGCCCACATTCAACCTGCCTGTCGTGGCGTGATCTGGTCTGCGCGAAAGCACAGGGGTTTTCCGGGATTTCTCGGGATTTTGGAAGGGTTTCTGTTCTGCAATGTCTTTGTTTCAGGGGTTAGCGCGTACGCAGACCCCCACACTTATAAATTGCGTACCCGAGTTGTCCACATTTGGGACAATCGCAGCCGTCAGCCCAACCGAAGTGCAATGGAAGGGCCTCCTGCTGGAGGAACCGCCTTGTTGATCACGGTTTCCTCTGTACCAGGTAAGTATGCTTGGACAGCCAAGGCCGTGCCTCTTAAAGCACAAGGATCTCAATTCAAAGTGGTGTGGCGCCACCAGCTCCCAGCTCACGCTTCCACACGGTTCCCTCGCGCAGCTGCACGCCATGCACGTGCTCCACGCCATGCACGTGCTCCACGAGCCTCTCCTCCAAGCAGCACGAACGAAATCCCACCTGCAGCTCGCACAATATAAAGGAGGCGCACGCTCAGCCTGAAAAACAAGGACATAAGCGATTAAGCACACAGGCAACGTCGCACATACGTTTCTGACATTCAACGTTTACATTGAGAAAGGGCGACAACTCTCCCTTTCAGCAGCTGCAACTGCAAATGCTACCTACTAGCCCACATTCAACCTGCCTGTCGTGGCGTGATCTGGTCTGCGCGAAAGCACAGGGGTTTTCCGGGATTTCTCGGGATTTTGGAAGGGTTTCTGTTCTGCAATGTCTTTGTTTCAGGGGTTAGCGCGTACGCAGACCCCCACACTTATAAATTGCGTACCCGAGTTGTCCACATTTGGGACAATCGCAGCCGTCAGCCCAACCGAAGTGCAATGGAAGGGCCTCCTGCTGGAGGAACCGCCTTGTTGATCACGGTTTCCTCTGTACCAGGTAAGTATGCTTGGACAGCCAAGGCCGTGCCTCTTAAAGCACAAGGATCTCAATTCAAAGTGGTGTGGCGCCACCAGCTCCCAGCTCACGCTTCCACACGGTTCCCTCGCGCAGCTGCACGCCATGCACGTGCTCCACGCCATGCACGTGCTCCACGAGCCTCTCCTCCAAGCAGCACGAACGAAATCCCACCTGCAGCTCGCACAATATAAAGGAGGCGCACGCTCAGCCTGAAAAACAAGGACATAAGCGATTAAGCACACAGGCAACGTCGCACATACGTTTCTGACATTCAACGTTTACATTGAGAAAGGGCGACAACTCTCCCTTTCAGCAGCTGCAACTGCAAATGCTACCTACTAGCCCACATTCAACCTGCCTGTCGTGGCGTGATCTGGTCTGCGCGAAAGCACAGGGGTTTTCCGGGATTTCTCGGGATTTTGGAAGGGTTTCTGTTCTGCAATGTCTTTGTTTCAGGGGTTAGCGCGTACGCAGACCCCCACACTTATAAATTGCGTACCCGAGTTGTCCACATTTGGGACAATCGCAGCCGTCAGCCCAACCGAAGTGCAATGGAAGGGCCTCCTGCTGGAGGAACCGCCTTGTTGATCACGGTTTCCTCTGTACCAGGTAAGTATGCTTGGACAGCCAAGGCCGTGCCTCTTAAAGCACAAGGATCTCAATTCAAAGTGGTGTGGCGCCACCAGCTCCCAGCTCACGCTTCCACACGGTTCCCTCGCGCAGCTGCACGCCATGCACGTGCTCCACGCCATGCACGTGCTCCACGAGCCTCTCCTCCAAGCAGCACGAACGAAATCCCACCTGCAGCTCGCACAATATAAAGGAGGCGCACGCTCAGCCTGAAAAACAAGGACATAAGCGATTAAGCACACAGGCAACGTCGCACATACGTTTCTGACATTCAACGTTTACATTGAGAAAGGGCGACAACTCTCCCTTTCAGCAGCTGCAACTGCAAATGCTACCTACTAGCCCACATTCAACCTGCCTGTCGTGGCGTGATCTGGTCTGCGCGAAAGCACAGGGGTTTTCCGGGATTTCTCGGGATTTTGGAAGGGTTTCTGTTCTGCAATGTCTTTGTTTCAGGGGTTAGCGCGTACGCAGACCCCCACACTTATAAATTGCGTACCCGAGTTGTCCACATTTGGGACAATCGCAGCCGTCAGCCCAACCGAAGTGCAATGGAAGGGCCTCCTGCTGGAGGAACCGCCTTGTTGATCACGGTTTCCTCTGTACCAGGTAAGTATGCTTGGACAGCCAAGGCCGTGCCTCTTAAAGCACAAGGATCTCAATTCAAAGTGGTGTGGCGCCACCAGCTCCCAGCTCACGCTTCCACACGGTTCCCTCGCGCAGCTGCACGCCATGCACGTGCTCCACGCCATGCACGTGCTCCACGAGCCTCTCCTCCAAGCAGCACGAACGAAATCCCACCTGCAGCTCGCACAATATAAAGGAGGCGCACGCTCAGCCTGAAAAACAAGGACATAAGCGATTAAGCACACAGGCAACGTCGCACATACGTTTCTGACATTCAACGTTTACATTGAGAAAGGGCGACAACTCTCCCTTTCAGCAGCTGCAACTGCAAATGCTACCTACTAGCCCACATTCAACCTGCCTGTCGTGGCGTGATCTGGTCTGCGCGAAAGCACAGGGGTTTTCCGGGATTTCTCGGGATTTTGGAAGGGTTTCTGTTCTGCAATGTCTTTGTTTCAGGGGTTAGCGCGTACGCAGACCCCCACACTTATAAATTGCGTACCCGAGTTGTCCACATTTGGGACAATCGCAGCCGTCAGCCCAACCGAAGTGCAATGGAAGGGCCTCCTGCTGGAGGAACCGCCTTGTTGATCACGGTTTCCTCTGTACCAGGTAAGTATGCTTGGACAGCCAAGGCCGTGCCTCTTAAAGCACAAGGATCTCAATTCAAAGTGGTGTGGCGCCACCAGCTCCCAGCTCACGCTTCCACACGGTTCCCTCGCGCAGCTGCACGCCATGCACGTGCTCCACGCCATGCACGTGCTCCACGAGCCTCTCCTCCAAGCAGCACGAACGAAATCCCACCTGCAGCTCGCACAATATAAAGGAGGCGCACGCTCAGCCTGAAAAACAAGGACATAAGCGATTAAGCACACAGGCAACGTCGCACATACGTTTCTGACATTCAACGTTTACATTGAGAAAGGGCGACAACTCTCCCTTTCAGCAGCTGCAACTGCAAATGCTACCTACTAGCCCACATTCAACCTGCCTGTCGTGGCGTGATCTGGTCTGCGCGAAAGCACAGGGGTTTTCCGGGATTTCTCGGGATTTTGGAAGGGTTTCTGTTCTGCAATGTCTTTGTTTCAGGGGTTAGCGCGTACGCAGACCCCCACACTTATAAATTGCGTACCCGAGTTGTCCACATTTGGGACAATCGCAGCCGTCAGCCCAACCGAAGTGCAATGGAAGGGCCTCCTGCTGGAGGAACCGCCTTGTTGATCACGGTTTCCTCTGTACCAGGTAAGTATGCTTGGACAGCCAAGGCCGTGCCTCTTAAAGCACAAGGATCTCAATTCAAAGTGGTGTGGCGCCACCAGCTCCCAGCTCACGCTTCCACACGGTTCCCTCGCGCAGCTGCACGCCATGCACGTGCTCCACGCCATGCACGTGCTCCACGAGCCTCTCCTCCAAGCAGCACGAACGAAATCCCACCTGCAGCTCGCACAATATAAAGGAGGCGCACGCTCAGCCTGAAAAACAAGGACATAAGCGATTAAGCACACAGGCAACGTCGCACATACGTTTCTGACATTCAACGTTTACATTGAGAAAGGGCGACAACTCTCCCTTTCAGCAGCTGCAACTGCAAATGCTACCTACTAGCCCACATTCAACCTGCCTGTCGTGGCGTGATCTGGTCTGCGCGAAAGCACAGGGGTTTTCCGGGATTTCTCGGGATTTTGGAAGGGTTTCTGTTCTGCAATGTCTTTGTTTCAGGGGTTAGCGCGTACGCAGACCCCCACACTTATAAATTGCGTACCCGAGTTGTCCACATTTGGGACAATCGCAGCCGTCAGCCCAACCGAAGTGCAATGGAAGGGCCTCCTGCTGGAGGAACCGCCTTGTTGATCACGGTTTCCTCTGTACCAGGTAAGTATGCTTGGACAGCCAAGGCCGTGCCTCTTAAAGCACAAGGATCTCAATTCAAAGTGGTGTGGCGCCACCAGCTCCCAGCTCACGCTTCCACACGGTTCCCTCGCGCAGCTGCACGCCATGCACGTGCTCCACGCCATGCACGTGCTCCACGAGCCTCTCCTCCAAGCAGCACGAACGAAATCCCACCTGCAGCTCGCACAATATAAAGGAGGCGCACGCTCAGCCTGAAAAACAAGGACATAAGCGATTAAGCACACAGGCAACGTCGCACATACGTTTCTGACATTCAACGTTTACATTGAGAAAGGGCGACAACTCTCCCTTTCAGCAGCTGCAACTGCAAATGCTACCTACTAGCCCACATTCAACCTGCCTGTCGTGGCGTGATCTGGTCTGCGCGAAAGCACAGGGGTTTTCCGGGATTTCTCGGGATTTTGGAAGGGTTTCTGTTCTGCAATGTCTTTGTTTCAGGGGTTAGCGCGTACGCAGACCCCCACACTTATAAATTGCGTACCCGAGTTGTCCACATTTGGGACAATCGCAGCCGTCAGCCCAACCGAAGTGCAATGGAAGGGCCTCCTGCTGGAGGAACCGCCTTGTTGATCACGGTTTCCTCTGTACCAGGTAAGTATGCTTGGACAGCCAAGGCCGTGCCTCTTAAAGCACAAGGATCTCAATTCAAAGTGGTGTGGCGCCACCAGCTCCCAGCTCACGCTTCCACACGGTTCCCTCGCGCAGCTGCACGCCATGCACGTGCTCCACGCCATGCACGTGCTCCACGAGCCTCTCCTCCAAGCAGCACGAACGAAATCCCACCTGCAGCTCGCACAATATAAAGGAGGCGCACGCTCAGCCTGAAAAACAAGGACATAAGCGATTAAGCACACAGGCAACGTCGCACATACGTTTCTGACATTCAACGTTTACATTGAGAAAGGGCGACAACTCTCCCTTTCAGCAGCTGCAACTGCAAATGCTACCTACTAGCCCACATTCAACCTGCCTGTCGTGGCGTGATCTGGTCTGCGCGAAAGCACAGGGGTTTTCCGGGATTTCTCGGGATTTTGGAAGGGTTTCTGTTCTGCAATGTCTTTGTTTCAGGGGTTAGCGCGTACGCAGACCCCCACACTTATAAATTGCGTACCCGAGTTGTCCACATTTGGGACAATCGCAGCCGTCAGCCCAACCGAAGTGCAATGGAAGGGCCTCCTGCTGGAGGAACCGCCTTGTTGATCACGGTTTCCTCTGTACCAGGTAAGTATGCTTGGACAGCCAAGGCCGTGCCTCTTAAAGCACAAGGATCTCAATTCAAAGTGGTGTGGCGCCACCAGCTCCCAGCTCACGCTTCCACACGGTTCCCTCGCGCAGCTGCACGCCATGCACGTGCTCCACGCCATGCACGTGCTCCACGAGCCTCTCCTCCAAGCAGCACGAACGAAATCCCACCTGCAGCTCGCACAATATAAAGGAGGCGCACGCTCAGCCTGAAAAACAAGGACATAAGCGATTAAGCACACAGGCAACGTCGCACATACGTTTCTGACATTCAACGTTTACATTGAGAAAGGGCGACAACTCTCCCTTTCAGCAGCTGCAACTGCAAATGCTACCTACTAGCCCACATTCAACCTGCCTGTCGTGGCGTGATCTGGTCTGCGCGAAAGCACAGGGGTTTTCCGGGATTTCTCGGGATTTTGGAAGGGTTTCTGTTCTGCAATGTCTTTGTTTCAGGGGTTAGCGCGTACGCAGACCCCCACACTTATAAATTGCGTACCCGAGTTGTCCACATTTGGGACAATCGCAGCCGTCAGCCCAACCGAAGTGCAATGGAAGGGCCTCCTGCTGGAGGAACCGCCTTGTTGATCACGGTTTCCTCTGTACCAGGTAAGTATGCTTGGACAGCCAAGGCCGTGCCTCTTAAAGCACAAGGATCTCAATTCAAAGTGGTGTGGCGCCACCAGCTCCCAGCTCACGCTTCCACACGGTTCCCTCGCGCAGCTGCACGCCATGCACGTGCTCCACGCCATGCACGTGCTCCACGAGCCTCTCCTCCAAGCAGCACGAACGAAATCCCACCTGCAGCTCGCACAATATAAAGGAGGCGCACGCTCAGCCTGAAAAACAAGGACATAAGCGATTAAGCACACAGGCAACGTCGCACATACGTTTCTGACATTCAACGTTTACATTGAGAAAGGGCGACAACTCTCCCTTTCAGCAGCTGCAACTGCAAATGCTACCTACTAGCCCACATTCAACCTGCCTGTCGTGGCGTGATCTGGTCTGCGCGAAAGCACAGGGGTTTTCCGGGATTTCTCGGGATTTTGGAAGGGTTTCTGTTCTGCAATGTCTTTGTTTCAGGGGTTAGCGCGTACGCAGACCCCCACACTTATAAATTGCGTACCCGAGTTGTCCACATTTGGGACAATCGCAGCCGTCAGCCCAACCGAAGTGCAATGGAAGGGCCTCCTGCTGGAGGAACCGCCTTGTTGATCACGGTTTCCTCTGTACCAGGTAAGTATGCTTGGACAGCCAAGGCCGTGCCTCTTAAAGCACAAGGATCTCAATTCAAAGTGGTGTGGCGCCACCAGCTCCCAGCTCACGCTTCCACACGGTTCCCTCGCGCAGCTGCACGCCATGCACGTGCTCCACGCCATGCACGTGCTCCACGAGCCTCTCCTCCAAGCAGCACGAACGAAATCCCACCTGCAGCTCGCACAATATAAAGGAGGCGCACGCTCAGCCTGAAAAACAAGGACATAAGCGATTAAGCACACAGGCAACGTCGCACATACGTTTCTGACATTCAACGTTTACATTGAGAAAGGGCGACAACTCTCCCTTTCAGCAGCTGCAACTGCAAATGCTACCTACTAGCCCACATTCAACCTGCCTGTCGTGGCGTGATCTGGTCTGCGCGAAAGCACAGGGGTTTTCCGGGATTTCTCGGGATTTTGGAAGGGTTTCTGTTCTGCAATGTCTTTGTTTCAGGGGTTAGCGCGTACGCAGACCCCCACACTTATAAATTGCGTACCCGAGTTGTCCACATTTGGGACAATCGCAGCCGTCAGCCCAACCGAAGTGCAATGGAAGGGCCTCCTGCTGGAGGAACCGCCTTGTTGATCACGGTTTCCTCTGTACCAGGTAAGTATGCTTGGACAGCCAAGGCCGTGCCTCTTAAAGCACAAGGATCTCAATTCAAAGTGGTGTGGCGCCACCAGCTCCCAGCTCACGCTTCCACACGGTTCCCTCGCGCAGCTGCACGCCATGCACGTGCTCCACGCCATGCACGTGCTCCACGAGCCTCTCCTCCAAGCAGCACGAACGAAATCCCACCTGCAGCTCGCACAATATAAAGGAGGCGCACGCTCAGCCTGAAAAACAAGGACATAAGCGATTAAGCACACAGGCAACGTCGCACATACGTTTCTGACATTCAACGTTTACATTGAGAAAGGGCGACAACTCTCCCTTTCAGCAGCTGCAACTGCAAATGCTACCTACTAGCCCACATTCAACCTGCCTGTCGTGGCGTGATCTGGTCTGCGCGAAAGCACAGGGGTTTTCCGGGATTTCTCGGGATTTTGGAAGGGTTTCTGTTCTGCAATGTCTTTGTTTCAGGGGTTAGCGCGTACGCAGACCCCCACACTTATAAATTGCGTACCCGAGTTGTCCACATTTGGGACAATCGCAGCCGTCAGCCCAACCGAAGTGCAATGGAAGGGCCTCCTGCTGGAGGAACCGCCTTGTTGATCACGGTTTCCTCTGTACCAGGTAAGTATGCTTGGACAGCCAAGGCCGTGCCTCTTAAAGCACAAGGATCTCAATTCAAAGTGGTGTGGCGCCACCAGCTCCCAGCTCACGCTTCCACACGGTTCCCTCGCGCAGCTGCACGCCATGCACGTGCTCCACGCCATGCACGTGCTCCACGAGCCTCTCCTCCAAGCAGCACGAACGAAATCCCACCTGCAGCTCGCACAATATAAAGGAGGCGCACGCTCAGCCTGAAAAACAAGGACATAAGCGATTAAGCACACAGGCAACGTCGCACATACGTTTCTGACATTCAACGTTTACATTGAGAAAGGGCGACAACTCTCCCTTTCAGCAGCTGCAACTGCAAATGCTACCTACTAGCCCACATTCAACCTGCCTGTCGTGGCGTGATCTGGTCTGCGCGAAAGCACAGGGGTTTTCCGGGATTTCTCGGGATTTTGGAAGGGTTTCTGTTCTGCAATGTCTTTGTTTCAGGGGTTAGCGCGTACGACCCCCACACTTATAAATTGCGTACCCGAGTTGTCCACATTTGGGACAATCGCAGCCGTCAGCCCAACCGAAGTGCAATGGAAGGGCCTCCTGCTGGAGGAACCGCCTTGTTGATCACGGTTTCCTCTGTACCAGGTAAGTATGCTTGGACAGCCAAGGCCGTGCCTCTTAAAGCACAAGGATCTCAATTCAAAGTGGTGTGGCGCCACCAGCTCCCAGCTCACGCTTCCACACGGTTCCCTCGCGCAGCTGCACGCCATGCACGTGCTCCACGCCATGCACGTGCTCCACGAGCCTCTCCTCCAAGCAGCACGAACGAAATCCCACCTGCAGCTCGCACAATATAAAGGAGGCGCACGCTCAGCCTGAAAAACAAGGACATAAGCGATTAAGCACACAGGCAACGTCGCACATACGTTTCTGACATTCAACGTTTACATTGAGAAAGGGCGACAACTCTCCCTTTCAGCAGCTGCAACTGCAAATGCTACCTACTAGCCCACATTCAACCTGCCTGTCGTGGCGTGATCTGGTCTGCGCGAAAGCACAGGGGTTTTCCGGGATTTCTCGGGATTTTGGAAGGGTTTCTGTTCTGCAATGTCTTTGTTTCAGGGGTTAGCGCGTACGCAGACCCCCACACTTATAAATTGCGTACCCGAGTTGTCCACATTTGGGACAATCGCAGCCGTCAGCCCAACCGAAGTGCAATGGAAGGGCCTCCTGCTGGAGGAACCGCCTTGTTGATCACGGTTTCCTCTGTACCAGGTAAGTATGCTTGGACAGCCAAGGCCGTGCCTCTTAAAGCACAAGGATCTCAATTCAAAGTGGTGTGGCGCCACCAGCTCCCAGCTCACGCTTCCACACGGTTCCCTCGCGCAGCTGCACGCCATGCACGTGCTCCACGCCATGCACGTGCTCCACGAGCCTCTCCTCCAAGCAGCACGAACGAAATCCCACCTGCAGCTCGCACAATATAAAGGAGGCGCACGCTCAGCCTGAAAAACAAGGACATAAGCGATTAAGCACACAGGCAACGTCGCACATACGTTTCTGACATTCAACGTTTACATTGAGAAAGGGCGACAACTCTCCCTTTCAGCAGCTGCAACTGCAAATGCTACCTACTAGCCCACATTCAACCTGCCTGTCGTGGCGTGATCTGGTCTGCGCGAAAGCACAGGGGTTTTCCGGGATTTCTCGGGATTTTGGAAGGGTTTCTGTTCTGCAATGTCTTTGTTTCAGGGGTTAGCGCGTACGCAGACCCCCACACTTATAAATTGCGTACCCGAGTTGTCCACATTTGGGACAATCGCAGCCGTCAGCCCAACCGAAGTGCAATGGAAGGGCCTCCTGCTGGAGGAACCGCCTTGTTGATCACGGTTTCCTCTGTACCAGGTAAGTATGCTTGGACAGCCAAGGCCGTGCCTCTTAAAGCACAAGGATCTCAATTCAAAGTGGTGTGGCGCCACCAGCTCCCAGCTCACGCTTCCACACGGTTCCCTCGCGCAGCTGCACGCCATGCACGTGCTCCACGCCATGCACGTGCTCCACGAGCCTCTCCTCCAAGCAGCACGAACGAAATCCCACCTGCAGCTCGCACAATATAAAGGAGGCGCACGCTCAGCCTGAAAAACAAGGACATAAGCGATTAAGCACACAGGCAACGTCGCACATACGTTTCTGACATTCAACGTTTACATTGAGAAAGGGCGACAACTCTCCCTTTCAGCAGCTGCAACTGCAAATGCTACCTACTAGCCCACATTCAACCTGCCTGTCGTGGCGTGATCTGGTCTGCGCGAAAGCACAGGGGTTTTCCGGGATTTCTCGGGATTTTGGAAGGGTTTCTGTTCTGCAATGTCTTTGTTTCAGGGGTTAGCGCGTACGCAGACCCCCACACTTATAAATTGCGTACCCGAGTTGTCCACATTTGGGACAATCGCAGCCGTCAGCCCAACCGAAGTGCAATGGAAGGGCCTCCTGCTGGAGGAACCGCCTTGTTGATCACGGTTTCCTCTGTACCAGGTAAGTATGCTTGGACAGCCAAGGCCGTGCCTCTTAAAGCACAAGGATCTCAATTCAAAGTGGTGTGGCGCCACCAGCTCCCAGCTCACGCTTCCACACGGTTCCCTCGCGCAGCTGCACGCCATGCACGTGCTCCACGCCATGCACGTGCTCCACGAGCCTCTCCTCCAAGCAGCACGAACGAAATCCCACCTGCAGCTCGCACAATATAAAGGAGGCGCACGCTCAGCCTGAAAAACAAGGACATAAGCGATTAAGCACACAGGCAACGTCGCACATACGTTTCTGACATTCAACGTTTACATTGAGAAAGGGCGACAACTCTCCCTTTCAGCAGCTGCAACTGCAAATGCTACCTACTAGCCCACATTCAACCTGCCTGTCGTGGCGTGATCTGGTCTGCGCGAAAGCACAGGGGTTTTCCGGGATTTCTCGGGATTTTGGAAGGGTTTCTGTTCTGCAATGTCTTTGTTTCAGGGGTTAGCGCGTACGCAGACCCCCACACTTATAAATTGCGTACCCGAGTTGTCCACATTTGGGACAATCGCAGCCGTCAGCCCAACCGAAGTGCAATGGAAGGGCCTCCTGCTGGAGGAACCGCCTTGTTGATCACGGTTTCCTCTGTACCAGGTAAGTATGCTTGGACAGCCAAGGCCGTGCCTCTTAAAGCACAAGGATCTCAATTCAAAGTGGTGTGGCGCCACCAGCTCCCAGCTCACGCTTCCACACGGTTCCCTCGCGCAGCTGCACGCCATGCACGTGCTCCACGCCATGCACGTGCTCCACGAGCCTCTCCTCCAAGCAGCACGAACGAAATCCCACCTGCAGCTCGCACAATATAAAGGAGGCGCACGCTCAGCCTGAAAAACAAGGACATAAGCGATTAAGCACACAGGCAACGTCGCACATACGTTTCTGACATTCAACGTTTACATTGAGAAAGGGCGACAACTCTCCCTTTCAGCAGCTGCAACTGCAAATGCTACCTACTAGCCCACATTCAACCTGCCTGTCGTGGCGTGATCTGGTCTGCGCGAAAGCACAGGGGTTTTCCGGGATTTCTCGGGATTTTGGAAGGGTTTCTGTTCTGCAATGTCTTTGTTTCAGGGGTTAGCGCGTACGCAGACCCCCACACTTATAAATTGCGTACCCGAGTTGTCCACATTTGGGACAATCGCAGCCGTCAGCCCAACCGAAGTGCAATGGAAGGGCCTCCTGCTGGAGGAACCGCCTTGTTGATCACGGTTTCCTCTGTACCAGGTAAGTATGCTTGGACAGCCAAGGCCGTGCCTCTTAAAGCACAAGGATCTCAATTCAAAGTGGTGTGGCGCCACCAGCTCCCAGCTCACGCTTCCACACGGTTCCCTCGCGCAGCTGCACGCCATGCACGTGCTCCACGCCATGCACGTGCTCCACGAGCCTCTCCTCCAAGCAGCACGAACGAAATCCCACCTGCAGCTCGCACAATATAAAGGAGGCGCACGCTCAGCCTGAAAAACAAGGACATAAGCGATTAAGCACACAGGCAACGTCGCACATACGTTTCTGACATTCAACGTTTACATTGAGAAAGGGCGACAACTCTCCCTTTCAGCAGCTGCAACTGCAAATGCTACCTACTAGCCCACATTCAACCTGCCTGTCGTGGCGTGATCTGGTCTGCGCGAAAGCACAGGGGTTTTCCGGGATTTCTCGGGATTTTGGAAGGGTTTCTGTTCTGCAATGTCTTTGTTTCAGGGGTTAGCGCGTACGCAGACCCCCACACTTATAAATTGCGTACCCGAGTTGTCCACATTTGGGACAATCGCAGCCGTCAGCCCAACCGAAGTGCAATGGAAGGGCCTCCTGCTGGAGGAACCGCCTTGTTGATCACGGTTTCCTCTGTACCAGGTAAGTATGCTTGGACAGCCAAGGCCGTGCCTCTTAAAGCACAAGGATCTCAATTCAAAGTGGTGTGGCGCCACCAGCTCCCAGCTCACGCTTCCACACGGTTCCCTCGCGCAGCTGCACGCCATGCACGTGCTCCACGCCATGCACGTGCTCCACGAGCCTCTCCTCCAAGCAGCACGAACGAAATCCCACCTGCAGCTCGCACAATATAAAGGAGGCGCACGCTCAGCCTGAAAAACAAGGACATAAGCGATTAAGCACACAGGCAACGTCGCACATACGTTTCTGACATTCAACGTTTACATTGAGAAAGGGCGACAACTCTCCCTTTCAGCAGCTGCAACTGCAAATGCTACCTACTAGCCCACATTCAACCTGCCTGTCGTGGCGTGATCTGGTCTGCGCGAAAGCACAGGGGTTTTCCGGGATTTCTCGGGATTTTGGAAGGGTTTCTGTTCTGCAATGTCTTTGTTTCAGGGGTTAGCGCGTACGCAGACCCCCACACTTATAAATTGCGTACCCGAGTTGTCCACATTTGGGACAATCGCAGCCGTCAGCCCAACCGAAGTGCAATGGAAGGGCCTCCTGCTGGAGGAACCGCCTTGTTGATCACGGTTTCCTCTGTACCAGGTAAGTATGCTTGGACAGCCAAGGCCGTGCCTCTTAAAGCACAAGGATCTCAATTCAAAGTGGTGTGGCGCCACCAGCTCCCAGCTCACGCTTCCACACGGTTCCCTCGCGCAGCTGCACGCCATGCACGTGCTCCACGCCATGCACGTGCTCCACGAGCCTCTCCTCCAAGCAGCACGAACGAAATCCCACCTGCAGCTCGCACAATATAAAGGAGGCGCACGCTCAGCCTGAAAAACAAGGACATAAGCGATTAAGCACACAGGCAACGTCGCACATACGTTTCTGACATTCAACGTTTACATTGAGAAAGGGCGACAACTCTCCCTTTCAGCAGCTGCAACTGCAAATGCTACCTACTAGCCCACATTCAACCTGCCTGTCGTGGCGTGATCTGGTCTGCGCGAAAGCACAGGGGTTTTCCGGGATTTCTCGGGATTTTGGAAGGGTTTCTGTTCTGCAATGTCTTTGTTTCAGGGGTTAGCGCGTACGCAGACCCCCACACTTATAAATTGCGTACCCGAGTTGTCCACATTTGGGACAATCGCAGCCGTCAGCCCAACCGAAGTGCAATGGAAGGGCCTCCTGCTGGAGGAACCGCCTTGTTGATCACGGTTTCCTCTGTACCAGGTAAGTATGCTTGGACAGCCAAGGCCGTGCCTCTTAAAGCACAAGGATCTCAATTCAAAGTGGTGTGGCGCCACCAGCTCCCAGCTCACGCTTCCACACGGTTCCCTCGCGCAGCTGCACGCCATGCACGTGCTCCACGCCATGCACGTGCTCCACGAGCCTCTCCTCCAAGCAGCACGAACGAAATCCCACCTGCAGCTCGCACAATATAAAGGAGGCGCACGCTCAGCCTGAAAAACAAGGACATAAGCGATTAAGCACACAGGCAACGTCGCACATACGTTTCTGACATTCAACGTTTACATTGAGAAAGGGCGACAACTCTCCCTTTCAGCAGCTGCAACTGCAAATGCTACCTACTAGCCCACATTCAACCTGCCTGTCGTGGCGTGATCTGGTCTGCGCGAAAGCACAGGGGTTTTCCGGGATTTCTCGGGATTTTGGAAGGGTTTCTGTTCTGCAATGTCTTTGTTTCAGGGGTTAGCGCGTACGCAGACCCCCACACTTATAAATTGCGTACCCGAGTTGTCCACATTTGGGACAATCGCAGCCGTCAGCCCAACCGAAGTGCAATGGAAGGGCCTCCTGCTGGAGGAACCGCCTTGTTGATCACGGTTTCCTCTGTACCAGGTAAGTATGCTTGGACAGCCAAGGCCGTGCCTCTTAAAGCACAAGGATCTCAATTCAAAGTGGTGTGGCGCCACCAGCTCCCAGCTCACGCTTCCACACGGTTCCCTCGCGCAGCTGCACGCCATGCACGTGCTCCACGCCATGCACGTGCTCCACGAGCCTCTCCTCCAAGCAGCACGAACGAAATCCCACCTGCAGCTCGCACAATATAAAGGAGGCGCACGCTCAGCCTGAAAAACAAGGACATAAGCGATTAAGCACACAGGCAACGTCGCACATACGTTTCTGACATTCAACGTTTACATTGAGAAAGGGCGACAACTCTCCCTTTCAGCAGCTGCAACTGCAAATGCTACCTACTAGCCCACATTCAACCTGCCTGTCGTGGCGTGATCTGGTCTGCGCGAAAGCACAGGGGTTTTCCGGGATTTCTCGGGATTTTGGAAGGGTTTCTGTTCTGCAATGTCTTTGTTTCAGGGGTTAGCGCGTACGCAGACCCCCACACTTATAAATTGCGTACCCGAGTTGTCCACATTTGGGACAATCGCAGCCGTCAGCCCAACCGAAGTGCAATGGAAGGGCCTCCTGCTGGAGGAACCGCCTTGTTGATCACGGTTTCCTCTGTACCAGGTAAGTATGCTTGGACAGCCAAGGCCGTGCCTCTTAAAGCACAAGGATCTCAATTCAAAGTGGTGTGGCGCCACCAGCTCCCAGCTCACGCTTCCACACGGTTCCCTCGCGCAGCTGCACGCCATGCACGTGCTCCACGCCATGCACGTGCTCCACGAGCCTCTCCTCCAAGCAGCACGAACGAAATCCCACCTGCAGCTCGCACAATATAAAGGAGGCGCACGCTCAGCCTGAAAAACAAGGACATAAGCGATTAAGCACACAGGCAACGTCGCACATACGTTTCTGACATTCAACGTTTACATTGAGAAAGGGCGACAACTCTCCCTTTCAGCAGCTGCAACTGCAAATGCTACCTACTAGCCCACATTCAACCTGCCTGTCGTGGCGTGATCTGGTCTGCGCGAAAGCACAGGGGTTTTCCGGGATTTCTCGGGATTTTGGAAGGGTTTCTGTTCTGCAATGTCTTTGTTTCAGGGGTTAGCGCGTACGCAGACCCCCACACTTATAAATTGCGTACCCGAGTTGTCCACATTTGGGACAATCGCAGCCGTCAGCCCAACCGAAGTGCAATGGAAGGGCCTCCTGCTGGAGGAACCGCCTTGTTGATCACGGTTTCCTCTGTACCAGGTAAGTATGCTTGGACAGCCAAGGCCGTGCCTCTTAAAGCACAAGGATCTCAATTCAAAGTGGTGTGGCGCCACCAGCTCCCAGCTCACGCTTCCACACGGTTCCCTCGCGCAGCTGCACGCCATGCACGTGCTCCACGCCATGCACGTGCTCCACGAGCCTCTCCTCCAAGCAGCACGAACGAAATCCCACCTGCAGCTCGCACAATATAAAGGAGGCGCACGCTCAGCCTGAAAAACAAGGACATAAGCGATTAAGCACACAGGCAACGTCGCACATACGTTTCTGACATTCAACGTTTACATTGAGAAAGGGCGACAACTCTCCCTTTCAGCAGCTGCAACTGCAAATGCTACCTACTAGCCCACATTCAACCTGCCTGTCGTGGCGTGATCTGGTCTGCGCGAAAGCACAGGGGTTTTCCGGGATTTCTCGGGATTTTGGAAGGGTTTCTGTTCTGCAATGTCTTTGTTTCAGGGGTTAGCGCGTACGCAGACCCCCACACTTATAAATTGCGTACCCGAGTTGTCCACATTTGGGACAATCGCAGCCGTCAGCCCAACCGAAGTGCAATGGAAGGGCCTCCTGCTGGAGGAACCGCCTTGTTGATCACGGTTTCCTCTGTACCAGGTAAGTATGCTTG
>OZ026517.1:60102182-60149659 GCA_964019695.1 Loripinus fragilis
TTGATATTGAAAACCACCGGAACCTTTGGGCTGGCACAGTATGACTGCTGTCAAGTAAGGTAATGTCCAACAGAAACAGTTAAAACAATTTTTTGACCCTTTCTTGCCTGTATTAAACACACTTCCAGTTAATTGTTGGATAATGTAACTGGGTAATGATGGTCCACCTTGAAGAATATTGGAAAACTTAACCTTCATAAGTAGTCTGTGAGTCATGGCTATCAGGCAGAGTAATTTTCATTCAAATCCGTTCAGTGATTTTAGGCATACACCATCTCTAAAGTCGCCTTTAAATGAGATATTTTATTACGCCCAGAGTTACGCCCCTTTATTATCATTATTCCAATGAGCCATCCATTTGTGATGCATTTGATAATGCACATTTTCCATAGATAAATGACACCTTACATATCTAATAACAGTATTTAAACCCTAATTTATATACTATACCAAATATGCAAAATATGCGTTGCTTTTGCTGTTCAGTATATATTTACACTGCATCACAGTATTGTCTCGTTTAAATAATAAAACATGTTAATGCACTAATATAACATACAGTATTTCACAATTATTATATGTTGAATTGTAATAATGACTTGAAAAGTTCATCAATATGGGAACATGGTATTTCTGTTATTACAGAAAAATGTCATTGAGACAGTATGGTATGACAGGAAAATGTCTGTGGCTGTCTTGGTTTGTTTTGAAGCAGGAAAATGCTATTATATGAATGATTGCTTATATAATGCATTGAAACAGGCCTGTGTAATACATAAGTGGGGTGGTATAGTAATTCCCGGGTATTCTATTGATTCATCGTGTATAACTGTGTATAACCAAGTAGGGTAGCTTGGTATGTATTGTGCGATAGTGTTTGCTATGTAACGTTGCTTTTCAGGTCCGGCTGCAGGGGTTAGATAGATGTTGTTGGTTATGTCGAGCCGTCTATGGAGACATGTTTGAGGATACAGTGCATGATGCACATGTGTACCATGGGCTCTGGTTAGATGGAACTACCGGCGATTTAATGGTCAATGGTTGACAATACTGTGCCTGCAGAGAAGGTGTGATGCTATCTTGTGATACTAATTAGGGAAGTACTGTTTTAATTTATGTTTTGAGATGTACTTTAATTAATCTAATTTCTTAGACATGTGAAAAGCTGCTGTGCGTTTATTAACCATGAACAATATGATGGACAATAAACAATAGACACTATCTGTTTACATCAGATATGACATACAGTGGACATATAGACTACATTAATTAGAAATAATGTGTTAAATACATTTTGAATAAACTTTTATAGAATCACACTTTGTTTCTCTTTTTGTACATTTAAATGGTCTGAGGCTAGTTTACCACTCAGTAATTCCTTGACAATTGGTGTCAGAAGTGGGATAAACTGGCTTCAGATGTACAATTTATATTTGTACAGACTGAACAGACATTGTGTTGATGCTTGGTGTGTTGAATTGTATATATTGTTGGATAATATAAATATATAACTTGTTCTTTTCAGATCACAAGTGGCTTAATTGCTCAGACCCAGAGAAGGCGTGATTTTTAAAGCTGATCAGAGACTTTACCTGGAGGTGGTGTGGCTCATTTTCTGTGCAGAATCTGTGAGTAGAAAGCAATATCAAAATAGCAGTTGAGCAGATGATGACACATTAATTGTTTAGTTTAGATAAAGGTCCATACATTTTTACACAAGATAAATAGGAAAAGTGTGTGTATATATGCATTGTAGTGCTTTGATTTGTGTTGTATTGGCATTGTTGTTGAATTGCCCAAACATGAATTTACCAAAAGAGCTAATGTCAATGGGAGAGGCACTTGGTTATGAATGTGATACATAACGGCTTTTGTTAAAGATCAGCAAGCTCAACAAAGGAATGAGAGAATTGCAGAAACACAAAAAGAGAAAGAAGAACGCGAGTATCAACTTGAAAAAGAGAAAGCAGAACTTGAAAATAAGGTAAAATTAGAAACAGCCCAACTTGAAAAAGAGAAAAAGCAGAACTTGAAAATAGGGTAAAGTTAGAAACGGCTTGACTTGAAAAAGAGAAGGATGAGGCTTTACTAGAAGTAGAAAGACAAAAGGCAGAGAATGAGATAAAATTGAAACATGTAGAACATACTCATGCATCGGAACTTCTAGACCTTAAATTAAAAGGTGGGGTAGGTGTAGTAGAGAAAAGCGTACAAAAGCCTAAAGGACCTAAGATTCCACCATTTGAGGAAAGTAAAGATGAGATGGATAGTTATCTCCATCGTTTTGAACGTTATGCACTGGCCAAAACTTGGAATAATGATCTATGGGCCACACATTTAAGTGCCCTTCTAAAAGGTAAAACGTTAGACGTATATGCGCTATTACCATCTGATCAAGCTCTGGACTATGATGTACTGAAAATGGCACAGCTTAAAAGGTATGAATTAACAGAAGATGGCTTTAAAAGAAAGTTTCAGTCTTGTAGGCCAGAATTAGGAGAAACATTTTGTCAGTTCTCAGTAAGAATGTCAAGTTATTTGACAAAATGGATAGATATGGCAAAAACTCCCAAAACGTAGGAAGGTGTGTTTGATTTGATGATGAGGGATCAATTATTACATATTTGCAATAGAGATCTGGCACTGTTTCTTAAGGAACGTACTCCTATATCTTTACCACTGATGGCTACAATTGCTGATCAGTATAAGGAAGCTAGACTGACTAGTGCATTGAATTTAACTTTTCCTCAGGGTCTTGATAAGAAGAATTCTAGACACAAGTCTCCTAATGAAAGAGTGGATACAGGTAAGACGTTCAATTCTAAATTACACAAGAGCGAACGTCGTTTTTTCAAATGAGATAGTCCAGCACATATTGAAGTGAATTGTCCTCTGAGAAGAAACAAGGTAGGAAATGTGGCTTCTAATACAAGGAAAGGGTCTAACAGTCTGATATGTGGTAGCTCCAGGAGTTTATCTCCTTCTTCAAGAGTATGGTTCAGTAATACAGAGTATGACAGATCTAGAAATAGGGTAAGAAATGACAATAGGGACAAAGACCAAATATCTGATGAATTTGCAAATTGTGGTGCATGTATTTTCATTCCATGGTAGCATTGTAAATGTAAGAGTAACAGATGCTGTGCCTCAAATAACTACATAATGTGTTATAAGCATGCCTACTACGGAAGGTAAGATAGGTTAATCAAGAATGTCAGTTTTCAGAGATACGGGTTGCAGTGGAGTTGTTGTCAAAAAGCGTTTAGTAAATGCAAGTTAGTACACAGGTAAAGAACAAACACTCAAGAAGTCTCAAAAGGGCTCTATGATGGTTCAGACCTGAAGACTGATCTATTGATGAGATGGTAGGGGCCTGATGCTTTGGCTGTTTGTCAGGCCCACCACGGTTTACCTGTTGGATTTTTTTTGCTCTGATATTCAGTTTTATTTACTGTTTAGTCCTTACCTTTGCTTTATCTCCTTGTTATATCTTGATTTACATGTTTCAGGAGATGATGCATTGATAAGTTATGGGTCTTTCATGCAAACCAAATATCTATGTGTCTTGATCCACATCTGAATTAAGGGTGAGGTTGGCGCCGTTAAACTGGTTTAAGCCCTCCAATAAAATATTTTACTGACCGTTCCAAGGCAGTATTTCTTTTGTGGATCTTTTATGTTTTTGTTCTGTTTTGTGTTTGCTATGTCTTTGTGCGCGTCTGTTCATATGCGCTTTGTGGTCACCTGCTGGGAAAGGGCTGACCTCTTGGCTCTCGTTTGTGGTGTCTAACTGAGAGTTTGTCACTTTCCCATTGATATCCTGGGTCAGGTGTGGTACTTGATTGTATCGATTCCTGATCTTTGCACACCTACTTACTCTAGTTTCCAGTCCAATACTGAAGTTGCCCCATTTTGCTGCTCAATTTATACTTCAAACTGATGCATCAGAATATGGTATAGGATCAGTGTTATTACAAGAGGAGAATGGTCTGAACATGCCTATTGCATACACAAGCAGCAAGTTATAGGCAATTGAGCGAAACTATTCAGTCATAGAGAAGGAGTGTCTTCGCATAGTTTGGTCAGGCCTAAATGAAATATATGTGTGGTTCCTGTTGCATACCAACAAAATTTAGGGTAGGTAGGGAAATTATTAAATTTTGTTATAACATTTAACAAAGAAAGTAGTGACAAAATCTGAAAAAGTGCCCATTTTAGGTATTTTTTTTTCTCCAAAGACCATTTTACTGTTTAGGGTAGGTTTAAAAAAATATGGGTAGGTAGGCAACAGGAACCACACATACATTTCATTTAAGCCACAGTACAAAAGTTCTCTAGGTACTTGTATGGACAAGAATTTGTCTTGGAAACAGATCATCAGCCCTTGGTTTATTTGACAAAGAAGTCAGTTGCTAATGCAAGATTAATGCGATGGGCGTTGGTATTACAGCCATATTATTTAGAATACAAGCCATCAGAGGTCGAGATAACGTAGGTGCTGTTTTTCTCAGTAGAAATCTGAAGTAAGTGAAATTTTAAAATGTATGCAAAATGCTCTGTGAATTTATAAGTGTGCATATTCACACTTGTCAAGGGGAAAGTATTGTCACGGTCGCATCTTTCAGATGACCCTCAGTAGAAATTATTTGTCCAAGTGAATATCTTGGGATCGGGTGGTTGATTTTACCTGTACAGTTATATACATTTTTATCACACCTCGCAGAACTGGTTTACATACGTGGCCAGTTGACTTCCAAATTTCAATGAATAAACATATACATGCTCTACTATACTGTTATTAGATTATTAGATTTGTCAGAGAAAGTAAAATATACTTCAAAAGAAGACACATAGAGCTGCACAGGAGGTAAGGAGGCTGCGCAGTTTTCTGGGTGAGTCCTTGTTCATTTAATTTTTCCTATGATAAGAACATATTTAGTTTGAGGTCCCAAAGGTTAAAATCCTGGTGTAGAATATGGTTATATTCTAAAAACTATCTTCAGAAATGCATTTCATGAATAAGCATGGTGTCTGCGTTTTTTTGTGCAAAAGCACTGTATATGTACTGTCGGTTCCGCAATTGGAAAGTATCATTGAAAAAGAACTGTATATGTGCGGTCAGTTCAGTAATTGGGAAGTATCATTGAAAACTCACTATATAGATACTGTTGTTTTCATTATTGGGAAGTGTAATGAAAAACACTGTGTAGGTATGGTTGGTCCATAATTGGGAGGTATCATTGAGCATTGATATATGTACAGTGGTTGATATTAAGGAAATGCATTGTGTATCACTATAGGTATTCTGGCTGTGTTTTATATTTGAGTTTGTTTGATTTTATATAGCAGGTATGTATTCTTAATCACTGTACTTGGCAGACCATAGTGGTGATTTAGAATATATATTTACACTGCATTACAGTATTGTCTCGTTTGAATAATACTGCATGTTAATGCTTTAATATAGCATACATTATTTCACAATTATTATATGTTGTGTTGTAATAATGACTTGAAATGGTCATCAATATGGGAACATGGTATTACTGTTATGACGAAAAAATGTCATAGAGACAGTATGGTATGACAGGAAAATGTTTGTTGCTGTTTTTGTTTGTGTTGAAGCAGGAAAATGCTTTTATATGAATGGTTGCTTATACAATGCATTGAAACAGGCCTGTGTAATACATAAGTGTGGTGGTATAGTAATTACCGGGTATTATATTGATTCATCGTGTATAACCATGTATAACTGTGTATAACTGAGTAGGGGTAGCTTCGTGTGTATTGTGCGATAGTGTTTGCTTTGCTATGTTGCTTTTCAGGTCCGGCTGCAGGGGTACTACATAGATATTGTTGGTTATGTTTAGCCATCTATGGAGGAATGGTTGAGGATACGGTACATGATGTACGTGTGTACCATGGGCTCTGATTAGATGGAACTACCGGCGATTTAATGGTCAATGGTTGACAATACTGTGCCTGCAGAGAAGATGTGATGCTATCAGGTGATGCTGAAAAAGGGGAGTACTGTTTTAGTTTGTTTTGATATGTACTCTTATTAATATAATTTCTTAGAAGTGTGAATAGCTGCTGAGCGTTTAGTAACCATGAACAATATGATGGACAATAAACAATAGACACTATCATTCTATTTACATCAGAGGTGACATACAGTGGGTATAGAGACTACATTAATTAAAAATAATGTGTTTAAACATTTTGAATAGAATTTTATAGAATCACACTTTGTTTCTCTTTTTGTACATTTAAATGGTCTGAGGCTAGTTTACCACTCGATAATTCCTTGACACACACGTTGAAGATGTGTGATGGCGACGCAGGTCCAGAGCAGAGTTTGGTCTTGTTTGACTTAGTGTTGGGCTTAATTTTAGTTTCTAGTCAATAAATTTTGAAGAGATGCATCAATTTCTTACAAAAGTTTACAGAAGAGTAAAATAATATAGAATACATGTCAATATTGAAATTGGAAACCATCTGCAAAATTTTGACTGTGTTATGACCCTTTTTTATGCCCCCAACTTTGAAAAGTGGAAGGGGCACATTGCTTTGAGCTTGTCAGTCCTTCAGTCTGTCTGTCCATCCATTTGTGTATCAGTTACCAAAATTAAGTTACAGTTTATTTCATAAATAGATTTGTCATCAAACATTAATCCAAATTAGTCCAAATTATCTACTGTTGTGGAATTATGCCCCCTTTAAAGGGACATAATGAAATTTTGCAATCAAGATATCTCAAAAAGTATTACAGATAGGAGCTTCAAACATAGATAGCTGATAGAGGATTTATAATGAGTAGATTACCTGGTGAAAATTAAGAAAAAGTTGAGGTGTTGCCCTTTGCAAATTGGACATAGAAAACTTGACATCGCAAAACCTGTTAGAGCTAGGAGCTTCAAACTTAGACAGCTGATAGAGGATAATAAGTAGATTACATGGTGAAAAATTAAGAAATACGTGTTTGCATTTTTTTCTCAAGATAATGCCCTTGGCAAATTAAGACATAGAAAACTTGTTTTGTTTGTTTGTTTTGTTGCTTTACGTCCCAAGTCAACAGCTGTGGTCATGGCGGGACGGTCAGTTTACCTAACCACACTTTTTCCTGGGCAAGCTTGAACAAGCAGTTAACCAGTATTTTGTGCGCATACTATCGCTTGTAACTGACAACAAGCCTTCTTGAAACAGCATCATGGACAATTATAGCAGATGTATTTCCAGGCCTTCAGATTTATGGTGGGCCCGGGTCATTGTCCCATGATTTCAGAATATGAACCATCACTTTTCATGGCAGTGGGCCAAGTAGACCCATCCTTTAAAGTTGTGAAAAAATCTCACTTTAATAAAACATATTTATCTTACAGCGAGTCTATGAACTCCATAAAACAGAAAGTACATGTAGGTTGTCAATACAGTAAAACCTGTCTTAAGCAGCCATTCAAAAAAGACAAAACAAAGATCTTAATAACAAATGGTCGCTTAATGAAGGTCAAAAAGGATTGCAGACTGCTCCCCTTGGAGCATTCTGCAATATTTTTGACCTGTATTAAGTGATAATTGATCTTCTTTTTAAGGTTAAAAGCTCTTCTGCAACAAGGCATATCAGAACCTATATTTTATGGTGATTTAGTTTATAAATTCAAACGTATTGTTGGAAAACCTAATTTTAGTGATCTATTCAAAAAGATAGTAAAATGTTATGACATCGCGTCAGATTTTGGTGTTAATTTTAAAAACGTATGGATCCTCTCTACTGAAAGTTCTCTATTTCACTTATTCCATTATACATTTTTACAAACTAAACATCAAAGAAAAGGTTGTTAATTATATTTTACATTGATGAAAAACGAAAGACAAATTAAGATACAAAGAAAAAGTTATGGCTAACATATTCCGTATAAATTGCCAATTTTTTGCACGTAGAAACGTAACATAAATCGTTTGGCAGAGTGTTTCTAAATCCAAAAGTTTTAACTAATAATGCATGAAATCTTGTTATTTTCCCCGCTTAGCTACTTTTTGTGCTTATCCTCACGACGACATGCACAAAATTGGCATTAATCGGCAAACTAACCAGAAATAGCCAACCAAGCAAAGAAACAGAACATGTAGAGATTTAAAGAAAACTTTGAAACCATGGGGTCTGTGTATTTATGTTGATGTATTTCTTTATAGTGCCTCGTGTTTTTGAAATTCGAAGTATACCTAAAAGCAAAAGAAACGCATATTTTTCAATATCAATTTAATACCAGAAACCGTAATCAAAATTTACCCTGAAATATATGAATATGTTTTACTGGACTCATGCCTTCGTTCCGGGCTATTTTATTCATCATTACACAGTTAATTATATTATTTTTATTTTATTTTTTGTTAATTAATGCAAAAACCACAAAAACAGTGCCGTACATTGGAAGAGTAATGTTTTGAATCTGATTTTGCTGGATGTCGTGACAAAACAATGTAACAAAATAGACAACAGCATAAAACTTTCAAAAATCATAGCTGTTGGAACTATACTGCAGATCCAAAAATCTTATTTTTTCATTTTTCCATTGGTTTTGAAAACCACCAGAATCTCTAGGATGTAAGAAAATCTGGTACATTATGATTGATGTCAAGTAAGGTACTGTCCAACAGAACCGTTTAAAACAATTGTTTGGACACTTACTTGCCTGTCTTGTACACACTTCCGGCTAATTGTCTGAAATGTAACTCATGCTCATTGGTCCACCTTGATGAATTCTGGACAATTTAACGTTCGAAAGTTATCTGCATGTGTTTATTATAATGCAGAGTGATTTTCATTAAAATCCGTTCAGTGGTTTTAGGCATACAACATCTCTAAGTTCGCCATAATTATGGGGTATTTCATTACGTCCAGAGTTATCCCCCTTTATTAACATTATTCCAATGAGCTATTGGTATGTGATACATTTGATTATACACATGTTCCATACATCATTGATACCTTTCATATCCTTAGATCAGTATTTAAGACCCCATTAATACAATATACCAAATATACGTTTCTTTTGCTGTTAAGTATATATCACAAAAATGCGTTTTCAAAATAGAATTAAAATTTGGATTTATTCTTGATTATTTTTCATATTTAGAGCAAAAAATTGTTTTTTTTGCTATGTCTAGCGAAAATGTCACACTCACCCAAATGGCGTCTTCGGAAATATGAGACATTGATTCAATACTAAATGAAAAGATGTTTCTTCAAACTTATTTGTCTCTAAATAAGATATGTAAATGCGTTTTTCATATATTTATGCTGTTTTTAAATTAAGAGAAATAGTTAAATATGGAATAAAATATCGCTAAAATGCTTTGTCTAGCAAAAATGTCACAAACGCCGTTTTTTTGTTACTTTGCTAATCACGTCGTAAAAACGTTAACATTTTAGCGTTATAATATGCGTAAATGCCAAAAACTTAATTGCGCATTTTCTTAAAACCTAATTACTTATATACTGATGCATTAGCATAGTCTTGTAGGACACTGTCCAATATAAAGTAATATAAAATAGGTCACTGGCCAGAATTAATCTGAGAAATCTGAATAATATTCAGTGACCTTTACCCCTGTTTTCAGGAATATTCAGGAAATATATCACAGGAGCTTGAAATTCGATCCTTATTCACTCCTATAGCCCCTAAACCGAAAGTTCATAATGTCATTACGTCATGATGACATTTAAGCTTTTGGTTATGAGGCAGTGTAACCAAACTTTAAGCTCCTGTGTATATATACATCCACAGGACATACCCACTCTCCACCCCGTGACGTTGCCGCTTAAATCGATGTATTTCCAGATGTATTGCACAAAAATTATTGTCCCAAAACTATAGAAGCTTCAATTTTGAAAAAAGTACCAAATGAAAGCAAATTGATTTACGCAATAAACATTTTTATTGTAGCTTCTCGGTTTCTAATGTTTTCGTATGGCAATAATTAAAACGCAAACACAAATTAAAATGACAGTTTTCGGTGACGTTAATGTTAGCGTCTACGGGAGTAGTGATGTTTTAAAATTTACATTCACTTTTAAATGCGTTCTACTTGAGAACCAAAAGTGTAATTATTTTAATCATTTATTGTATATTGCTACTCTCTATTTGCTCTTCATCCCTGTAAGTTTTATAAAATTTAACCCGTTAAGTTTGTCATGGTATTTTTTACAAAATTCTAGAAAGGTCTTGTTTCAAGCGGCGATGTCGCAAAGTGGCAAACAACTACATGTCCCGAGACTGTACATCATATTGCTAGGTATTAGTAATAGTCAACTCATTGGAAGTTATACGATGAGAAGGGTGTGTCTGAAACTCAAACGTGACGTGCTCGAATCTCAAATAAATAAATTTCTTTGTTGTTTTCATTCATTTGTGTCTACATGTTTGTTTGGGCCAACACTAACTCTTGGCGATATTTTGGTCATTATAGCATATACACAAAAACCTCGTAAAAATGTGGATGCTGACATATCAAGCGGTGATAGAGGTCTCAATTATACAGCTATTTATCATCTACATTTATACCTTACTCTGACGAGCCTGTACCATTACACAGACTTTCCTGAGTCGTGAGTCCTAGTTGCCGGACAATGCGATAAGTACCAAACGCTAACATATTGGCTAATTTTAATATAAAACATGCAAAGGTGTGTGGAGCGAAGATATCCTTAAGACCTATAATCACCCTGTCTGTCCGTCCGTCTGTCCATTGAAGTCTGCTGCAACGAGACTAAATTTATGTAGTTAATAAGCACCAACCGACCAATCGCATTTACTACTGAAAATAATTGTGCTTACCTGGGTATACCCTACTTTTCGTAATTCTACTCGGGAACATGTATTAATAGAACCATTTAAAACTAAAATATATATAAACCAAAACAAACTTTTCATCTGATTATTTTACAACTGGCCATGTGTGCTTAGAAATACTAATATTACTAATATTACTAATATTAATGCAAGGAAGATCGCCTCTCTTATCTGTGAAAATATCATTGACGTGTTTAAACAAAGTTTGACGTTACACAAATTAGCACCAACTTCTGACGCGACGTCTATATAAGGGTTGGATATAACTTGGATATCATGCGACAGCCTGCATGCCTATTTTTAAACCCAATGATGGTTTATAGCTATGGTTTCCTATTTAATTGCATGACGGTGGGTCAGGCCTCAGACTCTATGACAGCTCTGACGTAAAGCTTTAATCCGTGGGTTGGTGCCTGATGCTTATCTGTAGCTGGACCCACCGTGGCTCAACTTAAGGTTTTCATTAGCTCTGACTATCTGTGAGCCATGAGCCCTTTTCTTTGTTTCATCATGGTGTGTTTATTTGATTAGAGTGTTTCTCCATGATGATACATCGCATTAGTTAGATCGCCTCTATGCGAGCTGAACATTTCTTGTACTTCAACAACAGCAGAATCTAGGGTGAAGATTTGGTACCAGTAAAATGCATTTAAGCCCCCCGGTGGCCTAGGCTGCTCTCCGTTTTTATGTGGTGGTTCTGTTGTTGTTGACTTTTTGTTTATTGTTTCTCCCATTGTGAGAGTCTGTAATTGTTCTATGTTTTATTGTATGTTACTTGATGTCCATTCTAGTATCATTGCAATCATCTTGATGGGGAAGAGAGAGTTGGTTGCTTTGCTTAATTTGCTTTCCTGGTGTCTCGTGATGTTTGAGCGGCTCTTCCTCGCGGTGCCACAGGGTTGTCTGCAGTTTGTGATTGTGGTATTTCCTGATCATACTCACTATTTTTACTGTATAATCACCAGTCAATATAAATATACTTAAGGACTTTGAAAACGCATCACCCAGATTAAATCTTTTATTTCACACACCCTGAGAATGTCAGCGAGAGAGTTGTTATTGCATATCATAGTCTGATCAGCTTGAAGCGTGTCCTAGAAAACTCATGGTTGTAAATTTACTTTAAAGTATTGAAAAACTATACCCGTTAAGACAGGGGTGGTCGATTTTGAAGGACACAAATTCAGCTACAAGTTAACATGCTTTAGTTTTGATTCCTGGCTCAAAAGATTTGCGTTCTTTGCATCTTTCACGATTGCACATTCATTATTGAACGATAAGGAATGAATTGACAGTTCGGTATGCTCAAAATTACACCCCTTTAAAAATACTGACATACCCTACCCACTCTGATTACTATAGTCTAGTAATTAAATTCAACGTCTTGGGCCTTTCAAAGTTTTGATTGTTTATGCCCGGTTTTATTGGAAGAGGCTAAGGGCATATACAAATTACAGATTATGCATAAATTACTCTTGTATACGTGTCGATTGTATTGTGCAAATGACGTTAACGTAATTTTTTAAGACGTTCTCGATCACATGACAGAAGATCTCCTGCCATGATTTGCATCAAAACGTCTTCGCCACATGACTGCTAGTGTATGTAGTCAATATCAGCAATGTAAGCGTGCATAAAGGTAGCTTATGGAGATGTTTCTAAAAAGGAGCTATAAATTGATGTTCAAATTTGACGTTTTATTTTCGAAATATTGAAGTTATCAATTACTTTTAATTAGAAAAAGTCTATAAACTCTTTGGTGATATGTTATCATACATGCCACAGTTTAAACATAAAAATAATCAAAAAGCTTCATTTAACTGTGCAGAACGGTGATGAATGCTGTATGTACCCATGTGACGTCATATAATTTAGCAGCGAGCATGATAGTACAGTCAAATTAACGACTGATTCATGCCAATTCTGGGTTGCACATTGAAACCTGCGAGTAACTTTTCAATCGCATAAACGGTTTGCAAGAAAAATAAAAAAAAATATGGTGATGCGTTTTCAAAGTCCTCTAGTATATATGCAAATAAGTGTCTGTGAAAGTGTGTAGGTAAAGTATACTACCCAAATCTCAAAAGTGGTTAGTTTGATATGCTTGGGCCCATCATTTCAGAAAATGACCCACCATATTTTGCTCCATGGGTCAGTTCTGCCCACCAATCTTGATAAAAATCTGAAGCCCTGTACAATATTTTGTACTTGAACAGCTCTGCTTAGTTATTATCGCTTATCTCTTTTTTAGTTCAATTATCTTTCACTCCTGCATTCGGAGCTTAGTATGTACCTGTATATAGGGAGCGCAGTGGCTCAGTGGTAGAGTGCTTGACTCGAGACCGAAGGGCCGCGGGTTCGAGCCTCACCGGCATCACTGCGTTGTGTCCTTGAGCAAGAACATTAATCCTAGCTCAGTACTGGTTCAACTCAGGAATAGCCGTCCCTTTATAACTGAAAGATTGTTGATGGGACGTAAAGAATCAAATCAATTAAACAAAACCTGTATATTGTTATCCAATGTAATAGATATTATAAAAAATGACTCCTGATAATGCTGTAACCAGTGTTTCCCCTGGCCCACGATTTATATACTCCTATCTTTCACTAATGACCCTTTAAAGGAAGCTTTTTTAGTCTTAATTGTATATAAAGGGAGTCAATGGATCCCATTTTGTTTGATTTCCAACTGACAGTTCCAAGGCGGTACGTCTTTTGTGGATCTTTTATGTTTTTTCTGTCTTGTGTTTGCTATGCCTTTGTGCGCGTCTATATTTATATGCTTTGTGGTCACCTGCTAGTAAAAGGGCTGACCTCTTGGCTCTCGTTTGTGGTGACTAACTAGTTTTTCACTTTCCCATATAATAAATGCATAATAAAAATGGTTAATAGCCTTGGTAATTACATGACATTTACTGTAGGACTGACATGCAATGAACAAAAAGGGTTAGATCTGTCAAAAGCAACAAACTTTCATAAATAATCAGCTAAAATAAAATTCCACCAATGGTCCACACTTAAAAGCAGTAAACATGGTAAAATAAGTGTTTTGGGTTTCTAATATAATTTTTACTCTCAAAAACAAGATTCGTTGTAACAATTAGACAACCACTTATGCCAACACTGCAGTTTCAGTATCTTTTTATCTTTTCCCATCAGGTGATGAGAAATCTACATCCACATCTGAGGAGTGTGGATCAGACTACACATCTGGACACCCATCTTCCTTCCTGGAGGCGTGCAGCTGCAGCAGCTATGGGGATGAGCCCTGATGTGGTTTTGTACGACTGCACCATTGATTGATTTAAGGTTTAACGTCCAAGTCAACAATATCTCAGTTGTGTGGAAAATAACTGTATCAAGTGAAATGTATCTTAGTATGACATGAATTTCAATGCCTTAAATGAATAGTCTCATTCTAGCTGTCTTATCAGAAGCATGGCTGTTTGCTCCCACAAGCTTCTTTTTAGTTATGCGAGTATGGGTCTTACTTGGTTGAACCAGTACTAAGCAGAGGATAAAGTGTCTTCATCAAGGACACAATGCAGTACCTGCAGTGAGGATTAACATAAGCATTGCATGTACATATAGAACTATTTCTTAATTTCAGAAGCGAGAAAAAAACTAGCTTTAATTTTCCTGAAACTGGAACAATTATAATTTCAAGATACAAAAATGTAATAAGAACAGAGAATAGTCTGTCTGAAATGGGACTGAGAATAAAACTGAAAGGAGCCTTATCTTGGTCTGCACTATGTGCTAAACCCCAGCAAAAACACAGGAGCAACTGTGAACAATGAATCAACAACAATTCTTGGTACACTCGTGACTTCTAAAGCCTACTTTGGCATACAGCAAAGGCCTGGATGAAATGCTCGTAATTATGGCACATAATGCAATATTTCATCAGGGCCTACACTGTTGCTACATCTATAGACAAAACATTAGTAAGAAAAAGAAATGTATTAAAACCTATGACCAGGGTTTATTCTAGGCCCAGTGATTGGGGGATACTCCCATTTTTGGAAGATCTCTCCTAATCAAAGGAAGGGGATATTTTTATATAGATATTAAATGATTTTAGTAATATGCAAACTGCTCTATATTTTGATTCAATAAAGCAGGGGTAATATTAAAATTTTAGTTAAATGCTCACTGTTCTAAAAAATATCGCCCCCACGGTTTTTCGAATCCTAGAATAAACCCTGTGTGACCCTTCGATAAATACAGTGGACAAATCCAACTTTATTGTATCAAACAAAGAAGGAAGGTATTACTGCATAAATGGTTAAAAGTGCTAATTTTGCTAGGAAGAGCAGAGATGAAATCATTTCTGCCACTAAATTTGAAAAGGCTGCTGAGTGAGGTACCTATTAACAATGAGACGTTACAATGCCTCCTGTTGCATGATTGACATAAGTGAGCTTAGACTTAGAAACTGCACATGTCTAGACATTATGCTATATTCATGTTCTTTTTCAGTATCGTCGATTTGGAGGGCAATTCAGGCAGGCCATACGAGAGGCTTGTTTTAGCAAGAGGTGCTATGCAGAAGGTAGGACTTACTTCCAGGAAATCATTTCTACAAGACAGAAGATCAATGCGTCATTATTTGGAACATGTTCTGGCCATAGCGATGAGCCGGCCAGGTTATTAAGCAGGATGGCGAGCGGTCATTCAGCCATAATGAGTTCAGAAAGAGAGAAGAGGAAGATAAGGTACCTGTATAAAGATTTACTTTTTCAGATACATGACATTATAATATCCTAATTGAACAAGAAACCATGATGTTGAGATGACTTTACAAAAAACTTTCCAGAGATAGCCTCAAAATTATTTGGAAAGTCAGCCTCAAAATCCTAACTTAGGTGTCAGAATTATAATGGCTTTTTTTATTTGTTTCATATTCATACCTCATATATCAATACCCCTTAATATATGCTATTCATTCAAAGCATGGTGGTAGATCTAAATATATTTCACTTACAAGATCTCCAACAGTTAAGTACAAAAAATACATTATTTGAGGTCAAGGTCACACAAAATGTTTCCCAGTACCCTTCACATCAGGTGGCCTATGTACCTGTGAAGTTTGTAGTTACTTCATCCAACCGTTTAGGAGGATATGCATCTACATGAAAAAATGACCTTGATGCTCAAGGTCACACAAAATGTTGCCCAGTATTCCAACATCATGTGACTTTTGCATCTACAAGGGTTGAAGCTGCTATGCCCAACAGTTTAGGAGAAGAATGATGCATTCAGAAGACAATACAATTTTTGGTCATGATCACAAGATACTTGCCCAGTACCCTCTTAACCATGTGATCTATACATCTGCTTTCTGCAAAGTTGCTAAGCCTTACAGTAAAGGTGTAGATTCAATTACAAGAAATGTGACAGGCGTATGGACCGACTGGTACGAAATAATTGTAACCTTTTTTTCAAACGAAAAAGTGGGTATACTTATGCAATGAGACAATGGGCCTTTACTCAATGACAGAGCTAATGAAACATTCAAGTTGGCGCCGACCTACCAATAAATATGGTATCTCCTGATAAAGGGTGGTGGTCATTGAGTCTAGGGCCTGACCCACCTTCCATAACTTATCCCCTTGGGATATGAATGGACATGCAGCTTGATCATATTGATATCTTATATTTATTCTAATGACACACAGAATATGCTGAAAGGATATATACAGTTTATACCTGCTATTTACAGAAGCTTCACCAAAACACAGTTGCCTCATCGTGGAAGCAGAAGGCAGAAGATTTAGAAAGAGAGAACAGGAACCTTAGAAAGCACATAAGGCTGTTAGCGCTGAGGTTGGAGAACAACCAGGCATGTTTTATACTTTTCCCTTATCAATTTAAAGACCCTATACAACTACTGTTAGAACAGACAGGTGTACCTCAACTAGTCATGCTAATAAGCCTATTCATTATACCCCCGGTAATAAGTATATAGAGGGTATATAGTTTTTGCCTTTTCTGTAATTATGTTTGTTTGTCTATTCATTATACCCCCGGTACGAAATATATAGGGGGTATATAGTTTTTGCCTTTTCTGTAATTATGTTTGTTTGTCTGTCTGTTTGTCTGTCTGTAAACTCTTTTTCCGTCAAAGATTTCTCAGCAACTACTTGGGTTAGGATTCTGAAATTCGGTGCAAAGCTTGATAATGATAAGTTGTATTGTGTAACAAAAGAACAGCCACATATTGTTTATCAGTCCTTTTATTTGTTCATTTTTCTTCCTCTCCAATGGAAATTTCTGTCACAGATTTCTCAGCTCCTATTGGAGCCAGTGTTTTTTTTTTTAAACCCCCGGTACGAAGTATATAGGGGGTATATAGTTTTTGTCTTTTCTGTAATTATGTTTGTTTGTCTGTCTGTTTGTCTGTCTGTAAACTTTTTTTCCGTCAAAGATTTCTCAGCAACTACTTGGGTTAGGATTCTGAAATTCGGTACAAAGCTTGATAATGATGAGTTGTATTGTGTAACAAAAGAACAGCCACATATTGTTTATCAGTCCCTTTATTTGTTCATTTTTCTTTCTCTCCAATGGAAATTTCTGTCACAGATTTCTCAGCTTCTATTGGAGCCAGTGTTTTCAAATTTTGTGTACATCTTCAGGATGGCAAAGTGTACTGTGTAAATGGAAATTAAGATGCTAATCCTCATTTTGCCTTCTTTTTTCAAATTTTCATTTTTTCCTTCTTAATCTCTTATATAATACATATGGACATTTTTTTTCTTTCAAAGATTTCTCAGCAACCACTTGAGTTAGGATTTTAAAATTTGGTACAAAGCTTGATAGTGATGAGATGTATTGTGTAACAAAAGAATATCTACATATTGCATATCAGTACCTTTATTTGTTCATTTTTCTTTCTCTCCAATGAAAAATCCTGTCACAGATTTCTCAGCTCCTATTGGAGCCAGTATTTTCAAATTTTGTGTACACCTTCAGGAAGGCAAAACGTATTGTGTAAATGGAAATTAAGATGCTTTAGCTCATTTTGCCTTCTTTTTTCAATTTTTCATGTTTTCCTTCTATCACTCTTATACAATACATTTAGGCATTTTCTTCTGTCAAAGATTTCTCAGCACCTACTTGAGTAAGGATTCTGAAATGAGGTACAAGGCTTGAAAGTGATTAGTTGTATTGTGTAACAAAAGAACAGCCACATATTGCTTATCAGTGCCTTTATTTATTCATTTTTCTTTCTCTCCAATGAAATTTCTATCGTAGATCTCTCGGCTCCTATTGGAGCCAGTGTTTTCAAATTTAGTGTACACCTTCAAGTAGGCTTAGTGTATTGTGTAAATGAAAATAAAGATGCTAAGGCTCATTTTGCCTTCTTTTTCAATTTTTCCTTCTGTCACTCCTATATAACTAATCTGGATGTTTTTTGTCAGAGTTTTCTCAGCAACTACATGATTTAGGATTATGAAATTTTTCCTTTTGTCACTCTTATATAACGCATATGGATATATTTCATCAAAGTTTTCTCAGAAACTACAATCTTTGACAATTTTGTCTTTTCTCTGAAAGTGTTACAACCTCTGATGGCTATGTGGTATGTGAGCTTTGCTCACTTCTTGCTATATTTGAAGACCCTTACACCACACTACAGAAAAAAAGATTTACATGGCTATTCATGAACCACAACATGACAAAGCAAACTGGAAGGTTTTTCATCAGGTGAAGAATCCGATTAGAAACGGTATATAACCAGCCTTATCAGGTCTTCACTTTGAACACAATATGTGTAAAAATCTAGGATAGTTAGTCACTGAGATCATTTTTATGCCGCCAAAGGATCTTTGGGAGGCATATAGTAATCACACTGTCGGCCCCGCTTCTTGTCCGGTGGATATCTCATATTCATTGAGGTAGGAATCCCAAATTTGGAGTGTGGATGCATCTTTGGATGGGAAAAGTGTTGCATACCATTTTCAGGTCAGTGTGACCTTGACTTGACCTAGTTTTTGGAACAATTGTATCTGGAGCATATCTCTTATATTATTTGAGGTAGGAATACCCAGTTTGGTGTGTGGATGCATCTTGGGATGACGAAGTGTAGCGTACTAGCCTTGGGTCACTGTGACCTTCACCTCTGACCCAGTTTCTAGAAACTGCATTGAGTCTGGTGCATATCCAATATTCTTTGAGTCTTGAGGTAGGAATTTTAAATTCGGTGTGTAAATGCATCCTGGGATGTCAAAGTGTCACATACTATATTTGGATCACCTTGACTTTGACCTCTGACCTAGTTTTAAAGAATTATTGTGTCCAGAGCATATCTTTTATACTTGAGGTTGGAATTCCAATGTGGTGTGTAAATGCATCTTGGGATGGCCGAGTTTCACATATCATTTTCGGGTCACTGTGACCTTGACCTCTGACCTAGTCTTTAGAATAATCGTGTCCGCAGCAAATCTCATTATTTGAGGTAGGAATCCCAAATTTGTTATTTTGATGCATCTTGGGATGACAAAGAGTCACATACCATCCTTGGGTCACTGTAACCTTGACCTTGACTGCTGACCTAGTTTCTAGAAACTGCATTGGGTCTGGTGCATATTATCTCGGTAGGAGTTCCAAATTTGGTGTGTAAATGCATCTTATGCTAGACCAATTCCTTTGGAGCATTCGTCACGCTACTGTGATATTTCTTGTTTATTATTAATGCGTAGATTTATAAAGCATCTGCATATCTGAAAGTGTTTGTGTTTCGCTCATACATGTATTACAGAAATACAGGAACAGATACAATCAGATGAATAAGCCCTGACTTCAACACCAATAGGAAAAGATTAGGCATTGACTTATAAAAGTGTTATTATTCAAATATTGTTCAGATAATTATGTGGAGAAAGATGGCTTATAATGATATATAACATATCATACTAAGATGTATAATTCTGACGAGCGCAGTGGTGGAATGTTGACTTGGGGTCGAAGGATTGCAAGTTTCAGTGCTGTTGAAGCATTGTGTTATCTCAATGAGATCCTTATAGGATCCTTAGTACTGGTCCAACCCGGAAAAGCTAGTCAACGATATTTACTGGCACATAAAAAATCAAACAAAAAAGCATATACATAAATATATTTTTTGTTTAAGGCTTTGGGTCGTCCATGTCCACAGCAGCCACATGAAATGGGCCTCGACCCGAGAAAACCTGCCTTCAAGGTTTTCCAACAACACAGGAGCAGACCAGCCTGCACATCCGCGCAGTCTGATCAGCGCCTTTGTCATTCGCTTTCTGGAAAGTATCATATGTAAACTTGCTACAGATGAAATTTCAATTGTCTAGCTAGTCTTTGTAGCTGAGGAGACTGACTTGAAATTCGCTTTGTCGGACACCCCCAAGACAGGTTTTCTCGCGACGAGGCCCAAATTTAAAGCCACAAGAAGTTGAAATATAGAGCCAAGAGATGTTGGTATTATAGAGCCACAAGAAGTTGAGGTATATGTAGTGACTTTCTATTTGCTTTGCTACACAAATACATAGAGGATCTTACATGAGTGCTCATGTTTTATTGAATTTATTAAACGAGTTGGGGAAAAGAGATAAAATGCGAGGCTTGCCGAGCATTTTATCTCTTTTTCGCAACGAGTTTAATAAATTCAATAATACAAGAGCACGAATGTTAGATTCTATTTATCCTATGACACTATGATTACTTTGAAATTTTATTTCTGGCGTAAAAACGTTATAATTTTGTCATTTTGAGCGCAACGTTGTTATGGACGTCATAACGTTTACCATAAATCTATAAACCACTAGTGGTTTATCGATTTTATTGCATGGCCTTATTTCACTCCCAGACGCGACGTCGGGTATATATAGTGACTTTCTATTTGCTTTGTTACACAAATACTGACATTTAAAAAAACTTGTAGTAATAAGACGCTCAATTTGTCCTAAACCTAACAAATACGTTTCTTAACAATTGATTTATGTGTCAGAATATTTTTGTTGCATGGAAAGCAAATTAACAGTTGATATAGAGAAATCCTGGATGCCAGAGTGTAAGATTCAAGCTGTCTTGCTTTCAGCAGTAATACGGCCATTTAAATATTTGTCAGTAATACATACCAAATTTCTTGATTCACTAGATATGCATTTTCATTTATAAAGCAAGCCTTAATGTTCATGTTTTTCTTAACAGAATGACTGCAGCTTGAACAATTCAAAATTTCCATGAAATTTTATTCATGCTTCTATACTTGTATTGCAATTTGTAGTTTGGCTTACGTTATAAAATTATGCATTAACAAACATCATTTATGAGACAGTCCCTATGTTTAAATTGAAATCCTCGAGCTCCTGTCTGCAGATGATAAGTTGAAAATGGCAAGCAAGTGCATACAAATACCAGGCTGTACGACCTGTTATACTGTTATTTTTCACGCCTGAAAATTAGTTAATAATTTCATAACATCTCTCTCCAGTTTAATAGCTCATTTACAACAATGGACTATGGCCACTTATCAAAATATACTCTTAAGTCACTTTTAACTTATCTGTCGATTATAGTATCATGCATACATTTTGCACAAATTCTGGTCATTCGGTGTTCGTATATCTGAAACATTCTGTCTTGGTATGCAAGAAATTGAAAACTGTGTTTATCATTTGACGTTACTGTTATTCAGTGGATAACGTTATGTCATAAATAATGTTATGACCACATGTTACATAACACTTTCGGCGGGAATAAGTAACCTCATGACAACATTCGTTGCAAAAATACAAATTTCTTTGAAATAAACAGACTTTGAAGGCGATAAAATCGCATTTTCAAGGTCATATGATAAACATAATCTAATACTTGTGGTCATTTCAAAGGCTTGCTTAATAAATTTCATATGAAATGATCACTTGCGTAAGATCCTCTATATGTATTGTAAAAGCAGCGCATACAGACTAAGTAACATTGCAAACAAATATGCAGTATGCACCCTTTCCTCCAGTAGCACTGTATATATATTACAACTAGATCCAATGTAAATTTTCTGTTTGAAGCATAATGATGCCCAGGAAGTAGAGGCTATCAGAGACTTACGGCATAACAGCTTCCCATGATAGAGCAACTGTGGATGTAAGTAAATTATTTTGATTTCCAGGATAGAGCTACTGTTGATGTAAGTATTTGCTCAAAATAGAAATGTGTTTTTGTTGTTGTTTTTTTTTTGGGGGGGGGGTTGCATAATGATAGATACACACAAGATCTAACCTTTAAACTTTAATGCCAAATTTCTATTAGAAAAGACTAAGTTATGCTGTATAATTGTGAAACTTTGACATACTTCTACATAACTGTGACATTTTGAAGAATATTACATATTGACAAGGTCATATCAATGAACAAGTCAGATGCCGGTTTGAACATGCTTATTGCCAGATTCTTAAATAGCAGTTTTGCTGAAACTAGTTTTTTCCGTTAGCTCTCTGAAAATATTACAAACGGCAAAAATATGATAAGCAACAAAGCTTAGCTATTTTGATAGTATTAAAATACTGACAGAAGTTCCCATTTCATCAAATATAAACTTATCAAAGTTTCTATAATAGCTTCTAACACAACATTTCTGTGACCATCTGAAATGATTTTCGAAGCTTAATTTGTGTCAAGGTTGTTGTACAGGAGCCCTGATGCCAGATCATAAAATATCAGTTTGTAAACCAGACAAACATTTCTAGATGTAACATGTTTAATAAAGACAATCATGACACTGTATCACAAATAATGTGCATTTTATTTTAGAAATCCAACAGTTTTAATAGCTTCATGAGATTTTATATAATTTCAGTCTACCACTCATCAATATCAAGTAGATGACCAGTATCAGTTCCAAGAAGTAAGTGTTTTTTTGTTCAAAGTTTACATCATTTCAATCTAAAAAGAGCACAGCGTGCTCAAGGGAGAGTGTTTGACTTGTGATTTAAGGACAGTTGATAAAAAAAAACACCCAAGCCATTGTCCTTGAGCTTGATATTTATTTCTCGCCCACTTATCGCTCAAGACAAGCTGTTCCATAGGCAAAACGCAGTGCGGAATTTCCTTATCCCATCCACGTGACTTGCTTATCCCGTCCACATGACCTGCTTATCCCATCCACGTGACTCCAAGTTATAACAATTTAGGCTGTTTTCAGAGCAATTCACGCCTAAATATTATGTAGAAATATCAAAACGGCAATATTTAGTGTGTCCGCCATTTGCGCGTTGTTGAATGACGTTAAAAACATTTCTGACGTCACTAAAATGCAACAACAATGAGACGCACGTTATTGACACAGTTTGGCGCCACGACGTCTTTGTCAATAGATACTGATACCAACGTTAGTTTCAAACCACAATAAAAACCAAACCAAAGCTTGAAATGCTATTTCGGTCCCGTTTTTAGGTGCTAAACTATGTTTACACCCTTTTCTGCATCTGGAAAATTCGTTGGTGAACTTATTTTTTAGATTGGAACAGACGCAAAAAATCTAAAAAAATATGCCGAACTGACAGAATTCATATAAAACTTTAAAAAGTCCCAAACAGGGCGAGAAAAAGTATCCATCATGATGTATTGTTGTGGGACAAGGAAATCCCACCCTCGGACCTGAATAATTTTGTCAGAAACTCGGCAGAGCCTCGTTTCTGACGAATTATTCTGGTCCTCGGGTGGGATTTCCTTGTCCCACAACAATACATATGAAGGATACTCTTAGTCTCCCTACTTCAGGGTCAGGAGACATATTGTTTTTCCCCGGGTGTCCGTCTGTCTGTCTGTCACAAATAGTGACCGCTCTATAACTTGAAAACAGCTTAAAAAGCTCTATTCACGAAACTTTATACAAATATCAATCAGCTTAAGATAACTTGCAGAGTGCAAGAATGGTAACTCTACCTTTTATACTTTTTGAGTTATTTCCCTTTGAACTTTGTGCATCACAAAAATCGTGTTTGCTCTATAACTTGAAACCCGCTTAAGCTATATTTTTGAAACTTTATACAAATATTAATCAGCATGAGATGACGTGCAGAGTGCAAGAATGGTAACTCTGCCTTTTATATTTTTTAGTTATTTTCCTTGGAACTTTGTCCATCACAAAAACCATGTCCGCTCTATAACTTGAAAACTGCTTGAGTTATATTCACGAAACTTTATACAAGTATCAACCAGCATGAGTCAACGTGCAGAGTGCAAGAATAGTAACTCTGTCATTTATACTCTTTGAGTTATTTCCCTTGGAACTTTGTCCAGTACAAAAACAATTATCTATGACTATTTTATACCAGGTTATGATTGTGTAATAGTTAACCACATTGACAGATATCTTTACTAGATACGAGCTGATTGTCTGCAGGAAATGACCAGAATTTCCATTAGAAATTGTATTTAATTTTTCTGTTTGAAATTGTATTTAATGACTCATGCTTTCGACATCAAAAGGGGGGAGACATCTGTTTTTTCGTAGAAAAACAATTCTAGTTTATCTTGTAGAGTTACCCAACATGACTGAAATTATAATATGACTGGTATAGGTTCAGAATTAAAGCATTCAGAATTTACGAGTAGGTTGGCTAAGTAGTAAATGGAGGCCCTTCATTGTGTCCCTGAGCAAGGCTAAGAAAGAGGGCAAAGACGCTCACTCCTTTCCTCAGTTTAAACTAGGAAATGTACCTACATCACAAAAAGTATTGTTCAGTTTGATTGTAAAAGAAAAATGAGCTGTGACATGTGATTTTGAACAATGTGGTATTTTGACGGGTTTAGACTCAGGCGAGACTGTGCAGCCTCCCTTTAAGCTTAGAAACTCCAAAAAGCGTTCAGTTAGTAGCTTAACAGTCATAAAATATTCAAGCGACCAGCAAAGGCTCTGATCAGACTGCGCGTAGGCGTAGGCTGATCTGAGGCTATGCTGGTCGCACAGACCACATTAGTGGAAATCTAATGTTGCTGCTCAAATTGACGTTATTTATGATACTTTAAACTCAGCTAAGAATTTTCATAATAACTCCATTTAAGCCTAGCATCCCAAAGGCAAAGGGCATCTTCAGGAAGGGAGGTGAGTGGGAGTAAGCATCCCTTACCGAAATGAAAATGTAGCGGCACTAGAGCTGCAATAAAATTTTAGAGTCACAAGTATTAGTGCCCGGAAGAAAGCCAATTGTAGCAGCTAGCAGCTATATTGCAGCTCAAGAGCCGCAAGTACTAGCCGCTACTGGCTAATAGAGTGGCTAGCGGCTCTATGAGCCGGAAGCTTGCCACAACTCAAACATTAATATTATAGGACAGACATATTGCCAGACACTAGCCACAACTGAAAGTTATAATATTGAGATAAAACATACAGTCACTAGCAGCTCTTCTTGCCAGAAGCAGGCAAGAACTTGAAATCATGTGACCACTGTGTGTAACATAAAGTTTTGTAGGGAAAGAGATGATAACATATAATGGAAGCAGTTTGGAATTCTGGAATTCTAAATAAAAAGGATTAATATGTGCTTTAATTGATCACAAATGACTACTGCACATTTGAGGATTAAAAGTAAGTTTGAATTATAATAATTTGTCACTGATATAATCTGAGAGAGCTAAAAAATTAATATACTCTTTGTTTACTTTATTAGGGACCCCACCCACTATTTTTCATTAGGGTATTCAGCATGCAATGATATTTAGTCAACTACATATTTATATAGAGCCACATCAAAAAGTTAGACTGGAAGCTGTCCATAAGATATTTAGCAATAATTGTGTATATAGTACTTTATTTAATTTTATACCATTTAATTTGTAAGTTCTTAAATAGATATATGCTATATGCACAGCACTGTTGAAGCAGTAGGGCTCTGCTTTCCAGTGGGAAAGTATGCTTATTCCTTTTAAAAATAGGATTGCCAATAAAAATAGAAAAAAAGCTGTTAAAAAGATTTGATGTAAAGATAAGCTTGTTTCCTCCATCTATACAAATAATATGTATGCATATGTGTAAACACAGCTTCTGGCTTTATTGCCGCTTTATAGCTACACTACAGCTTCCTGCTTTATTGCCGCTATAAAGCTACAACTACTACCTGCAACCAATTAAGCCACGCCTACTAGCCACAACAATGCCACAACTTAAAGCCGGAAAACAGATTTGCATACAAAATACTTTAATGCAGCTCTAGAGCTGCAAGTAGTAGTGGTTCTAGAGCCGCAATGTTGCAGCTCTAGTGCGGCATGTATGAGCCAGAGACCAAATATTTCTGTAAGGGATCTAGAAACAAACTGTATGAACCAAATTAAACTCCCAATGACAAACATCACATTTTTAGCAATTTGTGTATGCATGCGTAGAAAGAAGTAATTAAACTTTTGGAATTAAAGAGCACTTACCATATTTTTCACCATTTGTATTTTTTAAAAGTAGCAATGACTTACTCATTGTTTGGTAGTCAAAATAGTACAAAGCTTAAAGACAAAAATGAAGGGTGGCATCACAAAGTGCAAGTTTTTCACAATGATATGTTCCCCAGTAAAATATTTTACTAACCGTTCCAAGGCGGTACTTCTTTTGTGGATCTTTTATGTTTTTGTTCTGTCTTGTGTTTGCTATGTTTTGTGCGCGTCTGTTTATATGTGCTTTTTGGTCACCTGCTGGGAAAGGGCTGACCTCCTGGCTCTCGTTTGTGGTGTCTTCTGTAAGTTTGTCACTTTCCCATTGGTATCCTGGGTCAGGTGTGGTACTTGATTGTATCGATTCCTGATCTTTGCACCATTACTTACTTTTGAAAATATTTAGATTTGCAGTTTGTTGATTATGCCAAACCAGGCCATTTTTAAAAACATAAGTGCCCTTTGAAAAGTAGGTGTTCATCATGACATTTAGGTAAATGATTGCCTTCAGCAGAACTCCTGTTGGGGCTATTTGACTTAGAATGATTTAATATTAACAGAAAGCACTAACTTGACATCAAACTGACACCCCTTAAATGTTTTTTTTTAATAGAAATAAATACACTTGGCTTAAATGGTTTTATGATTTTATATTATCATGGTTTCAGTCAGACATATGGGCCGTGACATGAGATTTCCAACAATGTGGTATGTGAGACCAGCAAAGCCTCAGATTAGCCTGCGTATACACGCAGTCTGATCAGAGCCTTTGCTGGTCGCTTGAATATTTTATGACCCTTAAGCTACTGACTGAACATCATTTGCAGTTTCTAAGCTTAACAGGAGGCTGCATAGGCTCGCCTGAGTCAACACTTGTCAAAATGCCACTTTGTTGGAAATCACATGTCACGTCTCATATCCCCTCCAGCACCAAGTAAACAAAGACCAAGAAGAGCATCGTACACAATAGATTACAAGGTAAGCATTCGATATAAATGACTTTGCCCTCTTTCTTACTGTGAACCAAAACAAAAGATAAGGTTAAGGATTGATTTTTGAGTGCTACCCAATTATTCTATGTTTAATACAATTATACTATAATTATACTACAACTTAATACCTCGGGTGTGGTACTTGTTTGTATCGCTTCCTGATCTTTGCACCCTTACTTACTCTAATAATGTCCAGAATAGTTTGAAAAGCTGTCAACATGAGGATGGTTTTAAGGGAAACATTGTTGGTCAACATAATGACTACAGCAAAAATGAAAATTCTATGCACATATTAAAAAAGTTTTTTATTCAAATTTTCCCTCTACTTTTTTGTTTCTTCTACTGTTTTTACTCCTAAGTACACATCTTTTGCACCTAGCCATTTAGAACAGACTCGTTGGATTATATTTTGACTGCTATTCCAAAATAAAGGAAGAAAAATTTACATTTTTTTCAACTTTGGAAGCTTCTTACTAGCATCTTATAAATTTTAATAAGGCAACCTCAAACTCCTATTATACTTAGTCAATATATGGCTCTAATCTGTGGAATCAAAACATCAGACATTTTTGCCATCTTTTAAGTTTGAGAGAGGTTCAAGTTTCTGTATTTACACATAAAATTATGTCAGTGGAAAGGGTAAGAAAATTCTTTGCAAAATGTGCATTCACTTTTACAGCCATGGAGTGGTACCTCAGAGGAATTATATGACAGTGAGAAAGATAGAGAAGGGAAGAAACGAAAACATGAGGTAAAAACATAAGCTACTATTTGTGTCTGTTTCTTTGATGTCCCAGTCAAATTTTTTTCTAATCATAGCCAGTACTTAGCAGAAAATAAAGTGTCCTGCTTAAGGACAAAATTCAGTGCCTCGGGTGAGGCTCAAACCTGCAGCTCTTTCATCCCACATCATAGATTCTACCACTGAGCCCAGCAAAAATAATGAAATAACAACTGACAATAATGTGCATGACCCTTGGTGAACGTAGATTAATTAGTGTCTAGTGCCAGAAGTAAAATGTGGAAAGTAAATTGTCATTTCCTACATAATGATGCATTAAAACATACCTAACGGTTGAATTTCTCCAAGAAACATGTGTTTTAGGGTACTTGTCGCTGGGGCACTGATTAAGTATTTTCAAAGACTCAGCTGATATTAACACTCCAAATAATGCAATAGGAAAAACAGGATCTTTGAAGATACAAAATTACAGGCAAAAATGCATTTTAAAAGCTACATCATAACTGTTTTGATGGTGAAACATGTTATGATTTAACTTTATAATTGCTGGGTTTGTCTAACTGCAGCTTTGCTGTAGATGTTTTGGATCCAGTTGAGACCCAATAATTTGTTGGTTTTGATTAGGCCAAGAGGTCATAAGACTTCTTTCAGGCTCATCTAATCTAAGCATGAAATTTCAACTGCTCATAAAACCAAATGGCTGAAAAGTATTGACTTCTCTTGCTTTTGAGCTCTAATATATATTAATCATGCTAATAAATTGCTCAGTTGAGTTAAGCATGAAACAAACATTACAACCTAGGAGCCAAACAGTTTGGATCCAGATCTGACCCGGCATTTTGTTAGGCTAATCTGGGTCCCAATGTTTGATAAGATGATCAGCAGACAACAAGAGTCACACTCAGCAGATATTTGAATTCCAAAGTTCTAGTTTAACTAGTTAAAATAGAACTTCAGAATTCATTCTTTTTGGAAAAATTGTGCCTAAAACATGCATCCAAGTAGTTTCCCATTAAAAGCCTTTTCACTTGTTTGAAACTTTGTCAATAGGCTTAAATGAAAAGTCTTGAACAGATATCCAGAATAATTAAAATGGATCCAAAACATTTGTTAAAGTATCTGGAAATGAGCAATGTTGTACTTATGACTGTTCATACAAAGTTCATAGTGATTATAGGGCAAACCCAAGGGTTGTGCTTACTAAAGGGTGATGCAATACAAATAAGGTTTTGCAATTAAATGCAGACCCAAGGGCCATGCAATTTTAAGCTAGAGAGCACAGTTAAGGAAATATACTATTGCCATAAAGTTAAGCATAATTTTTTTACAATCCCGAATTTCGAAGTAATGAAAAATAATTTTAGTTTTGGGTTTTATTTGACATGTACACATGTATTTTGGCTACTAACTTTGCATAAGTTCGATTAGTTTCATTCACTACTGTCCATGAATGGGAAGCATATGACACAGTACTGTCCAGGAGTTGATATTCAAAAATGATATTTTTTTGGCTGTTGAGTCATGAAGTAGCCTTAAAACGCTTGGGTTGGATAAATCTTAAAGAAGAAAGATGACAGACTGTGTAAAATTGCCATTAGGAACGCTGGTATGAAACAAGATGGCATTGCAAGGGCATTAAACGTGTCCCAGAGTATTGTAAGCAGACTTTTGAAAGAACACATAGAGGGTGGCAGTATTAGAAAAAGGAAATGGTCTGCATTGATTCTTGAGAGCACTGAATTGTTACTGAAGCATTATGGTACGTGGTGCATTATCTGACGACCACCTGATACAGTTAAAGGTGGTTATTGGGACTTTGAACGCTAAAAAGTACCAGGAGGAAATCCTGGAATCTGGTGTTACGCCACCCTTGGACTTGCTAGATGGACGGAACGAGGTACTCCAAGATGGCGTCGCAAGACCTAACTGTACTCGCATCATCGAGGGATACAAAAATCAACAGAACATCGCTAGTATTCCACGACCAAGCTTGTTGCCGGACTTAGACCCTATCGAACACATGTGAGACAAGCTCGGCTGACGTGTTTGAAACCGGGAACCAGCTGTATCAAAACCATTGTGAATTTTGCTAGACTCTACTGCAGGAGTGGGACAGGATTTCATGTCTTGAACGCATTTACCCACTGAATTTAATGATGAAAATGTGTCAAGTTGTAATTCGACAGTGTGAAGGCTATACACAACATAAACCGGTAGCAGTGGATTATTGTGAGCCATTTCATGACTTTTTGCATCAGATTCTGAGAGGTGTATGCTCCGAAAAGAAAGTTTTGAAAAAATTCCAATTTTCGCGGCCTTATGGTAACAGTTTTGCTGACTCTTGGCCTCTATGCTGTTTTCATTGAATTTTGTAAAATTTATGGGTAATTTTTGTAAGGTGTTTGCAGCCTATAAACACGCCAGAGATTCTATGGCTTTTCTTTATCAAATCGCTGGTATTCTGCTTTCGTTGACTACCACAATAATTTTTTGGTATCTCTCAAATGTTTCCGTTCTTACCGTTTCCAAAACCTAAGTAGTGTTATCAAATGCAATATGCTTAACTTTATGGCAATAGTATATATGTAAAGGATCATTGAAACTTGCTATGGGTAAATGCCTATGGTTTTCAGTAAAAATAAAATTTTGTCAATCGTCCCTTTCTTCACATTGAAGCTACCCTGACCTGAGTACTTTATGGCTGTGAATTTAGTTTTCGATATTAAATGCTTCAAAGATGTAAAATTTTGGGTAGAACAATCAGTTTTACATTAAGATATATAGAAGTCTGAAAACATTTTTTAAAATATCATTCCCCCCCCCCCCCTGTGTGCCAGCAAAAGCTTTTGCATGTATATGTGTTACCATATTTTACACAATGTATGGAAGTGGCTTGCTGGCACAAGGGGGGGGGAAAGATGTTCAGCAGCCCAAAAACCCAGGGCCTAAGCCCATAAAATGCCTTTTCTACCAAATAAGAAATTAATGACAGTAATGAAGTTCTCTAGAACCAACCTCCTAAATTGCTTTGTATTCTGTGCTAGTTTAATATAAAGTACTTAAAGATTAAAAGTAGAAATAGCAAGGTTTTATGCATTTTTCATAAGAAAAAATCTCACTGTTATTAAATGACGCATTATTTTGCAAACGTCCTGTACTTATCTATTTGCATGCTAGGGAATTGTTCATGTTTTTATTTTCGTCTGCTGACTTTCTTCAAAATTAAGTTTTTAAAAATAAACCTCCCAGGATCACCATCAGAGTGTCAAACAGTTTGGATCCAGATCAAGACCGGCTTTCTGTTGGTCTTCATCTGGGTTCAAACTGTTTGCAAAAAGCTATTTACAGACGACAAAATTATCCACTGGCATGCAAAGAGTTATAACATGTAAATACTTTAGTGTTCAATATATTGTCTCATATAGGGATATACATGCATATGTATACCATAAATATTCGGACATTTTAAATACATTCAACATGCTATGCCCTTTAAACAAAGTAAAAGTAATATTCAAAGGATCTAGCTAGAATCAGTTTTACTTTCCAATGCTAAATGGGACACTTTTTTCCTTCAAAAATATTTATTTCTTTTGTTGAGCTTTCAGTTTTGTATTATTTATGGTACATGTAGTCAAAATGTACAGGTAACTTCTAAATTATCTCCCCAAATTCATTTTATTACAAAACATATATTGTTTTTAAAACATTTCATCAATTATCATGATTCGTTAATACTCTGCATATGGTATGTTCAATAGATATCACCATGCCTACCAAATAAGTTAAGAAAACGTGCAGAAATCACTTTTTAAAGCACTTTTTATTTTCATGAAATTTCAGACCTCCTCCCCTTTATACCTGCCATAACTCTCGAGTGCGTAGGAATTTTGAAAATATTTTGCTAGCTTGCTCTTGCCATTAGATTCACCTACTGCACTGATACTACATGCACCACACTAGAAGCTCAAAACCAGCGTTCTGGGAATCAGAAAAATAGGCGTATAAGGCCCAAACCGTCAATGATTTTTATAATGTTTAGTATACCATATGTGGTGACCGAATGGTTTTGGAGAGTGTGTCTTGTAATCAAACAGTGATTCGACACCCCGGCTCCGAAGTTATAAAAAAATTTTCATACTCAAATGAACTCATAAAAATTAAAATACCCACAAATGAAGAGGTTTCCTGCTTATAGTCTCGCAGATGTTGTATTTAGAGTGCTAATAAATCTTAAAATGCCAATATTTGTTGGCACTTTAGCATTTATGAGCAGGATAAATTTCATGCATAGTTGAGTTGAGCATAAACAAAGTTTAATAATGTCGGTGACAGGTATGTTAGGGTTTTTTAGCTCACCTGAGCTGAAGGCTCTCTGTGAGCTTATAAGATGGGACTTGAGCTGGCTTACATCTGTCTGTGCATCCCTCTGTTCACACTTTCAAACACGAATGTCTCTGAGACCAGCTGTGCTATCAAAATCAAATTCTATCTGGAGCATTATTGGGGTTGGGGATTGACTGCATTAGGTTTTGGGCAAAATCGGATCAGAACTCTGGTTTCCATGATAACAGATAGCTCCCAAAGTGTTATAATGGGGAAGATCTTGTGACCACTCCAGCTCCTTCATTTTTGATTGGTTCTTCATTATTTTTGCAGGTTACGAGGTCAACAATAAAATCTCAAATTGGCTTGAAATTCGGCAGGCTCAGACCAGGGACTTATGAGTTAGGTGCCCTTGAGCGTCTAGAAAAATCCCCATAGACTTATCATGGGAGAAATGTTGTGACTACTCTGGTACCTTCATTTTTGGATGGATCTTCTTTATTCTTGCAGATAACAAGACCAACCATAAAAGCTCAGATGAGTTTAAATTTCAGAAAGATTCCATCACTGACTTCAGAGTTGGCGGCCCTAGAGTGTCTGAAAAATCAATGAATACTGTTGTGACCATTCTAGCGCCTCCATTTTTGATTGGATCTTCTTCATTCTTGCACGCAACAAGGAAACCCATAAAATCTCAGATGGGTTCGAAATTTGGCAGGATCAAACCAGGGACTTATGAGTTTCATGCCCTTGAGTATTTTGAAAAATCCCCATAGACTTATATTGGGAGTAATGTTGTGATCACTCTAGTGTTTTCATTTTTGAATGGATCTTCTTTATTCTTGCAGATAAGAAGGACAACTATAAAAGCTTGGACAAGTTTAAATTTCTTCAAGATTCCATTACCTATTATAGAGTACGCTCCCAATGAGCATCTTAAAATTTGATGGATAATGTTGTGACCACTCTAGCGTCTACATTTTTGATTGGATCTTCTTCATTCTTTCTTATTACAAGGACAACCCTTAAAGCTTGGATGAGTTTGAAATTCAGCAGGAGCTGACCAGGGAGTTAGCTGCCATTGAGCATCTTGAAAAAAATCCTTAGACTTCTAATGGGAGAAATGTTGTTACCACTCCAATGCCTTCACTTTTGATTGGATCTTCTTCATTCCTGAAGGCAACATGGACACCCATAAATTCTTAGATGGGTTCAAAATTTGGCCTGATCAGACCTTGGACTTATGAGTTAGCTGCTGTTGAGCGTCTGGAAAATCTTTATAGACTGAAAGTGTGAGAAATGTTGTGACCACTTTAGTGCTTTCAATTTTAAATGGATTTTCTTCATTCGTGCAGACAAGAAGGACAACTATAAAAGCTTGGATGAGTTTGAATTTCGTCAAGATCCCACCACATATTATAGAGTTATCTCCCATTGAACATCTTAAAAATTGATGGATAATACATTGTGACCGCCGGGAAGCATTTTTCAATACTAACCTGTCTGATTTAAGCATTATGGGTACATGTGACATATTTGTTTACCGTATGCGTCACCAAACTTGAGGCGGTGGTTCTGTTGTTCTGTTGTTGTTGACGTTTTGTTTATTGTTACTCCCACTGTGGGAGTCTGTAATTGTTCTTTGTTTTGTTGTACGTTACTTTATGTCCATTCTGTATTGCAATCATCTTGATGGGGAAGAGAGAGCTTGTTGCTTAACTTAATTTGTCTTCCTGGTGTCTCGTGATGGTTGAGTAGCTCTTCCTGGTGGTGCCATGGGGTTGTCTGCGGTTTGTGATTGTGGTATTTCCTGATCATACTCACTTACTATTTTTGATATCAATCTGAGTCATCACGCGTCACTGAAACCACTTTTTTGACCCCAAAATATTTTATTTTAGAAAATCTTATCATTGTTTCGCTAAATAGTGTAATACCAATCATTGTTATTGTTTAGCTACCAAAGGTAACTTGATGTCTCCATTAATGTATTATTTATAGCCATTCAGTGCTTGTTACTTTTTTTAACGTAGTGTTTCACCTAATGCACATCATGTATTGATACAAATCTGACTTTTCAGTCCTGATGTGCCTTAGCAGACAGATCAAGTTTTTAGTATCGCCGCTGTGCAGAAAATGACGGATAAGGTGTCCTCACTTTTGATTTGATCTTAACCATTCTTTCAGGTAACAAGGACAATCATAAAAACTTGGATGAGTTTAATCTTAATGTAGAACCAACCTCAGACTGTTGATTTAACTGCCCTTGAGCATCATAACTTATCTGCATAGACTTACAATAGGAGATCTTTTATGACCACTTTAGCACCTTTATATTTATGGATCTTCCTTAGTCTTGCAGGTAACAAGGACACCCATAAAAGCTTGAATGAGTTAATTTATCCGCCACACCCAATCACCGATTACAGATTAAGCTGCACTTGAGCCTCTAAAAAAATTAAAGTATGGATTGGTTAGATCCCATCACTGTTAACTGCCCTTGAGCATCTGAAATATACTTTCACCATTTTTATTCAGATCTTTTTAAAACTTGCAGATAACCAGGACTGGCAAAATATCTTATGTTTATATCTTATGTTTTTGCATTAGTTCTTGGTCACTGTTTCAAGTTTCAGAGTTACCTGCCTGTGACCATCATAAATTAATGTATCATTAAACATTATGCTGGCTCCCAGGTTAGCAATCGTTGCCCATTGGGCTACTTGTTTATTTATATTTTACTTTCCTGCCAATTAAAAAAATAAATGTAGTAGATTGATCAAATGTATGGTGCTTGTATAAAAATTTTCCATAATAAACAACTTCATAAAAATACCTCAACTGGCTAATTTGATGCTCTACAAAACCTTGTCACCATTTGGCATACCTATGACTAGAAAATACTAAAATAAATAAGTATGCAAAATGTGAATATAATATACCATGCAGTTCAAGAGTTATGAGCATTTTACTAACTGACCACAACTCACTGAAATGATGCTCAGCAAACCTGCGTCCATTCAAAAACACTGTTTCACATGCCAGTGGTTAGATAATATTGGCATGCAGTTTTGTACAAAATTTGATCGATATATACCATTTGGTTCAAGGGTTTTCACTAACTACTGATAGACTCCCTTAAAACTATAGTGCAGAACCAAGGTTTCAGCTCAAGCAATATACAACTGTCGCATGTGCTTCTAGAATGCCTTATCTACTTTCCGATTCTTTTAAATAAAGAACATTTTCTATCAGCATCTACTGTAGTGGCTCAAATGTAATGTGCTTGACTCTAGACCAAGGGGTTGTGGGTTAGATCCTCACCAGCATACCTGCCTTTGTCCTTGAGCAAGACACATTAATCCTTGCTTAGTACTGGTTCAACCAAGAAAGACCGGCCCAACAAAACTGAAAGATTTTTGAGTGGGGTGTAAAGAATCAAATAAAAAAAATAAAATGTGTCTTTCTGTCCGTCCGTCCCCTAGATTCTACTCTCTAAAATTTTCAGCAACTCAATAAAGCTGCAGGGGAAAGTTCAGTATCAAGTTGAGATTTGCCCTGAATTTTGCCCCTGCAATACTGAATAGCTACTGAATGGGTTTCAACAAAATTGAAATGAAATCATTACCACAAAAAAAGTATGGAGTGTTTCAGAAAGACACTGTTCCTCTTCAAAAAGGAATATGAAAAAAATAAGCTCACTTTTAAATTTGTAATTATTTTCAAAAGAGCAGCACAGATCAGTCAGACGAATCTGCATTTAATGAGGTAAGTTAAAAGTGTCAAACTTACAGTCATACCAGTTATCCACGGACAGCCAAAGTGACAGATAGAATGCGCGTGTGAAATTCACTCTTTTTGTAAATTGATGCTAACTGTTTTAGCTCACCTGAGCAGAAGGCTCTCAGTGAGCTTATAGGATCAGACTTGAGCCGGCGCCCGTGCCTTTGTGTGTCTGTTTACACACCCAGGCATGAATATCTCTGATAGTTGGCAATCCAAATCGCAAAAAGATGCATATTTTTGGTTTTGTTGGAATTTTTGAGTACATTTGTTAGACCACTTTTAACATAATATTGAGCATGTATACAAAGCCTTAGGGGTGGATGCCAAGTCTGAATTTGCATATGAAGGCCAGAAATTAGGTCAAAGGTCATTGAGTGCAAAAATGAGAAAATATGTACTACTGTACAACAACTTTATCTTTTTATATGTAAACATATTTCATTTCAAGCCAAATTTTGTATGCTCATAGTTATAAGTCTGAAAAACATTGAGAAAATGTTATTTTTATAACTAAATGTTTATATGTCGGCTTTAAAATGGGGTCAAAGGTCATCAAGTGCAATAATCGGAGCATTTTTACAAACTGTGTTTCTTTTTTTCTCTGGTCCAACAACAAGATGTTTTTTTAAACTCTAAAAGGGTAGAAATCTTTCAGAAGGCTTTAATTAACATGTTTATTATCAAAGGAACCCCTTTGGAAGCATCCTTTTATGGATTTTACAAAGACAAACATCATAAGTTTTGTGCATATATGACGGAAATTTTCCCTCATTTGGGCTAAACTGAGATATATGGGCTACTTTGACAGTTTGCTGCACCCTCAGAAAGTAAAAAAAAATCAGTTTAGGATATGTCTTGGGGCCTTAGAAACCCATAATTTAATAACTTTTCTGTAGTCATTTTTCGATAAATTACCTATTATCAACGTTACCCTACTGATATTGAAAATAACAGTGCACACAATACAAGGCTAATGTTGATTTATTTTAATAGTATTAGAGAAACATTTTAAGCATTAAATGTTTAAACTAGACATAAAAATCAATTGCATATATCTGTGATATGTATTTCTGCTCGTCAGCGATACTTATGTTACATTCTATACTAAATTGCAGATAATGACTTTACAAATTACATGTATTAGAATAAACCATGATACCTGAGCTGAAATATACATGATGTTTATCTACAATCTAATTGAAAATGTTCATTTTCATATAATTGAAGTTGTTTATAACTTTTAACTTGCAATGAAGTGAAATCAAGTAAATATTTAAATATGCTAATTAGTATGTGATTTGTACCGGCTCCAGCATGTAATGCATAGCTGCTTACAGATTCATTTTTCTATTTACATTGCATTGGAATTGGCAAAATATCTTTCATAATAAAATCAAAATATAACTATATTAACAATAATGGATCTAAAATTGCTGCACATATATTAATGAGGTAACGTAGGTAACAAAAGGTGCCTTACATTAATGGATAAAGATAGTAAATTGTTGTTAGGCTTATCTAAAAATTGGGTCTGCTCTTTCAAATTAGCTTACTTATACTACACACATTTTATTCTATATAAGACTTAATTTAAAAGAGTGCCATGGGTTGGTCTGCAATATGTAAATGTGGCATTTCCTGGTCTTACTCAATTACTTTTTGCAATTTGCTTGGCCCTTTTACATTCATATTGCAGTTTTCAGATTTCTACCAATGGTACATAACGATAAACATGCAATCTACGTCATGATTTAAATATTGACTTAATATTAATATGTTACTTAAAATAGCATAGCAATATTTCATACATTTAGTGGCAAGGCAGGAATTAAGGCTGGGGTAGTGCTGAGTGTCTTCTTGAGCAGGTATATGTTTTTGAAGATTGCAAATATAACATCAACCAAAACTTTCGTAGTACAGAACCAGCATGGTTTATGTCCAAATATAGGGTGTTACATAGATCTAGTATTAAAGATTTTCCTTGTATGCGGAATTCTTTTAATTTTTACTTTTCACTGTTGACAATTACATTATAAAATTAATTTATCATCTGTCCCCATTAAAACCTTCTATGTTTTGTTGAACTAGATTTTATATCATATTGTAATGATGATTATCTTATTATATTCTGCAGCAATTCTGATAGATATTATTCTGCTTGTTAATTATTTTTGACTAAGGTTGGTTAAGGTAAAGTTACCTGAGCCATGTCACAGTCTTGTAAAACATCTGAACATATTTCATGGTAACATAAACAACAAATCATTCGAACAGTATGATACTTTATTTTAAAGATCAGTTGACTGTTTTTATTCTAAAGCATAAAACAAAAACATGACTCCCGAAATTCACTAATATGGTTTGCATCTCTGAAACTCAATGTTTAAAAAGTAGTGTCACATGCAACTGATTTCTTTGCTTTTCTTTTTCACAAGGTACTATGTTTTTAGTTTTGTTTATGCACTATTTGGTTTTGTTGAGGTATTTGTAACCCTAGTACATGTTTTATATATGTCCTATGAAAAGTGAGTTATGGTCTGTTTGTTGGTTTTAAAAGGTTTACTAAATTAGGCTTATTGTGATAGTCTCAAATATATATGCAAAACCATCGAAAATGTGAACACCATTGCTGACAACAGCTTGCAGTAAGCATTTTAATCATGAACTTGATCACTCCTGTACCTATATCCTTGTATATATTTGTGAAGACTAACACTGTTTGAGGACTGTCTTGTATATAGTGAAAGGAAAGTAGTTCAGTTTTACTTCAAGAGTAATGCTATATTGTTACGTGCCAGGCGTAACTAGAAAAGAATAAAGGAAACCAAAATTTTGCTATTTGGAAAGTCAGCAAAAAGCACTTTTAAAATTTAACAAAATTTATTAAAATTAAAATTATCATTTACAATAAGTAATGGAAAATTTTTATACAATCAAAGAAAGTCTAATTTACAATACCTTGTATGTCCAAACTGTCCCTCAGAATATTTATCAACACAAGTCTTTCAGCAGTTTCTGATCCCAGATTTTGAAGATAAATCCAAATGAACATGAAGTCTGAATCCAAAACTGAATAATCCAAAGTAATCCAGAATGAATAAGTTAAGCACTAAGTATTCCAATATAGAATTCCAGCACAAAAGGTTTAGACTTTAAAAGGTGAAATTATTTCAAAGATGCCCTTATGAAAAATTTACTCATATATATACTGTTTAAGAAAGTTCTAGAACACTCAGGAAACAACTATGATATCATATGCTAAATATAAAACATTCTGGAAAGTTCTACATTCTGCTGGTTGATTCCACTGAATTCCAGAACCTACTCAAAGCTTCTATTGGCATGGAAAAGAAAGTTCTAGAAAGATCTGGACTTTTCTCCAAGGTTCAAGAACCTTCCATGACAATGTATTTTAATTTCTAGATTATTAGTCATCCATCTAGAAAAATCTTATAATCAAATAAACACCTTGCTTACATCAACTTATTTACGATCACTATTTCCCAATATCTGGGTCAACAGAAACTAAATAAACAAAATATGAAACAGATAAACAACATACATGTTACGATATTAAAACTACACATTTGGAGCATGTTACCAGTTACAAGTGCTATCCAATCTGATATATTGCACTGTATCTACAAGCAGTAGATGTATACATTAATGTAAGTCACCTACCATATATGAAATCAATCCCTGTCTAAGCAAATTATCATGGTTAACAGATAGATTCTACACTAGAACAGGCCAGTTAACTACCTTAGGATCATATATACATCAAGCAAATCGGAGATGTTAAACCAATTGATTATGCTAGTAAATGTACATACATGTATAAGAGAGCCATTTCAGGACACATTTACTCAAAATACTAAGAAATGGCCCCAAACTGTTGGAAAACTATGAACACGATCAAATCATCAGTTGGAATAAAACTTGCATTGGCATTTTACAGTTAAAGCTGCATAGCCTGTAACTTTTGATCTTCTAATTTTAAAAATAATGTTTTTATTTTTCAAAAACGCAGTAAAAATACTCAAATTCAGGTAATTATTTGCCATTTTCGTAAATCTTAACAAGTTATAACTATCAAACAACTGCATTTATGTTAAAATTCAACGGTCTATAATTATTGGAGGGACGCAAATAATTACCAACAAGAGAAAAATACACCTATTTGATAAGATAATTCACTTTTCCATGCAGTTTTCAGCTGTGCTTAACATTTTTATTGTGAAAACATAGCTTAATTCTACTTTTACAAATGATTTAAAAAGAAAAGAAAATTTTTCGAAAAATGTTCATACTAACAGAGTATGCAGCTTTAAAAATAATAGAATAAAGAAACACATGCCAATAACCTCATAGCATTTGATCTCTATCATCATTGCAAAAAATAGTAAGCCAAATATGTTTAATACTGATACTAAGAATTGAATTTATCGAAATGCTGCTTTTGAATCAACATCATTTCATTAATATGTGCAAATGAAACGACATCCCTACAATTAAATGTTAAAAGTTATATGGAGGATTACCCTTAATGTAAGGGCTATTTCCATGATATACCCCACAAAAAGTAAACAATGTTTTCACTGGATCGTCATTATTAGAAATGTACCTGTATATTAGCTTTATGTTATGTATGTTATCATCTGCTAACAGGCAGATGTGAAGACCAATGTGAGGATATATTCCTTCCAGTATATGGTATTTACCATATTCTATCATACTTTCAACAGGTCTGATGTTTTGTGAAAGGAGGCTTGGTCTTTGTGTTTTCATGAAGCTATGCTTAGTATATACAATTAGCAGGTAGTGGCCTTGTAAAAAGTGTTTTACAATTATTCATAGATGGGAACAAACACAACAAATGTGTGAAATGAGAAAAGAAATATATTTTAGTCCTATAAGCATGAGATCATGGCCAAGTCCTTCATGAAAGCTGTAGCTAGGAACATAAACCTTTGAGAACTGACTCAATTTCAGATGGTAAAATGTAACATAAGTAACAGCTTAAACACAACTTATGTTTAAAAGGATACTAGATAATTGCATAAAATGACGTATTAATACAAGGCATTAAGCAAAAGAAATAATTTCTTTAAATGAAAGGGTTATTCTTAGTTGTATTACATTTTAATTGCTTTTCTCCAGTAACGTACTTTACATGCCTATTATGAATATTTGACGGTGGGAAACTTAGTAAATCATTGCTTTCCAAACATGATAGACACATACTTAGCAGGATAGCAATAAAAAAATTCTTCCATTAGGGTAGAAGGGAACTTAAAATTTGAATTTTGCCCCTATATACATAAAATATTGCTACAATTTTCACCGATTGTGCACTTAAATGACCTTTGATCCAAACACACATCATGCCTTGATGATGCTGTTTGTTTATATAGCATGGCTGTATTATCCAAAAGAGATTTTACATTACTTTTAATCATAATTTTGGATAGCTAATTGATAAAAACGCTAAAATCTGACGAATATACAAGAATTTGCTCTCAGTTGACTTTTGACCTAATTCTGGGACTTTGGGGCATTTCCAGACTTGGCATCCACCCACATCCTTCTTAAAACACATCAAGATACACTTGAAACATGGATGCCAAAATGTACTCAAAAATGCCAACAGAATTTTTTTTCCAGGCTCTGGATGGCCAACTATGAGACCAGCTGGCAGAACATAATCAAATATCATCTAAAGCATCATTGGGGTGGGAGAATGGCTGCATTAGGTTTTGGGCCAGATCGAATGAGAACTCTGGTTTCCATGGCAACAAATAGCCCCCATAGGGTTAAAATGGAGAAAATCTTGTGTAAAAGCTTGGGTGGGTTCAAAATTCGTCAAGGTTGGACCAGGGTCTGCGGAGTTAGCTACCCTTGAACGTCTGTAAAACTCCATAGACTTATAATGGGAGAAATGTTGTGAGCTCTCTAGTGCTTTCATTTTTAATGGATCTTCATCATTCTTGCAGGCAACAAGGACAGCCATAAAAATTTGAATGAGTTTGAATTTCTGTCAGATCCCATCACCAACTACTGAGTAAGCTGCCCTTTAGCATTTGAAAAATGAATGTATAATGTCGTGAGCACTCTAGGACCTTCATTTTTGATTGAATCTTATTTATTATTGCATGTAACAAGGACAGCTATAAAAGCTTGGATTGGTTCAAAATTCTGCAAGATCTGACATGGGTCTACTGAGTTAGCTGCCTTAAAAGTCTGAAAAAATCTCCATTGACTTATTATGGGAGAAATGTTGGGAGCAATCTAGTGCTTTAATTTTTGAATGAATCTTCACCATCATTGTAGGTAACAATGACACCTATAAAAACTTGAATGAGATTGAATTTCTGCTAGATCCCATCACCAACTACTGAGTTAGCTGCCCTTGATCGTTGGAAAAATGAATGTATAATATTGTGAGCACTCTAGCACCTTCGTTTTTGATTGGATCGTATTCATTCTTGCATGTAACAAAGACAGTTATAAAAACTTGGATGGGTTTGAAAGTCCACCAGATATGACCTTGTGTTGCAGAGTTAGCTGCCCTTGAAGGTCTGAAAAATCTCCATAGACTTATAATGGGAAAAATGTTGGGAGCAATCTAGTGCTTTCATTTTTGGATGAGTCTCCATCATTCTTGCAGGTACAAATGTAACAAGGACAACCATTAAAGATTGAATGATTTTGAATTTCTGTCAGATCCCATCACCAACTACTGAGGTAGCTGCACTTGATCGTTTGAAAAATGGATTTTTAATGTTATGAGCACTCTAGCATCTTCATTTTTGTCCCCCGCCTTTTCGAAGAAAAGCGGAGGGACATAGTTTTCGGCATTCCGTCCTTCCGTCCTTCCGTCCTTCCGTCCTTCCGTCTAATATAGTAGGTACCTTGTGTGCGCAACTCCTCCTACAGTTTTATGCCGATTCTTTCGAAACTTTACAGATGTTTTAGTCATGGTCTGAAGATATGCATGTGGTTTGGATATTATCCTGAGATTATTTTTTGTCACTTTTTTCGCAATTTGAACTTAGTCATTTTTAGGCGTTTTTACTATCAAAGTGAAAAGATAGTGGGTACCTTGTGTGCGCAACTCCTCCTACAGTTTTATATCGATTCTTTTGAAACTTCACAGGTGTTTTGTACATGGTCTGAAGATATGCATGTGGTTTGGATATATTCCTCAGATTATTTTTTAACACTTTTTCCGCCAGTTGAACTTAGCCATTTTTCTGACATTTTTACTATCAAAGTGAATGGATAGTGGGTACCTTGTGTGCGCATCTCCTCCTACAGTTTTATATTGATTCTTTTGAAACTTCACAGGTGTTTTGGACATGGTCTGAAGATATGCATGTGGTTTGGATATAATCCTCAAATTATTTTTTATCACTTTTTCTGCTATTTTAACTTAGGCATTTTTCTGGCGTTTTTACTGTCAAAGTTAATGGATACTGGGTACCTTGTGTGCGCAACTCCTCCTACAGTTTTATGCCGATTCTTTTGAAACTTTACAGATGTTTTTGTCATGATCTGAAGATCACTTTTTCTGCTATTTTAACTTAGGCATTTTTCTGGCGTTTTTACTGTCATAAACAATAATGGCGGGGGACATAAATTCTCTGAATTTGCTTGTTAATTGGATTTTATTCATTCTTGCATGTAAGGAGGTCATAGGTTTGAAATTTAGCACAATCGAACATGGGTCTATAGAGTAAGCTACCCTTGAATGTCTAAAAGATCCCCATAGACTCATAATGGAAGTAAAATTGTGAGCACACTAGTGCTTTCATTTTTGGATGGCTCTTCATCATTCTTGCAGGTATTAAGGACAACTATTTAAGCTTTAATGAGTTTGATTTTGGCTACTTTTGACCACCAACTATAGGGTTATAGCTGCCCTTGAGTGTCTAAAATATAGCTATATAATGTCTTGACCATTCTAGCGCATTCATTTGGTCTTTTTCATTCTTGTAGGTAACCAGGACATACATAAAAGAATGGATGAGTTTGAATTTTGGTCAAATATCATAACTGACTATGAAGTCATCTGCCCTTGAGCATCTGAAAAATATAGTTTCACCAGGTTTCCTCCACAATTGTTATTCCGATTTTTTTAATACTTGCAGATAACCAGAACTGGCATTATATTTTGAGTGTTTGAATTTATTCCTGATCTCTGTTCCATGTTCAGAGTTACCTGCCTTTCAGCATCCTAAATTATGGTGTCTCCGGTGTCTCCAAACATTATCAGGCTCCCAGGTGAGCGATCGTTGCCCATTGGTCTACTTGTTCTTGCCCAATTCCTGTTGGTTGACTAGATAACTGCTGTGAAAATGCAGAAAATATTTAACGAATATTTGTACCTTCAAAATGGTTAATTTTATATAAAAAAAAAATACTCCTGCAAGTGGCTTCTTTTATTGTCTGCTGATGTAAACAGTTTGGACCAAGATCAGACCCTACAACTCTTCGGGTTTGTTCTGTGGTCAATATGAGGGACACTCCCATGTTTTTATTTATCGTTTGGAAAGTCCAAATTATGACAAAAAAACATGCAGATGTCAATTGTTTGGATATTAGCACAATGAGTGACTGGATGGCCTATACCTTCAAAATATACACTCAGTCACTGGTTTAAAATTTGAGAAAGAGAACTGACATGGAAAAAGCTGGCACAAGCCTACCAGTAATTTATAACTGAGGTTAAGCCAATACTGTTGTTGTGGGATGCTCTCCATTGGTTGGTCATTAAAAAAATATATAACATATCTATGTATCTATTATTCGATTCAGTATATTAACCTCCACAGTCCCCATATACAGACAGCCTGTTCAGTCCTAGCTTTGTACTCAATAGATTGGCATATATTCAGATAAGCTTTTTATTATTTAATATATTTTTATTTATATATTGTCAAACCCATCTGTTTAAAGGTATGTTTCGGGTGCTCAAATGAATCATTTAGTCAAGCCAGTTTTTTGGGTACACACAACATATATTTTAGATGAGAAATAAGGATTATTTTTTGGAACGCATTTGTATTTAACTTAAGGCCTAGATAGGTCAGTACAGGTAGCTTCATTAGTCTTCACAAGACACTGCACATACATGTATATGTAGTAAATTATAGCATTTGTTTAACTCGAAGAACAAAGGCTCATTTATAGTAAACAAAAAGACATATCTTTTGCAATCACAAGGCTAGGACCGTCAATGATCGGTATGTACCATCCCCGATTGGTAGTTTCACGAAGTTTGTTCAATAATGGTTCAGTTGCTAAAATGGGCCCATCCCCTAGAGTTCTATGTTCAACATTGACTTATGTAGGTAGTGAAGTATATAAATATCTTTTTCTCTGAATCTATTTTGCCAAGATTCCCCTCTGGGCGTAGCAATGCTTTCCACTGACGTTCAAAACAGTCATTTTTAGGGGAGCAATCCAGAGCACAAAGACCCTCTTGTTTATTCCACTTACTTTAGAAGGCTATGGCAATGAAAATTGGATAGCAGTTTTTCCTTTTACTTTTTTGTAGTAAACTATTTTTTTCTTACTTAGGCTTTTGTTGAAATGCCAATGGTTTCACCGAGAAAGATGTTGAGGTAGAACGTCAACCAGAAGATGATGATGCTTTCGTACCAACATTCTCAGGCCACCAGATATCTGTATTGAAGATTACTCTTCCTTCAAAAGCTGTAGGTTTACATTAGATTTTTTTTAATTCACAGCAAAATTTACAATGCAAACAAATATAATTACAATAATTAATATACAAACAGTTCAAAACGAAAACGTTTCCCAATACATAACCAAAGCCAAGGGATCTGGCTATATTAGTAAAATCATTGATATAAAATAGCAGATTGACTGAGTTGGCAAAATGTCAGTCGGTAAATTGCTGCTTGTCATGGGTCATTTATACAATTCAATTCAAGTGTCAAGTGTAGGTTTTTCCATGACAAAAAAGTCTGCATAGGCCTTTTTCTCTGTTGGAACTTTTCAACTAATCCATTTTTATGTTATTCTCACCACAGTGTCTCTAAATTTGTCACCTCCACTAGCTGTTAATATTGAAACATTTTATACTGCTTATTTATACTGTTGATAAAAGCATGCTATTATGCAAGTGAGCTTTTCAAGGACTGATTAGTGTGCATTAGCAAATGCGCTGCTTCATGGGAAAACAGCTAAATAACATTTGTTAACAGCAAATATTCAGAACCATTGGTGTTAGTTGTAAACTTCCAAGAAACCAATGGGTCAAGGATAAGCTTCTAAGTACTAAGCTATGCCCTTGTGAAGCACGTGCACTGAAAAATTGATAGTAAAATGACCAAATGGCTATTTTCATGGTTTGATGCTCAAATATATTGGCTTCCAAAATGCATCTGCATTTTTTTTATCTTTTCTGGAATGAAAGAGTGTGTATGGTTTATTGTAGGACAGCAATGGTGAAGCTGCTAGTGTAACAACAGGTCAAGCTACAGTCTCTAGGAGAACAAGGGAACAGCATAAACCAGTAAGTTTTTTTTCATTATTACTCAACTTTTCGTAGAGCTTGTACCCCAAGAATTACTTATGTAAAGCATATTTAAGAGGGTCTGTTTAATGCTTAACAAAAGGTTAACTGTGTTGTCCCCATCCAATATTAAGTGATGCTATCAGGTTATTATTTTACTTCTGTCAACCTGCTGACTGCATTTGTTTTCAAGAAAAGTACTGATCAGGGCCCAGAATTTAAATGCCTCCTTAAAGTTAGGAAGTTTTGTATTGATTTTTCAAGATGCAAAAAATAACTTTTCAAACTGATTAAAATCAAAATTGTTTGATTGATTCTGTAATTCACAATAATATCTTAGACACCAAGTACTGCATCGATCCAGGCAATTTATTTAGCATTTAATATAGCATGTTTAAATATCAATACTTAACTTACGTCTTCCTTCACTTTTAGGAGGCATTGTAATTCTGGGCCCAATGTGTGCACTATGCTGTGAAGAGGCACCACAATGAAACTTGGCACAGCAAGTACCATTGTTGCTTGCTGCTTGAATATTACATTAACTCTAAATTTGGATTATTTTACTTTTGGATTCTGACTCTTACTTTTTCAAAAGGTCCTAATACAGAAGTATGGTAAAACTCCAAACTTTTCCTGTAGACGGCATTTTAACTCCTTTTCAAAATCCCAGTGAGAGCACTGTAGTATGCACTGTTTGCTACACAAGCAATCGTATACAACATATAGCCTACTTTCGTCTTTCAGGCAAGATTATTTAAACCAGGAGACAAGGCTCTTGGTCTCTTCATAAATGAAGACAAATTGGAGTAATGGTTCAACTGTGAAGTGCTAGCTTA